>JAQPPZ010002542.1:0-13656 GCA_028583015.1 Wollemia nobilis | reverse complement strand
AATGAAAGGTCGCGTCGATTAAACGCTTCATAGCGCAATTATCTGACAAATGTCGACCAATGAACAAATTATTGCACAAGGGGGTCACATTTCATTGGGATGACGAGTGTCAGTCAGCCTTTGATGAAATCAAACAATACTTGGCTTCGCCGCGCATTGGCACCACCTAGACCAGTGTGTCGTTCTACTTATACATCTCGCCTATTGAGGTGGCAACGGGTGCAATGCTAGCCTAGAAGAACAAACTTCACAAAGAACAGTGCTACTAACTATCTTAGCCGCACCCCGGTCGGTTACTTAACTTAACTATGCATACGTTGAGAAACTCCTGCTTGGCAGTGGTGTTTGCTACCAAGAGGCTACACCACTACATGCTGAGCAACACTACGTATGTTGTGTCTAAGGAGAATCCATTGCGATACATGATGAGTCGTACTTATCATAGTAGTCGCATGGCAAAATGGATCATGTTGTTGACGAAATTTGACATTGAGTTTATTGGGCAAAAATCTATAAAAGGACAAGTCATAGCCAATCAACTAGCAGAGGCTCCTCTTGAAGACGATCATCCTCTAGTCATATAACTACCCGATGATGGGGTCTTCCATGTCTCAGAATCGCCAGATTCTGATGAGCCTGAGCCTCAGGCCGACATAACCTTATTTTTTGATGGTTCTAAATGCGAGCAAGGGGGTGGCACAGGAATTGTATTCTTCACATCGCAGGCGCTCCAATGCCCCCCGTCATTTAAATTAAACTTCCGATGCACCAACAACAATGCAGAATATGAAGCCTTGCTCCTAGGTCTTCAGACAAGAATCGCCATGAACATCAAAAGATTGAACATCTTTGGCGATTCGTTGTTAATGGTCAATCAAGTCAAAGGGGTATATCAATGCAAATTCCCAGTTCTAAAGGCCTATAAAGCCCTCATGGACAAATTCTTGGCAAAACTTGAGTGGTATGACATCGAGGCACTCCCTCGATCATCAAATCATTTTGCGGACACAATGGCATCCTTGGGGTCACTAATCCCGCAAGACCTTTTCGGTGATATAACAACCATTCAGAGTCAAAACCTTATCGCAACCCGCGATGGAGCGCGCAAGCTCAGACTTGACGCCAGGAGTCCACATGATCTAGATCAAACCATCTTCGGATAAGTTCTTTCGAATCCGAGACTGTTTGAAACGTGCCAACTAGGGGTCTTTGTTTTCCCCCACTCCCATTAATAGCAACACAACGCTATTCTTACAAGTTCTATCCCAATCAGCATTTGTTAGGGAAGAACTTCAAAAGGGATTGGCTGTTCATACTGTCGAGGTTTTCGATAAACAGGACTGGTATTTACCCATAAGAGACTACCTCAAGTTAGGTAATCTTCCCTTTGGATTGACGCACGCCGCAAAACAAACATTCAAATAGAAAGCGAAAAAATATGTCTTGATAGGAGACATTTTGTATCGTCGCAGCTATGACGGAATTCTTCTTCGATGTTTGGACCAGCAATATTCCACTTGGGCAGTCGCCCAAGTGCACGACGGTACATGTGGCCGGCCACTTCAGTGGTATGGCCATTGCAAAGCGCATTCTTCACATGGGCTATTATTGGCCATCTTTAGAGCGAGATTGCTGCACGTATGTCAAGAGGTGCGTGAAATGTCAACATCATGCCAATTTAATGCACGCACCTTCCCAGGCCCTACAGACAGTCCAGTATGCTTGGCCATTTTTGCAGTGGGGCCTTGATCTAATCGAAAATATCTCCCCTGCATCGTCAGGCCATCACACGTTTATCATAACGGCCACAGAATATTTTACCAAATGGGTGGAAACAATTTCGTTAACCTCTACGACAGGACCCCGCATTACGGAGTTCATTTTGCATTACATCATGTCATTTTGGTATTCCATCCAAAATAATCTCGGATAATGGGCCATCATTCAAGAACAAAGACGTGCGTGCTTTAACCACAAAGTACAAAATTCAGCATAGCTTTTCACACCATATTATCCGCAAGCAAATGGGCAAGCAGAGGCGTCAAACAAAATGCTAGTCGCCATCCTTAAAAAGACCGTCGTAGATAGTCATAAGGATTGGCACATACAAATCCCACTTGCCCTTTGGGCTTATCGCACTAGCATTCGAACACCCACTGGGGCAACTCTTATCATCCTTATGATACCATCAAAAAATACAAAAACAAAAAAACCATGTAAATAAAGAGCTTCTTAAACGTACCTACAGTGCAATCACCACAAATATCATTCATCCATTTCACTTCGCATATCACATAGACATCTAAAACATCTGCATTCATCATAACATCTGCATTCATCAAAATGAATAAACATGCATAACAAAAATCACATCATCACATGTACAAAACCACAACAAAATCGGTATATATATATATATCATCAAAAAGATGCACGCAGGCTACAAAACCGGTCCTCAGACCCCGTAATCATATCCAAAAACCCAACCTAAGGCGTCGACCACCATGATCACGCAGGATCGGTGCGACGGGAACTACCCCCCGTGGTGTGGGTCCTACGGGACCCTGCAGGGCGGCTACTACTAGCCCCCGCATCATGCCTGCTACCACCCCCCTCATCTAACCGCCTGTGACGAGATGATGCTGACTGCTCAATAAGACTATCCCTTTTCTGCCATGAAGATCCACCGATCGAAGGCTCAGGTAGCCGCCCACCAAGACGGATGACCTCCCTCTCCAAGTCTATCCGATACAGACACCACTCTGCCTCTCGTCGATGATATATAGACAATGCATCATTGTGCTGCACCAAAACTCTATCCCGCTCTGCCAACTGAGTCCGCAAAAGATCCCTCTCCTACCACATATCCCCTAGCTCCCACCTCGCATCCCCCAACTCTAGATCCCGCATCCGTAGTAGCTTTGTCAATCGAGCAATCTCAATGCCTACATCTGACCCCACCACCTCTGTATCTGTCGGACGCATAGGACTCACGGGGACAGTAGCCTACTCAGGCTCCCACTGCTCCTCCACATCCTGCATGTCCGGCTGCTCCGGAACACCCAAGCCCACATCCTCATCTCCCACATCCACCATGTTCGCATCATCCATACCCCCCCAATCACCCCCTGCTGCCTCAACATCCTCCACTTCCGCCTCCGCACCTCCCAGTGGCCCCTCTCCTCTCCAGCGCCGCAGTACCCACCACGAGTCATACTCAGTGGTAGTCCCGATGTCATCCACATCCGGAACATCAATCACTGCGTCGGACTCCTCGCCCAATGGAGCAATGACCGGTGGCTCTAATCCTCTCTCATCTCCCCGTCGTCGATAGACCATGGGCTCACCAGGAAACCCCTGGCACACCCCAAACTATCGTGTAACCTGGTGGTACGGAAATAACTCATGCTCCGTCCCGTGCCGCCTAGTCAACCACCACTCCCTGCGTACCCGTCGGAGACACTCTCCGACCTCGAGGCCGGGTCGGACAGTCCCGATAGGGATGCCAAAACACCTCCCCTGGAGTGAGCCGAGAAAAGGCATCAGTGTAGTGCTCAACGGAACCTTCCCATCACCAACTCTGCCCCTGCTCTGCAGAACATCACCACAAAACTGCATAACCAATCTCCTCATCCTCCATCGCCACCCGAGTCATCCACGGTAACCCGATAGGCCTCTCAACAGCTATGTGTTGCCAACCCCAACACTGCAACTGACACCCTTCCGCTGTCGACAACGGACCCCGTACAGCTCCCCGTAGAGCTATGCCAACAAAGTTTATCCCCATCTCAGAATCAACGGTGCCTCTATCGGGCACTCTGCCAACTGCCACACCAAATCTAGCGGGTTCCACGGGAACCTCGTGCCTGACGAATCATGGAGAAGAATGTTAGAAACGAGGCCCATCAAGAATGCGTGCCTCACTCCTAACACCCCCCTCTCCTGCCACCAACTAACCAAAATCCCGCCAGCCTGGAAATCCACCTCGGCTATCTCCACTGGGTTTGCTACACCCAGCTGCCCCCATGCCCAAAACATCTCGTAAGTATAGCGATCCGTCGATCAAACGGCGATGTCCTAATAGGCAGACCATCTATCGGAATCTGAAGCAAACGATAGATGTCCTCAAGAGTCACAGTCATCTCCCCTGTCGGGAGATGGAAAGTATTGGTCCGTGGATCCCAAAGCTTGATCAGGGCTTTCAGATAGGCCTAATCCGAAACCACAGGCTCCAGTCGAGCCACCTGCTTGAGCCCAAGGGCATCAAGCCATTCCCAGTCATCATCGGTCAATGCCAATCGCGCCTCAGTAAATGCAGTGGGTACACGGTACCGGCTCCTAACAACCTGCAAAGCAAAAAAAAAAAACAACACAAACACAAAAAAAAAAATAAAATAACAAATCAAATTTTTAGTTCTAGGGTTTCTAACCTTAACCGTTAAACAAAAACATCACAAAAAATCTTAAAGTTTTGAAAAGCGTCAACACAAAAACAATGCATTAAATAAAAGCAAAATAAACTCTAGGAACACTTATAGGTTTTGCTTTGGCTCCGCCGCTTGAACCAGTGTGTGCACTCATGATAGCAGAGAGAATTCCAGCAGCGCTTCACTTCGCAGAATTACCTCCTCCTCCCAGAGCTCCAAAATCGCAAGAAAAAAATGACACAAATGAGCCCAAAATCAAGTTTTGGCCATTAAATAGGCCTTTTGCACTGGAATTTGTCCTTGACTGGGATGAGCACTCTGATTAGCGCTCGTCCCACCCAGGGATGAATTCTCCAGCTGGAATTCATCCCACCCAGGGACGAATTCAGGCCAGCACTTAAAAAAAATCAAAAAATGACTAAAAATACACTAAAAACAAACAATAAAATTGCCCGACAGGATTGCTACTGCACCTGACAACAAGGGCATACAAAATCAACATTGGAGTCACAAATTGTCACTATCATACTCCCTAAGAAGGCTACCATAGCTGGAATGCTCCACGAGAAGACGGATTTTAGACAATTTCATCCCCAAACGACATCACAAAAGGGTGAAAGCCCACTCAAAAACAATACAAAATTCAACAAAAACAAACAGCAAAAAAACATTGCCGGACATAAGTGCTCTTGCACTTAACCTCTGGGCAAAGAAAATCGATGGCGAGGTTCAAATTATCTCTCTCCTACTTCCCCAAGAAGGCTAACATAGCTGGACCGCTCCACGGGAAGTTAGGTTTTCGATGATTTCACCTCATTACGGCATCACCAAAAGGGTTAACACCCACCAAAAATAGGTCCAAATGTTGGAAAAATTACACATGCTTAATGGTAAACCCTTTAAAGACACCCTTGCACAAGTCATCTTGGGTCAAGCGACTCGTCGCTTCTCTCATGAAGGTCATTCCCTCATCGATTCGTCGCTTGAGGGGGTAGTCACACTTAGTCACCAACCAACAATCACACACCCAATTAAGGAAAATGACATGCATTCAAAGAATCATTGACAAAGACAATCACGCTCCTGCTTGGGGCGATAAACAAGCAACAATCAAATCAATCAAACACTTGGTATTTCGTGAATCATGAACACAAGGTTCCCCCTGAGGATAAAAACGCCCTTTTCCTGTTCATGATTGATCAATGTCTAAGTTCAAGTCACACCTCAACAAAACAGGTTAATACTTGAAATCAAATTCCTTAGCTCGTCAGAAGCAAGGATTCAAGAATGAATGCCCTTTCCATACTTGGGGCATCAAAAGTTGGTTATGTTACCAAGAAACCCTAATCATTAGTGCTTTGGTTATCTATTTTTGCTCAGCACTGCGTCACCCGCAGCGCTTCCCAAAAAGGGGCATCTGTAGACACCAAAACAGCACCAATTCGATTATGTGACTGCAAAAACTAATCACTTTGACAACACAACCCCCAGGGCAGCCCTCAGAGGTTAAACAGTGGTCTTAACCACTTTCATAGCAATTTTGTAAGGTCAAGGAGCAATTTGGCACACTTGGACACTTTTCCCAGTATTCGTCTCACCCAGGGACGAATTCAAAATAGAATCCATCCCACCCCAGGATGAATTCTGAATCCATACCTGGGTGGGACGAATTCTAAGCTTAACGGGCAAAAAGACAAATGGCGCCAAGTGGCAGCCCAGAACAGTCAGTTGATGACTCCTGCCTTGCACGCGTGTGTAGGTGGATAGAGGGGCCGTTAGAAGACTGTCACAAAAGGCATTTATCAAAGCCCAAGTCAATGGAGGACTCCCCTCCCTCATGGGAAGACAAGACTGCCACATGGCGCCTATGACCAACACATGGCATTTGTGCTTCCCTCCAAAAAGATACCCCATGGGTCTATAAAAGGTGGGACTTTTCTCACCCAAAATAGACAGGTTGAAGGAGATTTCAAGCAACGAAGTGCTGCCGAGTTGAAGACCCACTTGCATCCCTTTTGGTTCACCTTCTCGCATCCACCAATCTCTTTTGCAAGGGAGGTTGTTGGGTGGCTTTTGGAAGCTTGAACCTGACCCAAATCCAACACATGGACACCCGAATCAACCAATTCGCCGACCCCCCAATCCTAAGAGGTTTTGGGCCCATCCCTAGTGGATTGGCGCCGGAATCAAGTGCCAACGGTGGGAGGCCCACTTGGGCATCCCCGCAATTTTCTTAAGTTTTATTTTAGAAGCATTCTAGTTTATTTTCTCATGTTGCATATTGTGTTTCCTATTTGGTGAATTCATAGCTGCAATTTCGTAACCTTTGATCAGATTCTAGTATGTTTTGTGTCGTTTTGTAGTTTCACTAACTTGTAGGAGGCGATATCAAATTCCTAAGGGTAGAGGCCAAATTGGGAGAATCCAACCATCTGGGTCATCCCAAAATGGCCCCAATTACATAACCCCCCTATCTGCAGGTGTTTTGGAGACCTCGAGAGTTGACATTGGAGCGTGTCAGTTTGGCTTCCCCAACACAGAAGAAATCGTCCCACCCAGGGACGATTTACGATCGAAAATCGTCCTACCCGGGGACGATTTCCGGTTGAAAGCAGATTGGCCGACTGTCTCAGTGGCAATGGCCTGTTGGTAACATTTTCTGTCTTCTGGCAAGTTTTCAGGCTATTTAGAATCATTTTGTTTACTATTTTAGATAAATGTTTGCATGCATATTTCGTTAATTTTAAAGAACAAACACCTTTCATTTGCAGCAGGTGCTACTGACATCTTGGTTGTTTCTTTGTTCGCAGGAGAAGCAGCAGAGGTTAAGAACTCATCGACATCAACGGTGGCATCATCTTGGCCCGCCCATTGCAATCGTGGGCACGCGGAAAGAGGAACATTGAGTGATTGTAATCGAATTCTTTTAACGCTCCTAGCCCCCAAAAAGGGAGGAGACGTCATTGTAACAGAGATCAAGGGATATTAATGAAAGGGCTGTGTTTTCTCCATTTGCTTGTGTCTCTTCCAATGCATTTCTTTTCCATTTCATGCACTTTATGTTTCTAGGACTTAAGCGCATTTGGTTTTGGTTATATTGCAATTAGTGTTTCCTTTGCCCGAAATCTCGTGTGTGAGTGGGAAAATAGGCCGTTTGAGGACTGTCACAAGGGAAGTTATGAAAGCCCAAGTCAATGGAGGACTCCCCTCCCTCATGGGAAGATAATACTGCCACATGGCGCCTATGACCAACACATGGCATTTGTGCTTCCCTCCCAAAATAGACCCCATGGGTCTATAAAATGTGGGACTTTTCTCACCCAAGACAGACAGGTTGAAGGAGATTTCAAGCAACGAAGTGCTACCGAGTTGAAGACCCACTTGCATCCCTTTTGGTTCACCTTCTTGCATCCACCAATCTCTTTTGCAAGGGAGGTTTTTGGGTGGCTTTTGGAAGCTTGAACCTGACCCAAATCCAACACATGGACACCTGAACCAACCAATTCGCTAACCCCCCAATCCTAAGAGGTTTTGGGCCCATCCCTAGTGGATTGGCACCGGAATCAAGTGCCAATGGTGGGAGGCCCACTTGGGCATCCCCGCACTTTTCTTAAGTTTTATTTTAGAAGCATTCTAGTTTATTTTCTCATGTTGCATATTGTGTTTCCTGTTTGGTGAATTCATAGCTGCAATTTCGTAACCTTTGATCAGATTCTAGTATGTTTTGTGTTGTTTTGTAGTTTCACTAACTTGTAGGAGGCAATATCAAATTCCTGAGGGTAGAGGCAAAATTGGGAGAATCCGACCATCTGGGTCTTCCCAAAATGGCCCCAATTACATAACCCCCCTGTCTGCAGGTGTTTTGGAGACCTCGAGAGTCGACATTGGAGCGTGTCAGTTTGGCTTCCCCAACACAGAAGAAATCATCCCACCCAGGGACGATTTACAGTCAAAAATTGTCCTACCCAGGGACGATTTCCAGTTGAAAGCAGATTGGCCGACTGTCTCAGTGGCAATGGCCTGTTGGTAACATTTTCTGTCTTCTGGCAAGTTTTCAGGCTGTTTAGAATCATTTTGTTTACTGTTTTAGATAAATGTTTGCATGCATATTTCGTTAATTTTAAAGAACAAACACCTTTCATTTGCAGTAGGTGCTACTGACATCTTGGTTGTTTCTTTGTTCGCAGGAGAAGCAACAGAGGTTAAGAACTCATCGACATCAGCGGTGGCATCATCTTGGCCCGCCCATTGCAATCGTGGGCATGTGGAAAGAGGAACATTGAGTGATTGTAATCGAATTCTTTTAACGCTCCTAGCCCCCGAAAAGGGAGGAGACGTCATTGTAACAAAGATCAAGGGATATTAATGAAAGGGCTGTGTTTTCTCCATTTGCTTGTGTCTCTTCCAATGCATTTCTTTTCCATTTCATGCACTTTACGTTTCTAGGACTTAAGCGCATTTGGTTTTGGTTATATTGCAATTAGTGTTTCCTTTTCCCGGAATCTCGTGCTTTCAATGGCGATCACGGTGGGACGATAGCCTGCTCCAGGCTCCCACTGCTCCTCCACATCCTGCATGTTTGGCTGCTCTGGAACACCCAAGTCCACATCCTCATCTCCCACATCCACCATGTCCGCATCATCCAACGGACCCCCCCAATCACCCCCTGCTACCTCAGCATCCTCCATTGTCGCCTCCGCACCTCCCAGTGGCCCCTCTCCTCTCCAGTGCCGTAGTACCCACCACGAGTCATACTCAGTGGTAGTCCCGATGTCATCCACATCCAGGACCTCAAACACCACATCCGACTCCTTGCCCAATGGCACGGTGATCGGTGGCTCCAGATCCCTCTCATCTCCCCGATGTCGATAGACCACGGGCTCACCAGGCAACCCCTGATGCACCCCAAACTGTCATGTAACTCGGTGGTATAGAAAGAACTCATGCTCCGTACCGTGTCGCCCAGTCAACCACCGCTCCCTGCGTACCCGTTGGAGCCACTCTCCAGCCTTCGGCCAGACTAGACAGTCCCGATAAGGACGCCAAACCACCTCCCCTGGAGTGAGCAGAGATAAGGCATCAGTATAGTGTTGTACAGCACCGGCCCATCACCGACTCTGCCCCTGCTCCGTAGACCGCCGCCACAAAGTTGCATAGCCAATCTCCTCGTCATCCATCACTTCCCGATTTGTCCACGGTAACCCAGTCGGCCTCTCCACTGCTATGTGCTGCCAACCCCAAAGACTGAAGAAGATAACTGCAACTCACCCCCTTTCGCTGCCGACAGCGGATGTCGTACAGCTCCTCGTAGAGCTGTACCAACAATGTCTGTCCCCATCCATAAATCAGCGGTGCCTCTATCGGGCACTCTACCAACTGCCATACCAACTCCAGCAGGTTCCACGGGAACCTCCCGCGTGACGAATCAGGTAGAAGCATGTTAGAAATGAGTCCCATAAAGAATGTGTGCCTCACTCCTAACACCCCCCTCTCCTGCCACCACCTAAAAAAAATCCCGCTAGCCTGACAGTCCACCTCGGCTGTCTCCACTGGGTTTGTTACACCCAGCCGCTCCGCATGCCCAAAACATCTCGTCAGCATAGCAGTCCACTGATCACGCGGCGATGTCCTAATGGGCAATCCATCTATCGGAATCCGAAGCAATCGATAAACATCCTCCAGTGTCACAGTCATCTCCCCTGTTGGAATATGGAAAGTGTTGGTCCGCGGATCCCAAACTTTGATCAGGGCCGTCAGATAGGCCTGATCCGGGACCACAGGCTCCAGTCGAGCCACCTGCTTGAGCCCAAGGGCATCAAGCCATTGCCAGTCAATATCAGTCAGTGCTGACTGCACCTCAGTGAATGCGGCAGGTACACGGTACCAGCTCCTAACCTGCAAAACAATAACACACACAAAAATTCAAAACTAATTTTTCAGATTTAGGGTTCCTAACCTTAACTGATAATTACAAAAAAAAAAAAAAATGCACTTACGGGTTTCGCCTCCGCTCCGCCGCTCGAACCAGTTTGTGCACTCATGATGACAGAGAGAATTCCGGCAGTGCTTCGCTTCGAAGAATTACCTCCTCCTCCCAGAGCTCCCAAATCGCAAGGAAAAAAAAATGACACAAATAAGCCCAAATCCAAGTTTTGGGCCTTAAATAAGCCTACCAACTGGAAATCATCCTTGGCTAGGACGAGCGCTCTGGTCAGCGCTCGTCCCACCCAGGGACGATTTCTACAATTGGAAATCGTCCCACCCAGGGACGATTTCCAGCCAGAAAAGTCAAAACATCAAAAAATCAACAAAAATGCACTAAAAACAACAAATAAAGTTGCCTAATAGAATGCTATTACACTCGCAATCCAAGGCAATCAAAATAGACGTTGGGGTCATATATTGTCGCTATCTCACTCCCCAAGAAGGCTACCATAGCCGGACCGCTCCACGGGAAGATGGATTTTCGATAATTTCATCCCCAAACGACGTCACAAAAGGGTCAAAGCCCACTCAAAAACAACAAGAAAATAAAAAAAACACAAAAAGCAATAAACATTTCCAGACACAAGTGCTCTTGCACTTAAACTCTTGGCATGGCAAATCGACATCAGGGTCACAAATTATCACTATCCTAATCCCTAAGAATGCTACCATAGCCGGACCGCTCCACGAGAGACGGATTTTCAAAAATTTAATCCCCAAATGGTGTCACAAAAAAAAAAAAACAACAAAAACAACAAAACATGCAACATAAAAACAAAGCAATAAGCATTGTCGGACACAAGTGCTCTCGCACTTAACCTCTTGGCAAAGAAAATCGATGTCGAGGTCCAAATTATCGCTCTCCTACTTCCCCAAGAAGGCTACAATAGCCGGACCGCTCCATGGGAAGTTAGATTTTCGATGATTTCACCTCATTATGGCATCACCAAAAGGGTTAACACCCACCAAAAATAGGTCCAAATGTTGGAAAAATTGCACACGCTTAACGGTAAACCCTCTAAAGGCACCCTTGCACAAGTCATCTTGGGTCAAGCGACTCTTCGCTTCTCTCACGAAGGTCATTTCCTCATCTATTCGTCGCTTGAGGGGGTAGTCACACTTAGTCACCAACCAACAATCACACACCTAATTAAGGAAAATGACATGCATTCAAAGAATCATTGACAAAGACAATCACGCTCCTGCTTGGGGAAGTAAACAAGCAACAATCAAATCAATCAAACACTTGGCATTTCGTGAATCATGAACACAAGGTTCCCCCTGAGGATAAAAATGCCCTTTGCCTGTTCATGACTGATCAATGTCTAAGTTCAAGTCACACCTCACCAAAACAGGTTAATACTTGAAATCAAATTCCTTAGCTCGTCGAAGCAAGGATTCAAGAATGCATGCCCTTTCCATACTTGGGGCATCAAAATTTGGTTAGGTTACCAAGAAACCCTAATCATTAGTGCTTTGGTTATCTATTTTTGCTCAGCACTGCGTCACTCGCAGCGCTTCCCAAAAAGGGGCATCTGTAGACACCAAAATAGCACCAATCCGATTATGTGACTGCAAACACTGATCGCTTTGACAAACACAGCCCCCAGGGCAGCCCTTAGAGGTCAAACAGTGGTCTTAACCACTTTCATAGCAATTTTGTGAGGTCAAGAAGCAATTTGGCACACTTAGACACTTTGCCTAGTAATCGTCTCACCCAGGGACGATTGCTAACTGAATTTCGGGATTTCTGAAATCGTCCCTGGGTGAGACGATTTCCAAGTTTAACGGGCAAAAAGACAAATGAGGCCAAGTGGCAGCCCAGAACAGTCAGTTGATGACTCCTGCCTCGCACGCATGTGTGAGTGGGCAAATAGGTCGTTTGAGGACTGTCACAAGGGCAGTTATGAAAGCCCAAGTCAATGGAGGACTCCCCTCCCTCATGGGAAGACAAGACTGCCACATGGCGCCTATGACCAACACATGGCATTTGTGCTTCCCTCCCAAAATAGACCCCATGGGTCTATAAAATGTGGGACTTTTCTCACCCAAGATAGACAAGTTGAAGGAGATTTCAAGCAACGAAGTGCTGCCGAGTTGAAGACCCACTTGCATCCCTTTTGGTTCACCTTCTCGCATCCACCAATCTCTTTTGCAAGGGAGGTTGTTGGGTGGCTTTTGGAAGCTTGAACCTGACCCAAATCCAACACATGGACACCTGAACCAACCAATTCGCCGACCCCCCAATCCTAAGAGGTTTTGGGCCCATCCCTAGTGGATTGGCACTGGAATCAAGTGCCAACGGTGGGAGGCCCACTTGGGCATCCCCGCACTTTTCTTAAGTTTTATTTCAGAAGCATTCTAGTTTATTTTCTCATGCTGCATATTGTGTTTCCTGTTTGGTGAATTCATAGCTGCAATTTTGTAACCTTTGATCAGATTCTAGTATGTTTTGTGTCGTTTTTTAGTTTCACTAACTTGCAGGAGGCGATATCAAATTCCCGAGGGTAGAGGCCAAATTGGGAGAATCCGACCATATGGGTCATCCCAAAATGGCCCCAATTACATAACCCCCCTGTCTGTAGGTGTTTTGGAGACCTCGGGAGTCGACATTGGAGCGTGTCAGTTCGGCTTCCCCAACACAGAAGAAATCATCCCACCCAGGGACGATTTACAGTCAGAAATCGTCCTACCCAGGGATGATTTCCAGTTGAAAGCAGATTGGCCGACTGTCTCAGTGGCAATGGCCTGTTGGTAACATTTTCTGTCTTCTGGCAAGTTTTCAGGCTGTTTAGAATCATTTTGTTTACTGTTTTAGATAAATGTTTGCATGCATATTTCGTTAATTTTAAAGAACAAACACCTTTCATTTGCAGCAGGTGCTACTGACATCTTGGTTGTTTCTTTGTTCGCAGGAGAAGCAGCAGAGGTTAAGAACTCATCGACATCAGCGACGGCATCATCTTGGCCCGCCCATTGCAATCATGGGCACGCGAAAAGAGGAACATTGAGTGATTGTAATCGAATTCTTTTAACGCTCCTAGCCCCCGAAAAGGGAGGAGACGTCATTGTAACAAAGATCAAGGGATATTAATGAAAGGGCTATGTTTTCTCCATTTGCTTTTGTCTCTTCCAATGCGTTTCTTTTCCATTTCATGCACTTTACATTTCTAGGACTTAAGCGCATTTGGTTTTTGTTATATTGCAATTAGTGTTTCCTTTGCCCGAAATCTCATGCTTTCAA
>JAQPPZ010002540.1:1200000-1601818 GCA_028583015.1 Wollemia nobilis | reverse complement strand
TATCAACCAAACTCAAATTACTAAGATGACTAGGAGCCATGTTATCTGGCATGTAAGTGACTTGGAAGAATCTAAATCGTCAAAATATCTTCGATCGATAAAGATCGACACCCCAGATTAATTGGTCAATAAAGAAAAAAGATGTGTATAGTTAACCTACAATGATATATATATTCATGAAAGAAAGGACCAACAACTTTGAACTGGAGGAAATCATGCTATCTATGGCCCACGTGAGGAAGAAAAAAAACTTATCGGTTGAAAGGAGATACATACCTAAATTTATCAACCGAACAAATATGGGTCATCGAATATTAAACCGAATGAAATGAGCGACCAAGATGAACCAAACAAGGTGAAGGCCAATATAACAGGAATCAAGGTATGCACAAATATTTAATTTCACATCCATTTCTAAACTTTGATCGACTAATACCTATATATATGAACACCTTGATGACCATCGGACAAGAAATAATAGACATACAAAATCCATCGATCGAGTTCCAATAGATAAATGAATTTTTTTTGATCAAATTGCAAGTAATATCAATCGAAAACTTTTAGAGTAAAAGCAAATTAAAACTCAGTCGACCAAGCGATGATCAATGACCATATATGTACGCATGACATAGTACCAACAACACATGTCAAGTAGTCGATAGCATGCACAAAGTGATAGCACATTAAAACCAAATATCTAACAGATTGGCAGTACAAGAAAAATTAGCATGATACCTGACATGATGATGATCTCGTTGATGCAACTAGAGAATGATCGAGAAGTTGCAGACACACGCATTAAATTTGGACCACTACAAACCCTGAGAAGTTATGGTAAATAAGGTAAATGTTGTGATAGATGATCCAAACATAATGATATGTAAGCAATCATTCTCAAACTAGATTAAACAAATTCTCTCATAACATTGGTGGAGCAGGTGAATTAAATGAATCGTCATAAATATTACAAGTCAAGACCAACCACAAACCAAGTGATGCTAGCTGAAGGTGAGACTAATGCAAAGATGCTAGTTCAAAGCAATCCAAATATTTTTTTAGATCAATAGGATCTGACCAAAGATAGACAAATGAAAAAATATTCCCATAAAACCAACTATATATACTAGAAGACATCCTTTTGAAGATCAAAATAGAGTGCTTAAAAACCAAATATGAATTGAGTTACACTAGTAAGAAATTGTAGAAGAGAATATCGATAATTCAAGGAATTCAGATTCAACAATGTTAGAGAAAGCTAGAGACGTAAAACGAATAGGTGATCACCTTGGAAAAATATTCACACCTCGATGGAATATAGTTATGAAGATGTCACCTCGATGGAGTATAGTTATAGAGGAAACCTATTATTAACTATTTTCCTAATTTGTGTAATTCCAATTCCCTCTTTTTCTCTACCTCCACCTCTCAACACGGTAGTGCATTTTATTCTTCGCCTCTTCTAAGGGCATGCCATATCTAATTTTTGTAATGAATCATTGTTTCCTGCTTAGGATGCAAGTTAAGTCCCTGTGTAGTTGAAGAAAACCCTAATTCTTAGGAAACATAATCGATTTCAGTGGTATTTTCAATCTAAAAATTTGAAATGATCAACTGCAAAGTACTAGGTCATGATAACATGTATATGTGATGGCACTCAGTCAGAAAGGAGCTCACTTCAAGATAAGTAAATAAGGTCATAGGACTAAGTTGAACAACAAGGACCAGATGGATGATGACTAGACAAAATTTTGATATATTAAGAATAAATTCTAATTTTGAGATAGCTAATAACAGGCTATATAAAACCCAACCAATAAAAAGATAAGAGATGGCACCAAGTGGAGAGTTTGTATTGAAGCAATTTTGACAGTCACAGAGCTATCATAGCTATAAGAAGAACATCCAAAACAAAAAGGATGAAGCTTCCGACGTAGCATATTTTTGCTAAGTGGTATACTTGAGTGCCATGTTCTTTGCTATTGTATTCCATTTGTATCTTTCTTCTTTTCTATCCCTTATTTTTTCCATTGTTGTATAGATTTTGATAGGAAAGTTCCAAATAATCTGAGATTATTTCTATTGATCCAGAGGTCTAGAGACTCGACTGTTACCATATTGGAACGAGAGAGTGAAAAGTCCTTGTTACGATATTTGAATGAGGATTTTTATTGTATTAATATTTAAAAGAGTTTAATGGAAAATTCAAGCCAACTCTTCATGTAATCAATTCTCATATTAATACAATTATGGGCTTCTTTCTTGTTATATATTTGTCATCAGTTTTGTGTGTGTCTTCATTATGGGTTACATTATTTGAACGTATAATGAACGTTTCTTTTGTTGGTCAACTGTTATGTTTATTACGATATTTGAATGAATGTAATTGCACCAATTATTTCTTTTCCCCATTCTTTCTATTTCACTGAAGTGTTATTAAATCTTGCTACAATAGCCCAAAGGATTAAGGCACCGATCATACATAAGGTATAATTAAATTGTTATTGTTTTAGCTTGGTCAAATTTATAAAAACTTTAATTCACCACCATAAATATGGAAGAGCATGAACATAAAACATTAAAAAATTTAAGTTCACCTCAAGGGTTTCCTTACCATACTTGTCTATTTAGAAAATATTAAGAACTCTATTCCTAGGTTAAAGAGGCAGGTTGATGAGAGCCTGTAATTGCTCATTGGAAATTGTTTTTTTATTTTAGCGTGATATCTTATCCTAAGGATACAGGAAAAATATCTAACCCCTACTTGGATAGGAAGGATGATCGTTCTTATCATTGAGCATAGAGCCTTATTGAATGCCCATAGAGTGAAGGTAGAATCAGTTATGTGAGTGGGTGTAAAATTAAATGTTTAAGGTTGAATTATGTGATGATGTTGATGGAAGAGCCTGTGTAAATCAAGACATATTTGAAAATTTTATTGTCAATGGTTGCCATGATGTGCAATGGTGGATTTGGTCCTTCCATTAGGATAGTATTAATCTCAGTTTCATAAAATGTGATGGCCAATGAGGTGTGGGTTTGAATATTACCCATGAAATTAGTGAAAACATTAGGGTCATGGGTTTGCAACTCTATAGCTTTGGGTATATCCATTAGCACCTCTCGATGGGGAGGTGATTTTTGGATTGACTCTTAAATTAAGAGCTTAGCTGAGGCTATTTTAAGGCTATGGGTAAGCTTACTTTTGAGATGGATGACTAGCTAGTTTTGAGATATAATTATGACTTGCACTAGTGGAGGTGGTAAATTTGATCAGGATGACACAATTAAGAGGTTAATTTTCTGTGTAGGTGGGTCTGGGTATCTTCAATTTCTAGTAACCACATGTATCATGCCAACAAAACCTTCATAATTAGGGTTATTGTTGACATGATTAACCTAGTTTGGTTGAGGGCCAACTATAGTGTATCCAGTATCTAGTTGTTCTATGCCATGTTGTGGTAACAAGGTTTGATAACTACCCAAATTTTGATTAGGGAGAGCAAGAGGATTGTTGACTTTAATAAGCCCCATTTCAATAAAATCCTATACTTTGTGCTTGAGTAGGATGCACCTATCGATATCACGACCCTTTGTCAATGGTAGATGAAATACCTATAATATCTGTACCCTTGTGCTTGGGTCCTTGGGTTTTATCTTGGGTAAATAAATCAATTGCAAGTCCATGATTTTATGAAATATTCTAGACAAGGGCTCTGAGAGGGGCATGAAATTGTGTTGAGGCTGTGAAGGGTGCATTTCCTGATAAGTGGTGTTTTAATTTTGGGTAAGAGATGCCATAGTGTTGTATGCTAATTATTGTGGTAGATGAGAAGGTTGTTGGTGTAGAGGTTGAGGTTGTTGTTGGGAAATTTAAGTAGTTAGGCCACTTAACACTATCTGATTGACTTGGGTAGGTTTAGATTGATTGCTTGTATTATTGCCCTTGGTATTTTTACCTAGCCATTTCTTATTTCAGAGCTTGATTTCTCCTTCTTGGATCTTGATATCCTCATTTTGGCTTGAGTGAGAGCTTCCTCAAGAGTTTGATATTGTTGGAGTTGAAGAAGAAGAGATATTGATTTGGAACAACTCCTTGTTAAACATTTGAGTTAGATCTATGATAGGAATGGAGAAGAGTAGCTCAATAATTACCACTCTCCATCGATTTCCATAATCGAGGATAGACTCATCATAAAATTGATGAAGGTTGGTGAGATTTGTTAAGGTCATTTTCTTCTTAATGTTTAGAGCGAAGCACTCTAGAAAGAGATTGACCAACTATTTGAAATTATATAAGCTATGTATTGGTAAATGGTTGTACCAATCCAAATCTCCTCATGCAAGGGACAACAAAAAGGTGAGAAGCATGAGGGGGTTTATCTCATTGATGAGATAATAGGCATTGATTAATATGCTCAAGTGATCCTGAGGACCCTCTTTGCCCTTAAATTTTTAAATTTAGGTATTTTGAGTAGGGGATAATAAGGTAGCACTAGGACCAAGGGGTTGATGAGGTAGTTTTGAAGTTGATTCAAAGTGGGCTTTTGATACCCCATGTCCATGACTTGTGATTTCAAGCTATTGATCTTAATGGTCAACTATTGGAATGCATTTAGAGTGGCTTGGAGAGTTGAGTAATGGGTGCCATGATGAGTCAAGTGAGATGGATCTATGGGGGGATATGATTGGTATAAGTAGGGATGATGATGATGATGATGGTTAGGATCAGACGAATATGCTTATGGGACCTAGGATCTTAAGGGTGAATATTTATGATGCTGATTAGAATTATTGTGGGTGTGTGCAGGGTGTGATGGTGGTTGTTGAGCATGGTTATAATTATAGGTATGTGGTTTACGTGAGGGATATAATGATACACATGAATGAAAGGGTTATGTAGAGGTCAAATGGTGCATGTGTTGAATGGGGTGCAATTGGTATGGTTGAGAGGTGGATTGATATGGATAAGAGTGGGATGGTATTTATGAGGTGGTGGTTGATGTGAGTGTGGGTTACACAACTACATGATAGGCTACTAATGAGATTCATGAGGATGGGGGTAAATTTTAGGTATCATGGGTGAACAAGAGGCCCGATATGGTGATTGAGGAAAGAAGTATCTCTAGGCCAACGAATGAGATGAAGGATGAGGAATTTGAGGTGGTTGTTAGGGAATGTGGGTGGTGTGAGAAGAATTGATGTGATAGTATGGGCAATGATTAGTATGTGTTTTATGAGAAGACAATTGATGAGAATATTTCCAAGGATTGTAGAAATGTGAGGGACACACATAAGATATGGTAGAATAATGTGCAACATGTGCATCTATAATATGAATGATAGGGGATGAAGGATAAGTGGTGGGAGGAGTCACATGGAAAGTCATGGATTGAGAAGGAAATTTAGGAAATTGGAAAGAAGAATATGGAATGGATGAGTGTATATGGGAAGTAGCACAAACATGGGTCGAATGATGTGGGTGAGAAGTGTGTGTGATGCAAGGATGTGATGTAGAAATATGTGGGTATTGAGATGAGTGGACATGATTAGAGAAATATGGATGATTAGTATCGATGGTACCAGGTATTAGGCTTGTTGTGTGCTGCAAAGGGGTGGCACTAGGTCCCATAAGTGGTGATGACATTTATGGAATTTTCAAAGTATGCATACTCAAGGCGTGATAGAAACTAGAAGATGTGGGAGGTGATGGTGGATGATAGGGCTTGTAGGCTTGCACCTGGGTGAGTGTGGAGTTAGTGCATACAAGAATGTATGGTAGGGGTAAATATGGAAGGAATGAGCTAGGTGGTAGAGGTAATGATGAACAAGGGTCCTAAGGGGTGGTAGGTGATTGGATATGATAGATTGTATTGGCAAAAATGAGGCAAGCACCATCAAGATCAATGGGTGTGATGTTTGACTTGGGTGGAGAAAGGGGAGTCTCGAGATGAGGAGAATAAAAAAGAGTGGTGTAAGTAGTATGGTGGTTTCCACCTTGATCAAACCCAATGTGATAAGTCTAAATTTGGGGAGGAATATAATGTTCAAAATCATCTGACATGCTACCCTGATAGATTTGAGATGTGTTACCCTGATAAGTTAGGGGAGATATTGAAGAGTGGGTAGATTGACCTGAATGGTCCATAGAGACTTGGGTTTGGGAGTGAGCATTGACTTGATTGCAGGTCATTACCATAGGCCACCTGGAATAAAATAAATATTGGTGAACACTCTCTTTTCTCTCTCTTTTTATTTTTGTTTTCTTTTAAGGAAAAATTTGCTATATATGCAAACAAAAAAGTAAACAAACAATGAATATTTTGATGTTTTTGTTTTTATGTGTTTGATGTTACCTAGACCTAGGAACTATGAGGTATGATGAAATGAAATCTAAAAAGGTGTGCTTATGGCCACTCTCCTGATGAGGAATAAGACAAATAATAAAAAGGCTTCCTGGGATGGTGGGTTGGCTCCAGGTTTCCTAAGGGAGTAAAACAAACCTCTTGAGAGAGGTCACACTATCTACATATTGCTACTTGCTCAATCAGGATTTTGCTTCACCCTCTGTTGGGCTTGGATATAAACAAAAACTATGGTTCCACTAATTATTAATCCCTATGGTCAAAGGGTGTCTAAGCTCAAAATTACCTAGAGCTAGACCCAAGGGTAACTAGCTTTATAATGATGAAATCTAGGAAACTCTACAATCTAGATATGGTGTCTATAGGGCTTAACTGATGGTTGGTGGTGAAATCCAACATCATCAAGAGGTTTTCCTCACATTTTTTTTGTGAAATATGATCATGCAAAAAGCACGTGATTTAGTGTATTTTTTGTTTTGATTTTGATTTTTTTTTTTTGTTTTGATGACTACTTACCATGCAAATTTAAAAATAATCATAAATATGCAAAGAAAATAATGATCTATGACTCTTTTTTTGAAAAAAATCTAGATCTAAATGAATTTTTGGAAAGCATGCACAAACTAATTTATCGAGTTTGAAAGAAAATAACAACCTACACTACTGAGTTTGGAAAAGCAAATAATAATTCTACGTCTTTGAGATTTTGAAAAGAAATGACAACTAATCTAGTGCATTGAGTGTTTTGAGAGAATCAAAAGAGATAAATAAGGTATTGTACATTTTAATGTTTGAAAAGAGTAAAAAGAGATAAAGTATTGTGCCTTTGAATGTTTGAAAAGCAATGGAAAGAAACAACTAGACTAATGTACCTTTAAATTTTTGATAAAGGAATCATGAAGAAACTATGCTAATGCTCTTTTTTTGTTTTTGAAAGGGAGAAGGGGAGGAAATATATTCAAACAAGAAAATAAAAAAAATTATGCTACAAATTTTTGTGCCAAATTTAGAAGTCATAAGAAACTAGCCCATGAGCTTGTGTTAAAATAAATGGAAACCGAGCATATTGTGTCCTTAAGCCTATGAAATTATTTTCTAAGCTTGAGGACCACCCTGGGTGGTTGTGTATGAGCTTGAGAACCACAATGCGTGGTTGAGACTAAGATTGAGAACTAGCACAGGAAGTTAATACTGAGTTTGAGAACCACCATGGGTAGTTGAGACTAATCTTGAGAACCGCTACAGATGGTTGTGACTGTAATTGAGAACAACCATGGACGATTGAGATTGAGTCTATGAGGGTAGATCTTGAAAGATCTTACCTTTATTTGAAAGGTATGACTATGTCTATGATGCCCTTAGGTGTTTATAATAGAGACAACAAGTAGGAGTTTAGAAAAGTAAGATAAATAAGCATGCAAACACAAATAATCCTAAGCAACAACACATGAGATATGTTATACCCGATGCAAGTGCCAAAGCTCAAGTAAAACAACAAGTGTCGAATGTGTTGTGGGCAAAGGGTCCCACCATGATCGCAATTTGTGTGAAATAGGAAATACACTATAATAACTGAAATATAGACAAAGCACAATAAAAGAAGAGATTTGCAATAGATTTGATATTGATAAAATTGTCTTTTACAAATAGGCTCTTACGGTTACAATCGACCTCCCAAAATGGAGGATTTTATTTTACAAGTAAGGTCTATGGTGTGGCAAGTTATCTCCTTGAGTGCACATCGAGTTTAGGGGGGTTTAGAAGATGTGTTGCTTGACCTCCCAAGCTTCCACGCATATCCAATACCTATATACAAGCTCATAATAATAACATCAACAAACACATGTAGGGCATTTTGAGAAGAGGCCCAAAACATAGTAGAAATTTACAAAAAGCAACTAAAACATCACAAAAAATTACAAAATTGATTGCAATAATTACATAATTATGTCAAATGTTTATTAAACCTAAAAATATACTTGATTTACCTTTTTGTGCAGCTTGAGGTTGATGTGGAACTATTGCTAGCTTTGAATCTGAACTACCCATGGTGGTTGGCTCTTTGGATAACTGTCTTGGGTGGCTAGATGGCTACCTTGGGCAGTTATCCCCTGGATAGATACCTTGGTTGAGAATATTATACAACAAGGGGTTTTGATATTGAATTTGAGCCTTCAAGCATTTATTTCATGATATTTTATGCAGATTGGTATGTTGTTGAAATTCTACCATTGATGTGGCTGCAAAACAAATGTTAGTGAACAAACCAAAAATATTCTATGGTTGATATCTTCAAGCTCTTCCAATGCTGAACCTACAAGTATAATGTTAAGAAAAAACACAATAATGTCAGATGAAATTTGGGTAAAGTTTTATTATAATTTTGTGCACACTCATGAACATGAAAATGGAGACCTATTTGTAATATCTCCCATGGTGGAGAAGAGTGGAGAGGATGGAATAAGAGGAATGACAAGTGGTAGGGGTGCATAAGAGGGACATCTTAGAGATTCCCTACTTGGAGTGGACAAATGTGTATCTTTCCCTGTTTTGACTATGATATCCTATGATGCCTTATGACATGCTATACCACCTCATGATGTGCCATGATGCATTATGAAATGCCTCATTAATGCCTTCTTTGTGGATAGATTCCTCACCCACTACATTTTTATTTTAAAACAAAGTGCATGGCAGAAGGAATCCTCACCCAAATGCATTAAATGCACTTGGGAAAGTGGAGGAGAGATAAAAAATTAATGCTAACTAGAGTTAATATGAACTAAAGTTAAAAATAGCGAGTGGTCTCATGATGACCATGGTTAGGCGTAGGAAGGGACTAAAGTGGTCAAAGGGGCTAGGATAAGTCAAATGGACTAGAATAGCCAATATTAATAATGTTTAAGGTTGAAACAAAATAATTAAAATTGTTTTGCACATTATTAAATATTAATATTGACCATTACAAATGTTACACTTTTTAGGTGTCTATAGGAGGATATAAGATTTGGATTAAATTGGAGACTGTGTAAGATGCCCCAATTAGGGAAGAGTCACATGACCTTAAAAATTTACCTTTGTGGGACTTGAAGTGATGATTTGTTGTGGTAGACTGATTGGCCATTGGTAGTTTTCCTCACGACACTTCAATCAACTTATCAAATCATGATGGGCGAGGAGTGATTGAGTTGAAGTAGGAAGAGAAATTATAATTTTGTCCCAATAGCGGAGGGTTAATGGTGATTCTTGGCAAAGGTTTTTTTTTCTTTTGGACAACTACAATTCTAAAATTAAGTGTTTTGGGTATTGGATCAATTTGGGATAAAATTTTATGGGTGATATCTACCCCCTCAAGCAGTAAGTAGGGGGAGAAAGATATGGATGATGACAACGAGCCAATTGATAAAATGTGAATGAAGAAGTACAAAATGGAAGGAGAGATAGAGAGAGAAGATGTGAGATAGATAGATGTGAGTAGAGATAAATGATACATGAGATGTTATGAGTATGATTAAATAGTAGATAATCATAAATGCTTGTGTGATCACTTTTTTAGAAATGTTTGTATGCATGTGATAAAATATGAATGGGTTAATTAATCAAGGGAAAACATACAATCATAACAACATAGCAATATGGTAAGAAAATAGGAGACCAAGATGAGATATGAAAGTAGTGAATGAGACTAAAGGATGTAGAGCAATGACATAAATAGAGGTATGGAGATAGGGATGCAATGAGGGAAGGTAATGACAACATTTGTCATCTCAAGTGCCCTAGGAAGTGGGGATCATAAAGGCTTTCAAGAAACTCAAACACCCTAGTGATACCAATCAAACTCATCTAGTAACCAATTAGAATCCCTGAGAGATGAAGACCATCTTGGAAAATATCAAGCAAATAATGGACCAATGTGTGTGTAATGAGGTTCATTGCCTAATCATGAGTGGGGTTGGACTAATCAAGTGTAGTACAAGCCAAGATAAGCTAGCTCATATGTGAGTAGTAAGAGGTTTGTATAAAAGGTCACTAATGTGATAGACATGTCACCATGCAAAGGGTATACTCCACTTCCAATCAAGCATATATAGCCCTAATGGAGATAGCCCCATAATCCTTCAATGTAGCTCCACTACCAGCCAGGCATCTATAGCCCTGATGGAGGTGTCTAAAATACCTAAGGATCCATTATTAGGAATATTACTTTTTTTTATACAAGCAATGTGGATCCTTAGGTTTAGATTATGCACATGATAGGATGAGCAAGGGAAACCATTTTCTTTTATGGTGAGAGCTACACATGAGTTTGTCTTCTCTAAACTCAAAATATGATTAATATGTGAGATATGTGCATGGTCTAAGAAAGAACTCGAGGTAGCCTAAGGGAGAAATGTATCACCAGAAGACCTGATGAAATTCAATGAAAGGTTGAGTGGGACACTAGGCATGGCTGAATAACCGAAATAACCTCAAAAATCCAACAATTGATAGCAAAGAGATCATTAAATGGGGAATGTGTGGTAAAATATGGGAAGAACGATCGAAAATCAAAGATAAAAGGTGAAATGAGCAGAAAGGCTATAAGGATAACATGAGAGATAGAGAGATGATTATCATGTAAATGACTATGTGGATGCCCTTGATTAATGCTACAAAGCATGAGGAAACAAAGTGTATGAAAAAATCCAAAAAAGTGATCAAAGCATTATTTGATGAGTCGTATGGCAAAGTATAAAAATGGGGTAGAAAAGGGAGGATGCAGGAAGGATATGATAAAAATGGAAGAGAGGGCGAAAGAAGGAGAAGAGCGAGAAGAGTAGAAAGAGAGAGAAAAACAAGAAAAGAGGAATGGATAGAAAGAAGAAAAGTAAGTGGAGAGGAAGTAGTCAAGTGTATGTAGTGGTTCTAAGCAATGATCGTACAATCATGAGTGGGGTAAGAGAAAGAAGATGTAATATGGGGGAAGGAAGAAGGTGGCAAGGAGCAAAGAAAAAATGATAGAGATAAGGAGAAAGAAGTATGAGAATGCAAGGGGAAGAGAAGTGAAAGGGATGTGATGAGATAGCTATGATGATAGTTATGATGAGGTCATGTATTTTTTTGTTGTTTTTTAGAAAGGATATACAGGGAGAAAGAACCTAAGGAATTAGGTGTAAAAGACATGCAAGTGAAGGATGGATGTTCATGGGTTTAGGATCCTCGATCCCTTTAAGGTTAGCAAGCTTATAGGCACAAGAACCAAATTTTTTCTTGATGATGTAAGGACCAAGCCAATTGGTGGTAATTTGTTGCACAAATAACTAGGGAAGTTTGAGTTATGTTGGTTTTATTTGACAACTAGGTCACCTACTTGGAATTATCATGGTTGAACTTTGTTGTTGTAGGCTCATTTAATCCTATCTTGGTAAATGTGAAGATACTCAAGAGCATTGATTCAATGCTCATAAAGAAGAGTGAGTTGATCAAACCATGCCTTGCATGTAAATCATAATACATGAATTCTTGCAATGATATTCGTAATGAGGGGATTTCAATATCAAGGGGTCTAATAGCTTTGATACCATAAACTAAGGAAAATGGTGTTTTTCTAGTGGGTGTGCTAATGCTCATGCAGTAAGCCTAAAGTTTCAAAGGGAGTTGAAGGTGCCAATCTTTGTGATTTTATTTCATAATTTTCTTTAAGATTGTATAAATGGTCTTATTTGTTGCTTTTACTTGATCATTACCTTATGGATAATAAGGAATCAAGAAGCTATGTTGAATATGATATTTGTTGCAAAGCTCACGAGCATCCTTGTTCTTGAATTGGGGACCATTTTTTGATATAATATTAGAAGGGATACCAAAGTGAAAAATGATGTGGAGGATAAATTTTATGATTTAGGGTCCTATAATTTTTGTAAGAGGAATGGCCTTAACCCAT
The DNA here is from genome assembly GCA_028583015.1 of Wollemia nobilis. Taxonomy (NCBI): domain Eukaryota; kingdom Viridiplantae; phylum Streptophyta; class Pinopsida; order Araucariales; family Araucariaceae; genus Wollemia; species Wollemia nobilis. The sequence goes on along the minus strand of JAQPPZ010002540.1, from coordinate 1,589,530 downwards.
TTGGTGAGGTACTCTATGGTTGTAACTATCAAGGTATGCTATCTAGATGGAGGAGATTTTTTCCACAAGATTGAGATCTCATTGTGAGAAAGACCACAAGGACTGAATTAGTTATGAAGCTTGCAAAGGTACATGGGATAAGTGAGCATGATGTTGAAACTTAAGACATTTCTTAACACATGCACAATAGTCATGTTCCATGGTGGGCCAATAATATCCCATGCACTATATGTGCTTTGTGGTGGTCATCCTAATAAAATGACCATCGCAGGTGCCATCATGGGCTTGAGAGATGATCCAGTTTACCTCTTGTGGTTCAAGAAACCAGAGGAGAATACCATCATAACCACGATGATAAAGTATATTCCCCAAGTGGTTATACTGGGCTGCTTTTTGTTTGAACATGTGTTTAGCAACTGGTATCAAATCTGCAGGGAGTGTGCCAAGTTTGAGAAAATCCTTCATTTGGGAAAACTAGGCATGATAAGACTCTCCCTGGTCAAAATGGATGTCCCATTTGTCCTTGGAAGATTTTTGGAAATATGACTATGAAAGGGTGGTAACATGGACATGGGTGACCTTGTCACATGGATTTTGGAGGATTACGGAACCATAGAAATCCATAGTATTTACAAAATGATTGGTGGACCTTTGGGAAAACTTCGATATCATACCATTCGAAGTGCATTAAAATATCATCTATAATTTATTATATACATGAGGGTTGGTAATTTGCATTGGTAGACCCCTTTGACTTGATTGAAAATGAGGAGAGAATCATCAAATATTTTGATGTGCTTGATTCTTGTAGCAATTATATTCATTAAGCCAATAATGAGATCTTCATATTTGATATTGGTGTTGGTATAAGGTAAGTTAAGTTTGAAGTAAAAGGGGATATAAACCCCTTGTGGTATGAAAAATACTACTCCAATGCCTCATCCTTGTTCACACTTAGAACCATAAAATAATAGGGTAGGATCGACTTCATCCTTAGGCTCGACGTGGTCCTCTTGCTCGATGATATTGAAGATGGAATCATTGGGAAGCTCAATTACAAGAGGTTTGTTAGCGAGGGGAGCTTTGGCAAGCTAATAAACAATGAATTGACCTTTAATGGATTTTTGACTAATGAATTCAATATGGAATTTTGTTAAGAGCACAATCCACTTAGCATTTTGACTATTGTTGTAGGTACGACCCATCATATAGCGTAATGGGTTCTCCCTAGCAATGACATACATAGTATGATTAAGCATATAGTGGTAGAGATTTTTGGTGGTGAAGACTATTGCCAAGCATAACTTCTCCACATAAGCATACTTAGTTTCATAGCTGCCTAGGGTCCCATTGATGTAATATATGGCTTGCTCATGATTGGCTTCATTTTTCTATGCTAACATGGTCCCTAAGGCAAAGTTTGTGGCAAAGATATACAAATGGAAGGGGATGCCTAGCCTAGGTAGGGATAAAACTGGTGGGGATTCAAGATAGAACTTAATGGTATCAAAAGCCTCTTGACAATATTTGGTCCATATGAAAGAGACCCCCTTTTGCAATAGATGATTAAAGGGCTTGCATTTATCTAAGAGTTGGGCGATGAAGCGACGTATCACTTGGATCTTCCCTTGTAAGCTATGCAATTATTTTAGGTTCGTAGGAGGAGGTATTTCTAGAATGGCCTTGACCTTATTAGGGTCCACTTCAATACCTCTTTTAGAGATGATAAACCCTAAATATTTGCTAGAGGTGATACCGAAGACACACTTTTTAGGATTGAGTCACACATTATGTTCCAATAGCCGATCAAAGACCTTGCACAAGACATCGACATGCTCATGATACTTTTTATACTTGGCCAGTAAGTCATACACGTAATATTCAATAATGTGATGCATATAATCATAGAAAATGTAGGTCATGGCACATTGGTAAGTAGCACCTGTGTTTTTGAGACCAAACTAGATGATCTTGTAGCAAAATGTTCCCCATGGTGTTATGAAGGAAGTCTTATGTTGATCATCAGGATTTACACAAATTTGATTATATCTTGAAAATCCATCCATGAGGGATAGAAAATAATGGTCAATATTAGAATCCACAAGGGTGTCAATGTTCAAAAGTGGAAAGTCATATTTGAGACACGTTTTGTTAAGATCACAAAATTTAGTGCATGTGTATCCCTCCATTAGAATTTTTAATAGGTACCATATTGGATACCCATTTTGGATAGTCAATGGATTGGATGAAGCCCGCATCTAAGATTTTTTTAAATTCTTTGACCAAAAGTGAAATAGTGAGGTGAATATTTTGTAGCTTTTGTTTGATTGATTTAGTGGTAGGATTGAGGGTAATGTTATGGACTACAAGATTGGGGTCAAGGCCAGGCATATCTTTATAAGACTAGGCAAAAATAACTTTATATTCCATTAGGAGGGTTGTAAAGCACTCTCTTTCTTTGAGTGAAAGACTTTTTCCAAGTTTAAGAATTGGGGATTTGTGGGATCAAGGCTGATGTCGATATTGATGGTTTCTTCCATGAGCATGTGGGAACCATCCTCTAGTTGATGAGGGGTAGGGATGAGATTGATATCATTGATAATATTCTTAGGGAAGGTAGGTGTGATATAACTGACTTCAGTATGGTAGATATAAGAGGAAGGGTAAGGAGAGGAAGGAGGAAGGTAGACATTTGATGCTTGAATTAAGTGATCTATTGGAAAGAAGTTTGAAGGGGAAGGAGGAGAAGAAATTCACTTGAAGTCAATGGTGCTTGGATCAATATTGATGAGACAAGAAGGAGCAATCACGTAACAAAGAGGAGTGTAGAGGTCAATTGAAATCATGTTAACCTAGGGATGTAAAGGGGGAAGAAGGCTAGAGGGTAGGTGCTCTGATTTGTTCTCATGAGGAAGGAGTTGGGATAGGATGGGTGGACAAGGATTGGGTTGTAGTGACCATGGTTGTGGTAGTGGGTTGATGGGAACATGGGATCGTTCTAGTGAGAGAAGTGTGGGAAGGATAGGGAGTGGAAGAGGAAAGAGGTGAAGGTAAAAATTTCCATTGTTATGGTCCTTAGATATGGGCACAATGGGAGATGATTCATCTTTAGAGCTATCAAAAGTGATTGAAAGTGTATCAAATTGCTCTTCTAGGTCATCCCTTGAGGTATTAGATGGAGAGGCATGGATGGTGGAAACTTGGAAAATGTCTGTAGAGTAGTAGGTGGGCATATGGAGGATCAATATATTCATCTACATTATTCACCTCAAGATAAAGAGTTAGGGAGTGGAGGTCATGCATGAGGAGAGCAACCAAAGAATTCTTGTCATACCCTAAACCTAATTTATCCTTGGGTGATTGATAGGGTGGGTCAATAATGGATCATGGACCCTTCTCATAGTGCCCTAGGCCAAATCCATGCCAATTGAAGCATAGAAAATATTGTATGGCAAAGGAGGGATTGGACATATAATTAATGTTACCACAAAAGAATGCTTTAGGCTCTATAGAAGCTATTTTATCATAAGATGAATCAAGTCCCCCATAGATAAAATTGGTATGATTGGTTGAAGACCCGATGGGGACAACAAACTCCAATAGTTAAGGGGATGTCATGAGGGCGACCAAAATCCTTAACTAACTCTATGAGAGGGGGAGCAAAGGTTACATTATGTACAAGGTATTCACCTATACCTAGAGTAGACATATGGACAAAGACGTGTGAAGATGATGGAGGAGGTGGTTCAAGGGGAGGTTTGGAGTTAGGTGAGTCTTAAGAAGTGATGTGTGTAGTAGAAGAGGATGAATATGTTGATAGAGGAGGGGAAGAAGAAGGGTGTGGTGTTGGAATATTTTTGGGAATGAAATAGGAGGGGGAGAAGTGATTTGAAAATATGACTCATTGATTTGTGGAGAAGAGGGGCTGGGTTGAGAAGGCATTATGGAAGCCAAAATTATGGAGATAGGAATGGGGGACATGATAGCCTATTTGGAGGTTAAGGTAGGAGAAGAGGAATCCAAGGTCATTGGTTGGGAATTAGACATGGTTGAGGGGGCTATGGAAGTAGCAAGAATAGGGGTCATACAATTAGGATGTGGTTGCAATATTATAAAATGTGGGGTATGTACCACAAGGATTGATGGAGAATAAAATAGGACACATGGAGGTGTAGGTAAAAGTGGAGGTTGAGATGATGAGGTATGAAAAATGGCTATAGAGGAAGAAGGAGAGGGGTGAGGAAGAGGAGCGAAATAATGGGGATGGGGTCAAACAAGGGGAATAACAAGAGGATAAATGGATGGAGTAGGAGAGGGATAAGTATGTGGAGGTAAGTAGATAGGAGGGCATGAAAATTATGTGGAGGATAAAGGAGGGTGATTGGATTGAACAATAGGTGGGGGATTAGCCACCAATGGGATGAATGGGATATGTTGAGAAGAGGTGGGTTGTTTAAGAGGTGTGTATTGAATGCTAGTAAGGGAAAAATGAGTAGATGGTAGAGTAGACTTGTGTGGATGGGAGACCATGTTGCAATATTTAAAAGGTTCATCATCTATGGGGATACAATGAACATGTCTCTCATGGACATATTTGAGGCAATGGTGTAAGGTAGAGGGTATGCACATCATGTCTCTAATCCATGGTCTCCCAAGAAGCACATTGTATTGCATATCACCTTCAAGGACATGACATAAAGTATGGATGGTCTTCACACCCACTTGGATGGGGAGGACAATTGTACCAAGTGTTAAACATAATGTGTCATTGAAGGCCCATAGGGTGAAAGTTGAGGCAAATAAATGGGAGGGGGGAAGGTTAAGATGCTTAAGGGTGATAGAAGTGATGATGTTAATGGAAGAACCCATGTCAACAAGAATGCGTTTGAATGTTATGCCATCTACATGAGCCACAATATGCATCGATGGATCAGGTCCCTCTATTGGAAGAGTTTTGATCTCATAGTCATAAAATATGATAGAGGGTGACATGTAGGTCCTTATATTACCTACAAATTTGGAAAAGGCATTGGGGTCTTGAGCATGCAAATATATGGACTTTAAAATGCCCATCAAAGCCTCTCTATGTGGGGGAGATTGTTGGATAAGTTCATAGATTGAGAGTTTAGCTAATGCCATTTTAAGGTTGTAGGAAAGTCAACTCTTTAGGTGGAATACCGGTCATGGTTGAGGGGATGTGACCTACACTGGTGTAGGTGGCATAAGTGATGGTAAAGATACATTTGGAGGGTCACTTGGTTGGGTCTATCGACTAGGATATCGTTGATTTCTAGTGATAATATTTATCATGCCTACAAAACCTTGATAATATGGGATATTATTCACATGGTTGACTTGATTGGGCATGGATGTAGAATTTGATGTGCCATTGTAGTGTTGTGTAGTTCCATGTTGTGGCAAAGGGTTTTGATATATTCCAAGATTTTGGTTAGGAGGGGCTAGAGGGTTTTCAACTATGATATCCCCTTGATCGATCATGTCTTGCACTAGATTTTTGAATTATCAATAATCATTAATGTCATGACCCTTTTGGCAATGGTAAATACAAAAGTGATACTCCTTGTACCATTTGGGTTTGGGTTTGGTCGAATCCTCCAATCGGATTTTCAATAGGGAGATCATTTGCATGTCATAGAGATTTTAGAAAATGGTTGACAAGGGCTCAAATAGAGGAGTGAAATTGTGAGGGGTCTAGGAGGACATTGGGGATGAGTAGAATACTAGAAGAAGGAGAAGGATTTTTGGGTTGTGGAGGGGTTAATTGAGCCTAGAATATTGGTTGTTAGGGTTGATAAGTAAGGTGTTGAGGTTGAACACTAGGGGCAATTGTGGTACTCAACACTATGTGATTGACTTGAGAGGATTTAGATTGGGTATTATTGTTGCCCTTAGAATTCCTATTTGGATATTATTTATTCTTAAGATTTATTTTCCCTTCTTATAATTTGATGTCCTCGATGATCTTAGCCTGAGCCATGGCTTCCTCAAAGGTACGATGCTACTGTATTTATAATATTGTGGAGATGTATTTAGTGCAACTTCTAGAAAACACATGGGATAGTTTGGCATAGGGGAGTGATAATGGCAATTCCTTGATCATAACTCTCTATTGAGTGACATAATCCATGATAGACTCGTCATCAAATTGGTAAATATTATAGAGGTATGTCAATGTCGTCTTCTTTTTGATGTTGATAGCAAAGTGTTCCAAGAAAAGGTTAGCTAATTGTTCAAAAGTATAAATACTATGTTGGGGTAAGCTTTTGTACCAATCTAAATCCCCTCCCCAAGGGATAATGGGAAGGTATAAAGCATAAGGGGATCACTTTCATTAATTAGATAACAAGCATTGATGAAATTACTCACATGCTCCTTGGGATCTTCTTTTCCTTTGAACTTGTCAAACTTGGGCATCTCAAAATGATAGGGATATGGAGGCATGGGGATTTATGGATGAATGGGTTGAGCCCATAATTGGCTAAGAGTGGATTTTTGATATCCAGATCCAACTAATTGCAATTCTAGATTGTTGACTCGTTTAGTCAGTCATTGAATTTTATTCTATGGGTCTTGTGATTCTTGAGGGGGCCCAATTGGTGGAGCAAAATAAATGACTTTGGGATGAGGGTAGGCATATGGGTAGTATGAAGGAGAGGGGTAGTAAGGATGTGGATGTTGAGAGGTGAAGGGTGCTTGAGGAACTCATGGTGAAAAATGAGGTTGCTAATATGGTTTAAGGTATGGATTTTAGACATTTGTAGAGATTGGAAGGGATTGATATGTTGGTAGTACGATTGTTGTATTATGAGGACCACATGGGGTTTGATGGTGTGTATGACAATCTAAAAGAGGTTGGTGTTGAGTAGGAGGTGGTTAGTATTTAATATAAGGTGGTGGATATTAGGTAGGTGTAGGCTAGTATTGGTTTGGTGGGGTTTGATGTTGAGTGGGTGGAGGTTGATATTGAGTGGGTGCAGGTTTATGTTGATTGGGTGGAGGATTTTGTGACTATGTTAGTGGCCACTAATAATAAGTTGAAGGAGGTAGTGGTGGTGGATACACCATAGGTAGAATGAAATCCCATGAAGGAGATTGGGTGAAGAAGGAATCTTGGTTAGATGGAGGAGGATTAGGAGTGGTCGACATTTGAGGAGGAGGTTGGGGAATAATAATATTGTATGAGGGATGAGAAAGGTTGTTGGGAACCATTGGTGGGAGCTTGCTGCAAAGAAGAATAATTGCAAGAAGGGGTAAGAGGAGGAGAAGAGAAGGGGTAAGAAGAAGATTGAATTGAAGAATTAGGAGGAGGAAGGGGATAAGGAGTAGAAGAGTAGGTAACATGTGCACCAGTGGGAGGAAGAGTGGTTGAAGAGGGAAAATTCATGAAAGAGGGAGTTGTGTTAATAGGATGGGATTGTTGTGGTGGAGTAGGAAAGTGACAAAATATGGGAGGGATAGAAGTAGTAGGGTGAGTACTAGGATGTTGGGTAGGATCAAGAGAAGCATATGAATATGGTGTAGTTGGAGGGAATTGTGAGGAAGAAACTATGTTAGAAGAAGAAGGATGATTGGGATGAGTATTCATCAACACAATGTTGATAGTCTAGTGAGTGGATGTTACATAGGATATTTAGAGTGGGAAAATATTGATGAAATCATACTCAAGTGATCTCCAAGGAGCTACCATACCTAAAATGATAGGGACTATAGTTTAGGATGCGATGGGGGAGTGGATATAGGTGGGATATGAGAAGTGTGAGAATAGGTTTATTCCTAAGAAAGGGGAGGGACAAAGTGCTCAGGAATACAGAGTGGTGGTAAGGACCCCTTGGTGAGTCCTATGGAGGAGGGTGATGGTCATGGGGATAAGGAGGGTATTGAAGGGCATGAAGGGCATTGAGATCATATAATAAGGTATTGGGATTGGAAGAAGAAGAAGAGGTGTCAGGATTAGGGGTTTCAGGTAAGTTGGTATGAGTGCCTTGGTATATGAGGTTTGCATTAGTTGATTCAATATATGGATGTGGAGGATAAGGGATGATGGACAAGCTACCAGGTTGAGCACAAGACACATCCTTCAAATGAGTTGGAGGAGTCATGGGAAGATAGGAGATTTGCCTAGAATGCTCCATGGAATTATGCATTTGGGCTCTGGTTTGGCTTTGAGTTTGGACCATAAGAAGGTATGGGTAGAATATGAAGTGTAGGGAGGAATAGGTCAAGAAGAGAAGGGTATAAATTGATTATGGGTGTGATTATCTGGGGTTGAAAAATCATAACTATCAACTATATAGGGTTGGATGGTGTACTTCAAATGTCAAGTAAAATAGTTACAAGGTTAGACACAAATAACAAGATGATAATAGGACTAATTTTTAAGGTGTTGATGGTTTAAGGGCTATTTTTGATGGGTTTTGTAAAAGAAAAATTCTATCTATTCATAAAAGCAAACAATCAAGCGATGATAATGCAATTTTTCAATGAGGTTGTATTATTGATATTTGACATTGTTAGTTGGTTCGGTAATAGTGGTTTTTTTATGTAGTGTATTTTGAGGTAACCTACCCCTAAAATGTATATAATATGTTTGAGGATGGTATCCACAAGGTGTGGTTATGCACGCTCCCTGATATACTTGAGAGTATGTGGGGAGAAGTAGTGCACAAATAGCTAAAAGGGCTTCCTAAGGCTAGGATGGCTCTGAGTATCCTAAAGGGGTAAAAGACCTCCAATACCCTTTTTAGGGGGTATAAGAGGTGGCATTTTCTAGAACCTATGATGACCTAGTTAAATTTTGCTTCACCCTCGATCAAGCTTGGTAAAAAATGATAGTTGTGCACCCACTGATTATTTAGCCCCATGAGCAAGGGCATCTAACCTTAGACTACCCCAAGCTAGTCCCAAGGGTAGTCAGCTTCTTGATGATGAAATCCAAGAAACTATGTGATCTAGACTATGGTGTCTAAGGGATCAACCGATGGTTGGTGATGAATTCCAATGTCACCGGTTGGTTTTCTCACAAAATTTTGTGCAAAGATGTGCATGTGTGATTTTTAGATTTTGTTTATTTTTTTTTGTTTTAGAGATGCCTATCTACAAGCAAAATTCTAAAGATACAAAATACAAAACTTGCCTATACTAATTGCAAAGAAAGCAAACACTAACCTAAGATACTTTGTTGCTATCTAAGGTGCAAAGACAAGAAACCTATGAGATGAATGAAATGCAACTACACTAGCCAAAAGGAAAGACCAAGAAACAATGTGACCTAAGCAAGAGGGAAAGACATATATTCTAAAAGAAATACAAGGTCATCTAAACTAAGGAAAGAAGGGCAAAATTTATGCTACAAAAAGGAGAAAAATAAAGAAGAAATCTATGCTAAAGAAGAGGAGAGGAGAAGAGGTTTGTATGAATTCACTTCAAAATAAACACTATTCTAAGGAAGAATGTAGTGTAGGAAATAGACAGACAACCTATTAACTAGAGGAAATATGAATGGGAAAGAAAAAAGTTGTGGATTCATGAATAGTGTGACCACAGCAACTCCAAAAAAAAATCCAAGGTTTAGGACCTAATAGTCACAGCTATCAACCATCTAGGATCAAACGATCACAACTGTGAATCATCTAGTGACTCTAGAGATAGAACACAGTAGTTACAAAGGTAGATACTGATGAGAAGAAACCTAGGATAGCTGATTAGGAGATAAGATTACTGGAATCAAGAAAGAGAGGCCAACAAGATGAAAGAGTTCAAAAGTGGGAAAGCAAAGAAGGGACTTGAGCTAAAGAAACAATAGATAGAAGAGGGGAACACTATTTTGAATGAAAAAAAGGAAAGTGCATTAAGGAAAGACTAATCTAAGACCTAAAAAAAACTCTACCCTACTTTAATATAAGCATGAAAGAAGACTATCCTAAGAAATTGAAACATGCAATTAAAAAAACTATGTTAAGAAAGTGATTAAAGCATAACATAAGACTATTTAAAAAGTAGTAAAGAACTTTCAAAATAAAAGTTATTCTAAGAAAGTAGTAAATGAAAAGTAAAGGATAACTTATCTAAGAAAATAATAAAAGGCTGAAAAGAAATTCTATTCTAAGAAATTAAGAAATGAACATAAACTAAAATCTGCATTATGAAGAAAAGAAAAGAATGAGAAAATAAATCTATTCTACTTAAATACGCAAATGAAGAGAATGATGTTGAAGAGGGGGTTCATTGACCTTGGGGGACCTATCCACTTTTGATTCCCAATATTGTGCTAGATGTGAGGGAAGAGCATACATGGAGTGGGGATCCCCTTATTAGTGTGAGATAGGTGTGTGAAAGTGGCATTATTTAACCAAGAAAGGAAGACACTCTTTTGATCTCCAAGATCACCATAGGGCACAACGAGAGAGCATGCAAGGTTCTCCTTCCTTTTAATGTGAGATGCAAAGTGTGCTAGAAGATAAATAAAAATACTAAGACAAGGGAACAAATTACTTAACCCAAGAGTCTCCTCCCTCATTTTGATCCTCAAGATCGCCCTATGGATGCAAGAGGATAACATACAAGCAGGAGAAGAAACTCTTGTTTAGTGTGTGGACTTAAAAATAAAAGAATATTAATTAATGAAGATGAAGCTATTTGCTATTATAAAAATATGTTGTAAGTTGGGGACAAAGCTACCTACCTATGACCCTATGTTGATTTAGGGTTGACAGAGGCTACAAGTCTACTTATATGGCCAATATAGTCTTAGGTATATCAACTGTCTAGCCCCAGATGATCTATAGATAGGACTATCTACCCTTGGACAGTTGAGCCTGATAAAGGTATTTGATCGATTGTGCCTCATGACTGTGCTTTCTTGGTCCTCAAGGGTCAATTTTATCAAATTTTCCCTACAAATAGTGTAATCAGAGTGAGTAAAATATGAATTTGTGACCAAAAACATAGGGGAAAATAACAAATTGAAATTAAAAACCAAAATAGCAAATAAAATAACCTAATGAAGGAAAAATAGCAAGATGATAATAAGCCTATCTGCCATGAAAATTTGATTTGTAACAAAAACTATAACCTAGGCAAAAGAAATGATAATGCGTGAAATAGGGGGAAGGTGACAAACCTTAGACACCCTAAATTTGATGATTGACAAAGTGGTAAGGACTCATACACACTTGGGTTTTGTTGTGATGTGTTGTGTGAGACCGATACTTGAATTATGGGTTGAATCTGAGCAACAACAAGATGAATCTAAGACCGTTTAGGCCCTGACAATTATGATTGAAGATCATTCAAGGTTGGATGGTTAATATGGATGTAGAAAATGAGAGACCAGTATGGTGGATCTCATTATGGCTTGTTTTAGGATGATGTTGATGATGTTTCATACCTACAAAATAGATAGAACATGATAAGAACAAAAAGAAACCATGAATTTTTTTAAAAGAACACACACAAGGTAGATGCAAAATACAAGATAACAACATGATTTAATCCTACTACCTAGAAAATGTCAAGGCATGGTCAAGGTATGGTCCCACCATGATCACCAAAAATATGGTATAAAAACTACACCATTTTTATTAACCAATAAAGATATTACAATATATATTTTCAAATACCCCTTTTAGGCTTTACAATAGGGATATTCTCAAGATGAGGGATATGCCCTCTTTTTGCAATAATGGCACTCCAACAAGTCTTCTATACCACCTCAAGGGTTGGGTGGGTTTTATAGCTTTGGTTGCTCGACCACCCTAGGCTGAATGCTCCTCCATGGTACCTGCACACAACCCACAATAAGAGGTTAGTAGCATCAAGTGGGCCTACCTCGGTTAGGCCCAAACTATGTAAAGGATGCAAATAGTAAAACTTGATAGATCTTGATTAAAATGAAAACATAACCTCAAAATATCATGAAAACCTCAAAAAATATACCTTATTTACCTTGTTGTTTTGTCTACTGTTGATATTTTGTCTAGATTGGACTTTGGAAGTTTGGTGCAACTTGGATCTATTGTTTACGAACAACTTCAAAAGTGGGGTAGATGTATGTCCATGCACACATTTCTCTCCATGGGTGAATTGTACACACAAGGGGAGGGGTGATAATGAAAGGGACTAAGCACAAACACATGAAGGAGTTGACAAAAATTTTTAATAGAGTTTTGGCTTGTACTTCTCTTTTGCATGCCCATGAAGGGAAATAGGGGGGAAATTTATAAATTTTTGCAAGGGAGAGGGGTCAGTGATAGGGCATGAAAATTCTTCCCTATCCAAGTGGCATGTTCACACTTGTAAACAAGCATGGGGAATGATGGGTGTGAAAAGTCTTCCCCACCCAAGTGGCATGTTCACACTTGTAAACAAGCATGGGGAATGATGGGTGTGAAAAGTCTTCCCCACCCAAGTGGCATGTTCACACTTATAAATGGGAATGATAAAAATGCATTAGGTTATGGGGTGGGGTATTATAATTTTAGGGGATTATTATGGATTTTGTAGAAATTGTTAGGAAGACTTTAGGTAAACAAAAAATGACACATTTTGGGTGTTTACATCTACTTGTGTCTATATTGTAGTGTCTTGATTTATTGGTGAATAATTTTGTGTTTGGATCACATACCTGTTATCTTGTGTAAATTTTTTTTTTTGAAGGAAGCTCTACTTGTATTCTTTTGAATTCATCCTCCCATGTGAGTTCCAAGTTCAACTAGTTTTTGGTAGTGTACTTATCTAGGTTCCTTTCTTGCTGGAAAATAGATCAATATTCATATAGACTGTCTTAATATCCATATTGATTTGCTTTTGATCAAAGACATATTTTGGATTGTGGGACCAATACTTTGGTAGCTTCTCCAAGACATATTATCTTCATTTCATCTTTAGTTATTAGGTGCATTTCTTTCCCGTTGGGATAAATGAACAATATTTGTTGCCAATTTTGTTGAACATCCCCTTATTTTATCCCATAAAATATGGCTGGTTAATATGGTATACTTGCCTCATGTACTCATGGGCCAAGAAATGATTAAACACATGTTCCAACAAGAGGATTGGATGAATTTTAAATCAATAAATTCAGATAAATAACTCCCTTCTTCCCAGATACCAATCCCTAGTGCTACAAGCCCCTCTCATAATTAAGCGGGTCATCTTGGATGATCTAGTTTTAGAACTAGCTATATTTCTAATTATAGGCTTAAAGATATGCTATTAGAACTCATTTGAAATCTTGAATTTCTAGTGTTCTTGGTATAATCCATAATTAATGCACCTTTCATATCCCCAATTGGTCAACTATTTTTGTGTGGAGCCAACCTATCATTTGGTGGATAATTAACTAGACTAGATAAGAAGTGTAGTTAATAATTTATTTCGTATAATTCTTTAGTTGGTGCCATATCATGAATGCAATATACTCAACATAATTAAGGTTCTAAAGGAAGTTATCGTTGTAGTTTTGCATGAAAAAAAGCATGGCGATGTGATGCTTTCATATATATTCATCATTTGTTTCCCTTAAGATGAATGTAAAACTTAGAAAGTCTCTTTAGCATAATTTTTTAACTTATTTATGTCGAGGAGAAGTTGTAAGTCATGGGAATCTTTAGGGTTTGTCATACAATGTCAAATATCCATCCAATCAAATTTATTATACTTGTAGTAGTCAACTTAGGATTAAATTGTGAATTGGATCCATTTAATAGTTAGATATTTAGTTAACATCATGTTCATGGTGTATTTAGTTGATATTTTGATTGGTTCTTTACCATCTATCAACACACAAATTGTAATATTATATTCATGGATATATGATAAGCATTGATGCATGCTTCCTACACCTAATGTACCATTATTTATCCAATTATTGATGCCTTGTTTCTACTTTTTGGTGAGGAAAGAAATTTTTGGATAAAGTTGAATATACTTATGGCAACCTCCTTGAAATTGTGTATGTGGTGGGTGCACCCTTTCTCAACCATATTTTCATAGAAGTCCTTGAAAAGTGTGTCATGATTACCCATTTTGGACTTTTTTCCTCTTGTACTTGGTAACAAAAGGATCCACCTTGGATGTACTATTTCTTAGTTGTGTTGTTTCTATTTCTTTATTTCTAGTTTGGTATGGTCTCTCCATGGTATTATATGGACCAAAATCAGTAGTGATGATTGGAGGATCGATGGTTGGAGTAGGTGTTGTGGAGGATCACACTTTGGGGGTTTATTAATTGTTGATAATTGCTTGGGAATCCATCTTTTTTATTTTCAAAAATTGGATGGTTGCTAAAAAATGCCTTGAGTATTTATTATTATTATTTAATTAGTGAATTGAGGGGTTAGAGGCCTTGAACAGTGAGTCAATGATTATATCAACAAATCACATCAAAAGGACTTGGTTAGAAAATCAACAAACTATCTAACGAATTGAAAATGATGTAGGATGACATCAACAATCACAACAAATCGATGTTGTCCAGCTGATTGAAATTCGATGGATTGATGCATTCTTGACATGTGAGAATTTTACTTTTTCTTCTTATCTCATTTCTCTTCTTAGTGGCTTGTGTTTTGCTCTAGTGAATCAGTGGGCTCAAATCTTGGTGAATTTTAGCCTTGCTTTCACTTATAGATCAACAAGGGTTTCAAAAAGTTGGTGTTTGTGTATCGGTGGCTTAAAGTTTAGATGATTTTTATCTCATACTACATAAATAACTTGTTCTCTATGTGATCAAAATCTACTTGTTAGGGAATTGAATTGTGTGACTTAATCAATTTTTTTCTCTAAAGTTAATTGGAGGCTAAATGGTCATTTGTGCTCTTGCATTTCCACAAAAAATTTGAAAGGTGCTCTTCCTCCTACTTGGTTGTTCTATAATACCTTAGGTTTAGTCTTTGAGCCCCACAAAAACACATTGTGGATCTTTCCACATGAATTTCATTTATGAAGGGCACAATCCTTAAATTTGACATAGTAAGCAATCTTCTCTCTTGGCTCCTTCAAATAGGTAGTGCTGAGATTTGTAGTTTAACAATAAAAAATGTAGTTTGATGGCTTGGGCTTAATGTGCTCTTGGACAATTTGATGCACTGTAGTAGTTTTGGCTAGGTCTATAGGTGCATTAAATGTTCTCTACTAGCTTAAATGTTTCATGTGCGATCATTAAGGGCTCTATGTGTCCATTAATCCACTTGACATAAATTAATTGGTAAATAATATTTTTCATATCTATTGTCACTCTTTGTAACTTCCTTTCCAACTACCACATGTGCAAAATTAAATTTGTTGGGTTGCTCCTTGACATTCCTCGACATGCATGCAAGCTTGTCACTTTAATTGACGATTTGGGTATCTCTCGATGAGAAGTCAATATTGTGAGTATTATGATTATTTGAATTATTATTGAGTATTCAAATATTGATTTTGTTTGTCAATTCAACTAACCCATTCCCTTGGGATAGTAGTTTGATGATGTATTCATGACTAGCCCATAATCAAAGGCAAAATACATCAATTTTGATCCTAGTAATATTGGTGTGTTGTCTATGATTATTACTATAAACACTTTGAATATTATGATAATATCCTCCAACAACTAAATTATTGATTCATAAATGGTGGAGACTTTAGAACTCTGAATAGAGGTCTAAGGTTTGAATCCTAATGGGGGTAGGGTTGTACACCATGCTTCGATAACTAGAGTATGATGGGGGATAACTATATATTGGGTAAACAATATCCTTATCATATGGCCTATGGCCTCACAAATGTAAAAAAAACTACTTTATTGGGATAAATTTTGCACATTAAAATTATCAATTGCTATTAAGATACTACCATGACCTGCACTAATTATTAGGACAATTTAATCGATAAAGTCCAAGCCTCACTATTTGATGCAACAAAAAAAGTAGGGTGGATTATTTTAGTCTATGATGACAGTTTGCATATGAATGGCAAATAATTTCTCACATCGACAACACTTTAGATATTCACGATGAAATTCTCCATTGTGATGGTATGCATAAGTTGACATTCACTTTTAACAATGTTGAAAACTTTTATGATAACTAAGTTTGTTGGGGGAATGCCAACGACCAATTTAAATATTGGTGATATAGACTATGATAGTCCCAATAAGTTGGGTAGCTCCTTAGCCATGATGATCAATTTTCAACACTTATATTTTAATGGTAGCCTAAATCATTTTACTCATATAGTAGTTTCTCTTAGGCAACATTAATCTTCATTCTCCTTGTTGACACATTTCAAGCCAACATCAGATTCTCACTTGGTTGCAATTTGTTTTACAAGATGGAACCTCCTAATACTAGAATTAAAATGGTAAGTCATTTGTGGCACTGCTTCAAATATTGATCTCCTCTGTGATCTATGACTGCATCAATGCCAAACTATGACTTACATATAGTATTTTGGCCACAAACAAATTTTAATACTTTAAGGGATTTTAATTAATTTATTAATATTGCCAATATGACCACATTTTTACAACTATCATGTAAATTTTATAGGTCTTTTATGATACTTATCTTCTCATTTCTATCCCATATTTTCATTTCTCTCATTTACCCTTTCTCTCCTTCATGCTACCATATACCCACTATCACTACCACCCCCTGTTCCTATTAGACACTTTCCATTTTATAGTTTTGGTAGTCAATTATTATTCAACTTCCAATAGATGGTTCATATTCTAGAGTCTAGACTATTGACCTTCTAGTTTAGACATGTTAGCTTATCTACACATGGATGCTCCTGCATCATAATCACTAGGTAATAAAAAATGTTTCATGAGCTCTAGATAATTAAGTATTCTTCCAATATAATACCCCTCTATCTTGATCATCTACGCAAGGCTAATTTTGCTCTCTCATCTTGGTATTCATCTAAGGATCAAAGATCCTTGAATAGAATTCACCCAACACTTCTCCTATTATATCATATCCATACAATTGAAATTAACATGCACCCTGTTGGCAACTTTATCTTGCTACAAATATCTTCTTTTGGAGTGATCATGTCCTCCACAACTCTCATAAGGATGTAGGTTCCAACACCTAGTTGCAATGTGTCCAACTCTTCCACACTGATTGCAACAACCCATTATTGAACCTTTATCCTATGTATTGCTCTATATTCTCACAAATTTAGTCCCATTGCTTTCTGTTGGACCTACATACCCAATGCCTTCATTACTTGGCCTTACCTCTAGCATTATAAGCATTTTTACACCTTGCCCATATCTTCCCAGTCCCTTACCATTATACCCCATTCTTCTTATCAACTTGGATCCAATACCTTTTGTGTGCTTTTCAACATACCCAAACTCTTTATCACCGCTTTGATCATTGTCATCACTATTACAATGTCCTTCACCACACTTTTAAGTACCATTATCATTATCAACTTCAACAACATGGCCTTTATCGCAACCATAAATGACCTGATGAGGTTCATCTTCATCCACTATATTTTTACCCTTTCTTTTCTCTTTTTATTTCTCCTTATGTATAGTAGGAGTCACTGCATTTTTGTCTTCATTATCACTATTATGGGTGACCTGGGCTATTCATCTCATTTTATTCTCTTGCTTGTCTTTATCCTTTCCTCATTCTCCATTGGTGTTGGCTTATCTTGTAAGCTCGATTTAAAACTAGAATCTATATGATGACCCATGCTCCTTATTGGTGGCAATTAGGGTTATGCACAACGACAAATTATCATTAATTAACAAATATTTGAATTTTCAAAATTTGAAATTGGTGAATATGGGGATCCGTGATCGGGGCCCATTAGCTCAAATTTTTTTGGGTGCAAAATTTTTTCTGGGTTGGAAAACCTCGATTTTATAATAATTTGACCGTTTTAAGTTTAAATCACCTACATTATCCCTAATAATAGTGGACCTTTTGACCTTGAAATTATAAAAAAATTATTTACAATAACAAAATCACCTATTATACCCCTAATATATATACTTAATGCAATACATAAAAATATCCCAGTCACCAATTTATTATTTATGTTTATGTTGTCTAAGAGTGAAGAAATACATTTTTCACCTCACAAAATGTGAGCTTAGGCTATATTTTTTCCATAGAATTTATAGTTGTAAATTAGAATAATGCATTCATTAGCATTGATTTAAATGAGATACTTTAAATATATTGAAATCATTTCAAATCTTAGTTGTTATTATGAGCATAGGTAAGTTGGTCATTATTAGAATATTACACGAAGGTGTAACGATGTGGGTTTGTTGTTTAGAGATCTATTCTAACTAAATCTATGATTTTAAAAAAGTTTGATTATAAATAAACATTATTTGAGTTTTAGTTTAAATTGATTGAACAATTAAAAATACTTTAGTTGTAAATAAATTTTATTTGAGTTTTTTTTTTGGTATAAGGTAGAGGTGGTTATAAGGTCCACAAACCTTTTACAAAGTCAAAATGGGCTGGTTCTAGCATCAAGCCCGTATAATCAAAATACAAAATGGATCTTTCTAAGACTCACATTAAGCCATACTTAGAGTCCACAAGTCCTATACTTACCGCTAGATTGTTCAGGATAAAACAAAAACCAAACAACACCTAGCACTTACTAACACTAGGTTGTTGTCTTCGTACACTTCTCACCTCCCGAGCCCCGACGAAATGGGATGCCTTTTCTCGCCTAATTCCATCTGTCGGATTACTCATCATCAGCCCCTCTGATCTCCTGATGCTCTAACAAGTTTGATCTTAGCTCTTCTCTAGCATCCAACACCAATAGTTCTTGAGGGAAGTTATCCTTCCAAATTTGCATCTCCCCAATAGAAACTGCAATATTTGCCATTAGATCCGTCACCTGGTTCCCTTCTCTGAAGGTGTGTTGGATTCGGGCATTAACCAAATGAGATTTATGAATCTTTGCTTCTAGGATAAGCTCCAATATGGTCCAGTTGGGGTCTTTATCCTCCTTAATTGCCTTATATTAAGCGAATCCCCTTCAAAGATAACTTCCTTATAACCCTCAAGTCCGGCAATTCTCATTGCACATGCAGAGCTCGAGCTTCGCAAAATGATTTGTTTGAGTTCCCAAAGGCTCCGCAAAGGCAAGGACCACTTTTCCTTCCTCATTTCTCAAAACTCCTCCTGCTCCAGCAGCCCTGGATTTCCTTTAGCTGCCCCATAAAAATTAAACTTAACCCACTTTTGTGTGGGGGGTATCCACTTGACACCATCCCGTGGGTTGGTTGTAATGTCTAGGTCCTGGAAGTTCCTCTCCCCGGGCTCCGCAAAATCCTCCTTTCCCTTAGAGACATGGTCTCATTTTTGAAGAAGAAAGTTTTCCAGTTTTCTTTCAAATCTCTCGATTATTTTATTACCACATAACCCGGGATCTTTCTTACGTCCTTTAAATACTCTCTTATTTCTCTCATTCCATATCCCCCATAAAAAATGGGGTAAGCTGAGCTTCCCGAGCCAAGTCAAAAGCTTTGCCCGAAAGGGGGAAGCCCACTGTATGCAGAAGTCAGACATGCTATTTGGATAGACCCAATCTATATGAAATTTGGACAGGATCATTTGGAAGACTGTACAAGAAAAATCACAAGTTAGAAATATATGACTTACAGATTCTATTGCTTTCTCACACAAGATACATCGATTGATGAATTGGAAACCTCTCCTTTGTAGATTATCTGTTGTCAGGATCTTATTTTGAACTGCCAACCAAAATAAGAAAGCTATTTTTGGGGTTAAATTATTTAACCAAATAACAGAAGTCGGAGTCCAGCCATTGAATCCCGAGTGGATTAACTTATAGGCGCTTTTATCGAATAGATCCCACTTGTAGTTTTGCCCCAAATCGCCTTATCTCTTCCTCCCCCGGGAATGATCGGGAACACCCTTAAAGCATCATTGAGTTTGGTTAGGGCCACCTTCTTTTGCTCGACAGATTATGAACTCGTGATTTTCTTCCAAGAAGAAGTTTCTGTGCTACGACAATAAAATCCCCTACTTTTCCTCCCATTTCCTTCGAAAGTTTATGTTGGAGGACCTGAAGGTCTAAGTTATCTTTCAGAGGGGCCTCTTCCAACCACGGGTCTTTCCAAAAGTCCACTTTTCTTCCATTACCAATTCTCCATCTGATGCCTTTCCTGACTACCTCCCGACATTCGAGCAAACAATTCCAAAAATAGGATCCTCTAGGAAGATTATCAGCTTTCAGGAAGTCCTGATTATTTCTGATATATTTTGCCTTAAGAAGTTTTACCCATCCCAATTGATCATTATTGATAAATCTCCATACCTGTTTGCCAATCAGATCTTGATTCATTTCTTTCATTCTCTTTAACCCCAGGCCCCCCTGATCCTTGCTTGCACACACCTGATTCCATGCTACCAATGAAATTCTCTTTCTCTCCTCTGAACCTGACCACAAGAAGTTGCGTTGAATTAGCTCCAATGTAGCTCGAACCTTTGCAGGCATTCTAAATAGAGACATGCAATAAATTGGAATGCTCTGTAAAGTAGTTTGAACTAATAAGGCTTTTCTTGTGGAGCTGAGAAGGTTGCCCTTCCACCCTGCTAACTTTTTGGAGATCCTGTCAATGACTGAGTTCCACAAATTAGCCTTCATTCTTCCTTCGAACATAGGCATGCCTAGATAAGTTGCTGGTAGAAGCTCCTTTACACAACCAAAGAGGTTAGCTATTCTTTCCTCCCTCCCACCAGGCGTGTTAAAGAAATAGATGCTACTCTTCTTATAGTTTATGTACGATCCTGTCTCGTCTCATACTTGGTTAGAATTCTCTTCAACTTCCTAGCCTGAGGCATCGAGGCTTTGGACACAATGATTGTATCATCCACAAACCGTTGGTGAGATACTAGCTCGCTTGTTGAGGCTGGTTTAAAACCTTCCAATTGACCATCTGCCACCGCTGCTGAAATGTTCCTACCCAATGCTTCCGCTAAAATAATAAACAAGTATGGAGACAAAGGATCTCCTTGTCGCAACCCCCTTTCACTCTTAAAGTAATAGGAGGGTGACCCATTCACCATGACAGAAAATATTGTAGTAGAGATACAACTAAAAATCAACTTAATCCACTGGGAACAGAAACCAAACTTACCCAAAATCTTGGTGAGGAACCGCCATGAGACCCGGTCATAGGCTTTATTCATATCAAGCTTTAGTAACATACCTGCTTCCTTACTAGTCACCATTGAATGAATAACCTCATGAATTGTGATGATACCATCCAATATTTGTCGCCCTTTCACAAAGCCACCTTGGTTCATATCAATGATGAAAGGAAGGATAACCTTCAGCCTATTGGCGATTGTTTTTGTGAGAATCTTCATCAGAGTGTTACATAAACTGATAGGGCGAAAACTAGAAAATTCCATTGCTCCCACTAGTTTAGGGATGAGGACTAAAAAAGTAGCATTAACTCCTTTTGGGATTTCCATGTCCTTTTGAGCCTCAATTATAGCTTCCACTACATCATTGCCTAGGATATCCCAAAACTTCTGAAGAAAGCTGCAGGGAAGCCATCCGATCCTGGGGAGCTATTACCATCCATGTCAAAAATGACCTTCTTGATTTCCTCCTTTGTGAAAGGACTAAGTAAGAATCCATTAAGATTATCAGTTACGAGGGGTGGAATGGTTGCCAACAGAGAGTCCTCTTCTTCAATAGTCGGATTTACATCTTCTAGCAACGATTTAAAGTACTCAACCGCTTCCCTCCTTATGTCTTCCATATCTTTGGTGTTAGACCCATCGGCCATCTTGATCTCCTTAATTTTGTTAGTACTCCTGTGGTGAAGAGTAGAGACATGGAAGAACTTTGTATTTCTGTCACCCTCCTTTAACCAACGCAGTCTGGATTTCTGCCTCCAAAAGGTTTCTTCAAATCCTAGCATCGTGTGGTATTCGGCTAATAGCTCCCTCTCCTGGTTTCTCAGATCCTCTATAAGCTGCTCTGACTTCAGCTTCTCCTATAGTTCATTGATCTTGTCTTTTAGTTCTGCCTTTTTAACAAAAATATTGCCAAAGGAAGTTTTGTTCCACTCTCTAATGTTAGCCTTCACATTCCTTAGTTTACATGCCACTTGGGCCAGTTTCGAACCATTATACTTTTTGTCCCACCATTGGGCAACCAGATCCTTGAGATCTTGATGTTGGAACCACATAAGTTCGAATCAAAAGGGTCTGATGTATCTTTTCTTAGAGTCCTCCCCTGTTTCCCACAGAATTGGGTTGTGATCAGACCCGATTCTTGGGAGTGTCGTTAATGAAGAGTCCCCAAACCTCTCCAGGCATTCTTGAGAAAGAAGAAACCTATCTAATCTTATCTCGAATTTGGTTTTCCTTCAATATTTTGTTAGACCATGTATAGGAGAATCTACGCGAGTCCACATCCATCAGCTCATGTTGCTCAACAAAATCTCTAAACTCGTAGATATCAGCAGTTATTCTTTGAGAGCCCCCCAATTTTTCTATAGGATTAAGGTAGCAATTGAAATCCCCCGCCATAATCCAAGGGTATTTGGGGACCGTCTCCCTCAATTCAGCTAGCTGACTCCAAAGAACCCTTCTCAGTCCCTATCTAACTGGAGCATATACATTCGTTAAGATCCACTCTTCCTACGTGGTTTTATCCACACATAAGAGACAAATAAACCAACTAGACATCATAATCACTCTACTATTAATCACATTTTTGTTCCACATAACCAGTAACCCTCCTGTTGTTCCAGTGGCCTCTTGGCCTACTACTTCAGCTTCTCGCCAAGTCCTATTCTTAAAAGGAATAGCTCTACTCTCCTCCATTTTAGTTTCTTGCAGTAAAATCATATCCGGTTTGTGTTCTTGTCTAAGAGCATACAAAGCTCTAATTTTTGCAGGATTACTCCCACGAATATTCCATGAAAGAATCTTCATTTATGGGCTTTGGATCCTCGAGCCTTCACCCCAAAGAGCAATACTGCTTGAGTGCCATCGGCCACTCCTCGCTCGCTTCTTTCTCGCCTTAAGGCAGCATTGCTAGGTTTCCCTCTTCCTACCGAACCATATCCCCATACATCCGCTCTAGGTTGAAGTTCCTTGGGATTCACTTGGCTTCTAGTAACCATCTTGGGTAGGTCAGTCTTGGTCTTTGGGGTAACAATCTGGCTTTCTAGGTTAACTGGTCTTTTTGACAGTGGAGATGATTCCGTGCTCTTAGCTTCTTGATTAGTAGATTCTTTTTTCCCTGCTTTGGGGTTACACTGATCTTGGTGGTTCACCTCTTCCTCTTGAGTATCCTTGCCTATATTATTAGTTTCTTGCTCCTTCCTCTAATTTTTCTCCTCTAAATCCTTCTCTTGAGTCTCCTCTACCTCAGATTCCACTTCTTGGTTGTCCATCTGATCTCCCTTCAAATGATTTAATGCATCAAAACTGTTCTCCACTGGTATGTTGATCTCCTTGGAATTTCTTCCCATAAATTCCTCTACAGCACATGGGACCACTTCCATCGAGCCTCCATAGGCCTCCCGTATCACCCAATCAAACTTACTTGCCCCAGGGCGTTGATCTATGGGGTTCTTTCCTTTGTGATTTGGCTCTGAGGCTTGTTGTATCATCTTAGGAGCAGGTTGAGCTTGAGGGTTCCCATCAAAGGGACCAGATCCCCTGTGAGAGGGTTTCGGGGCATAGGAATTTTTGGGAGGAGGGTTAAAACGTTGCCTCTTGCTTACAATAGGGCGAACAGGGTCTCTGATATTCGAATTTCGAGCTCCACATCCTTGAGGCCCAGGTTGGGTAGGAATGGAGATCTGTGGGGGAGGGATATTATTCGGGTTTGAGGATCAGTATTTTGGAGTGGGGGCTGGTTCTTGGAAATGCAGTGGATACCCTGGTGTCATACCTTCCCACAAACACTACACTTAAAAGACATATTTTCATATTCAAAGACCTGAGTATGAAGGCCAAACATAGACAACAAAATAATGGATTTAGGGAGCTCTTTACTCAGGTCCGCCATCACACACATGCGAGAAGACATGAGTCTTGTTTTGCTCAAGGTTGCAGGATCAATAGCTATTATTTATCCAATCTCTGTAGCTATCCCAGCCAAGATTTGTTCGTTCTAGAAAAGCAGAGGTAATCCTGGCATCTTAACCCAAATAGGAGCCAAATCCAGCACCTGAGTCTAGGGGTTGAAATCGGGGGACCAACGCTTCAGATACAAGACCCTTTTCCCAAAAAACCAAGGACCTCCTTGGAGAGTCCTTTCCATGTCCTGTTCACATTGAAATGTCACCAAAATAAAACTCTTGGGTAAAGCCTTAATCATCATACCGGCCCTTGGCTGCCATTTTTGGATGGCCCATCTCCTTATGACTTCCATGTCTGGCCTCACCCCCATAAATTTAGCCACCAGAGATGTTCTGCCCTCCATAGCCACATGTCGAGCTAAGGAATCCGGGACGTTTAACCTACCATTGACAGATTTTAGATTAAAACAAGAGTCGGATAATTTTTGCTTACCGCGAAGAGCATTAAGATATGAAGGTCTCTAGTTGCCAGGTTTCTCTTTGTCTCCTTCTTGGGTCTTCCTTTGATCCTGATGCATAGAGTCCTCGGTCCCCCTCAGAGAAATCTTCAACCGCATCCGCCCAACGCCCTTGGACCGGTTCCAATAGAACTTCCTTGTCCACATCCTCCGCCTGGGGGCCTGCTATCTCACCAGAGCCCCCACCTGCCACGTCTGCTGATCTACCCTCTGAAGTCCCACACCTAGGGTTTGATTCCCCTAGACCTCTCGCTCCTCCTCCTTGCTGCTCCATCCGTCACAACTTGTTGCCTCCAAAATCTGCCATTTTTTTTTTTTTTTTTTTTTTTTTTAGGGCCAAAATTTTTGTGACCGCTACCGTGCACGGACTGCTAAAGCGGCGGCTGCTACAGTATGCAGGCTTCTACAGTGTCGACTGCTACAGTGGTGAATTTGATGGGAGACTGCTGCTCCCCTCTCCGACTGATGGCGGCTGCTGCTTCTGCTCAGGCAATTTTCTTAATCTATGAACTTGTTATTTGAGTTTTAATTTAAATTGATTGAACAGTTAAAAACATTTAGTTGTAAATAAATTTTATTTGAGTTTTAGTTTAAATTGATTGAACAATCAACTCCAACAAGGAGAAACTAATCTCCCAATTTACTATTATGCTCCGTAGTAGCTTTGTTTCAATGGGTTTCATTATTTATCAGTTTATAATTATTAAAATTTATATATATTTTAGAATATTATTACATTCTATTTCAAATTAAAATTATAGCAGGTTTTAAATGCAAATATATTAAAAAAACTTTTTATTAATGCATTAATGAAAGGCATTCACTTAATAATGTTGTATTTTCAATTTGGATCTCAATTACTAAGAAATAATCTAAATATTAATGCATTAATGAAAGACATTCACTTAATAATCTATGCTAATGTCAATAGTTGTATTTTCAATCTAAATCTCGAGAGATAATTTAAATATTAATGCGATAATGAAAGACACTTGCTTAATAATTTATGATAATATCAATAGTTGTATTTTCAATCTCGATCTCAATTACTATAAAATAATCTAAATATTTATGCATTAGCGAAAGGCACTCACTTAACAATCTATGATAATATTAATAGTTCTATTTTCAATTTGGATCTCAATTATAAGAAAATAATCTAAATATTAATGCTTTAATGAAAGATACTTGATTAATAACCTATGATAATGTCAATAGTTGTATCAATTTGGATCTCAATTATTGGAAAATAATTTAAATATTAATGTGTTAATGAAAGGCACTCGCTTGATAATCTATGATAATATCAATAGTTGTATTTTCATATACATCTCAATTACTGATAAATAATCTAATATTAATGCGTTAATGAAAGGCACTCACTTAATAATTTATGATAATATCAATAGTGTTATTTTCAATTTGGATCTCAATTATAGGGAAATAATTTAAATATTGACGTGTTAAAGAAAGACACTCAATTACAAGGAAATAATCTAAATATTAATGCATTAATGAAAGGCTCTCAATTACTAAAAATTAATCTAAATATTAATGCATTAATGAAAGACACTCAATTACATGGAAATAATAAATATATTAATCCATTAATTGAAGACACTCAATAATCTATATAATATCAATATTTGTATTTTCAATCTGGATCTCAATTACTAGGAAATAATCCATGATAATATCAATAGTTGTATTTTCAATTTGGACCTCAATTACTGGAAATAATCGAAAATATTAATGAGTTAATGAAAGACACTCACTTAAAAATCTATGATAATATCAATTGTATTTTCGACCTAGATCTCAATTACTAGGAAATTTAAATATTAATGTGTTAATGAAAGACACTCGCTTAATAATCTAGGATAATATCAATGGTTGTATTTTCAATATAGATCTCAATTACTTGGAAATAATATAAATATTAATGTGTTAATAAAAGATACTTGATTAATAATCTATGATAATATCAATAGTTGTATTTTCAATCTGGATCCCACGATCTCAATTACTAGGAAATAATCTAAATATTAATGCATTAAAGAAAAAAACCCACTCTAGAGGATGGGGACTTGGTAGGATTTCAAATCCCTAAATATAAAACACAAAGACAAAAATAACAACAAAAGAGAAAACAACAATTTCACCTAACACCTTTGAAATTCTCTCCACAGATGAGCAAGCAGATGATGAGGATGGTCAAATGGAAATAGTAATTATGGAAACATAGTTTGATGAAGAGAGGGAATAGGAAGGATTGCATGATGAGAAAACACTAAAAGAGCTTGCCTTGATGCTGAGAAATAACAGTCAAAGAGAGCCATCTCAACCAAATTTAAACTATAAAAAAAAGAACAATGTAGAAAATCAACCCAAGTGCAAAACCAAAGGGCAGATTCAAACTACAAACAAAATGGATCCTCAAAAAGACCATACAAATTCCAATAGTAGTGTCATGGTTCTAAGTAACCATCCTATAGTCCCATATAGAATGAAGCAAGATACAAATTAAAGGATGATGATGCCTTAATCCTAAGGGTTTATAGGATGAGTGTTATCCTATAGTCTCTTGATGGCAATATCGAAAGCTATGGCTAATTTGTTAAGAAATTTATGATATTTCTAGTTATTTGGTAAGCTATGATTTAGTTTTAGTGTTATCTTACATGGTTAGATTTTTCAATAGCTCCATTGACTTAGTTTTTGTTGTTTTTTTTTCTGTGGTGTTTTTGTATCATTTTATTGTTTCTATTTTGGTTGTGTTTTGTTATGTTGTTTTTGTGGTTTTATCTGTGTGGTTCGTATTTTTTTGTTTTTGTTTTTTTTATTGGGTTGTAGTGTATTTGTTTCATTTGGTTGTTTTTGTTATGGCAATGTTTTTTTTTTTTGAAAAAAATTGAAAATCTTGAATTAAAACAAAGAGCAGGTACAAGAGGGAGCAAGAACATCCCAACCAAGAACCCAGAGACACAAGACCTCAGCAGAGAGAGAGAGGGCAGCACAAACCAACACTAAGCACAAGAGACAAACAAGGCACGAAATCGTGACATGTCGCGAAATCGCGACATGTCGCGATGTCGCGACAGACAAGCCGGCCGAGGTCACAACCGCACAACTGGCCGCGAAAACGCGACATGTCGCGAATTCGCGACAGCTAAAGCCAGCAGCCCCCAACCGCAAAAAATGTCGCGATATCGCGACCGAACCAACACAAAGCGGTCAGTCCACAGAATTGTCGCGATATCGCGACGAATCAACCAAATACCACCAATGCTCCAGAAGTGTCACGATTTGGCGACATGTCACGAAATCGCGACATGTCGCAAAATCGCGACGGCCAAAGCCAGCAGCCCCCGACCACGAAAGATGTCGCGAAATCGCGACAGAAACATCACCAAGCTGTCAGTCCTCAGAATTGTCGCGATATCGCGACGAATTTTCCAGTTGCCACTTTTGCACCAAAAGTGTCGCGATTTCGCGACATGTCGCAAAATCGCGACATGTCGCAAAATCGCGACATGCCGCAAAATCGTGACCACCAAGTCCAGCTGCTCTCGACCACAAAATATGTCGCGATATCGCGACAGGAACATCACAAAGCAAACAGTCCTCAGAATTGTCGCGATATCGCTACGCAAATTCCAAATGCCACCAATGCGCCAAAAGTGTCGCGATATCACGACAGGAAGTCTCCAAAGGCCGTGGCGACAAAACCTGTCTCGATATCGCGACAGGTTGCCACTGAGGGTCGTGATAACACAGCAGGTCACGAAAACACGACGAAAAACTCCCAAGACAGAATTAATCATTTGCTCAAAAATTTTGCAAGACCTTGTCTAATCACAGCATTTTCCACAGGCAAGTTACTGTGCAGCTGAACTCCAACCTCCTTTTCCGCACCCAACTTGGCAAGGAAATCGGCCACCGAATTTGAATCCCGATTCACATGGATAGGGATCACATCCTCAAGTTCCCTCCAAAGGACCTTGATTTGAGAGACTAAGATCTGAATCCTCCACGCTTTCAAAGCAAAATTTCTCATACAATCAAGAGCGCCAACCAAAATTTGAGAATCAGTCTCAAGGATTATCTTTCTGTATCCCTGAGAGACAGCCCAGAAAGAAGCAACTTTGATGGCAAAAGCTTCGGCTTCGTTATTGGTGGCTCTTCCCATACCTTGGAGTTCCCAATAAAGAACAGATCCAGTATGATCACGGCACACAACACCGATTCCAGCGTTGCCCGGATTGCCCTTAGCAGCTCCGTCCGTGTTAATTTTGATCCAGCCAACCGGGGGGGGTTTCCAACTAACCATGTTTTCTCTAACGTGAGCAGCAACTCTCTCTTCCTGTGGGCCCAGCTCAACCAGAATATCTTCTTCAGCATGTAAGGCAACCGTCTCAGTGACTTTGCTCCAGATAACCTGCCAAATTCCATCAAGAGAGGAGAAGGTTTCTCTGAAAATTCGAGCGTTCCTTTCCAGCCACACTTGCCACCAGATGAAGAAGAGACCAAGCTCCCACCCCAATCGAAGGGCTTTTGATTTAAATCTAACTTTCTTCCATTTTTTCCAGATATTATTTCGAGTCAGAGCACCATTACCCTGGAGATTAAAAAGAGAGAACCATCGATTCCAGATCTGCCCAGTGAAGGAACATTCGAACATCAAATGGTCAGCAGTCTCTTCATGCTTACGACACAAAATACACTGAGAAGGACCAATAATTCCTCTGCTTCTGAGATTATCGTAGGTGAGGATGCCATTATGCATAAACTGCCAGATAAAGAAGTTCACTTTCGGCCAGCACTTGGAATGCCAGATTTTCTTCCAGTCATGAACCGGAAATAAATGCGGGGAGGCTGCGGGAGAAGCTGATCATAACCAGCCTTCACAGTGTAAATTCCAAGATTCCCATGACCCCAAGCTAACTCGTCTTCTTCATCTCTGCCCGTGAGAAATCTTGCAGACAAAATGTTGGTCAGAGTGGTTGCCAGCTCCGGAGGGATAGTGACAGGCCACTCCTCAAGTCGCTTAAATTTCTTGAATTTATACTCACCCAATTGACTAGTGAAGAAATAGTTCTCAATAGTGACCCAGCCCTTGGATTCTATGGCAGTTTTAATTGGAAGCAGTTCAGGAAACTCCGCAATGATGGATGGAAACTGGTCCCATGAATCAGTCCAGAAACGTGCTTTCTCCCCCCTTCCCACTTTCCAGAACAATTGATTTTTAATTACTTGAGAGCCCAACTTGAGAGCTTGCCAAACTAGGGAACCATTACCATCCAGAGGGAAACGGCAAATTTCATGGGGGTGGATGTTACCCAAATATTTGCTGGTCAAGATTCTGCTGAATAAAGATGATGGCTGGGAGATCCATCTCCAATACAATTTACCTGCCAGGGCTTTATTGTTGAGAATAGAGCTTCTCAAACCCAGCCCTCCTTTTTCTTTGGGCTGAGTAACTTTGTCCCAGCCAACCAAGGCCCATTTCTTCCCACCTTTTGCTCCTTCCCATAAGAATCGCCTAGCCAGTTTGTCCAGCTCTTTCCAAATAGAAAGAGGAGCAGCCAAGATAGAAAATTTATAGATAGGCATGGCCTGAATAACTGACTGTAAGAAAGTTAAACGGCCACCGTAGCTTAACCATTTGTGAGACCAGTGGTTCATTCTATCTTTGATGCCATCCAGAAGATCTTTCCAAATGTCATTTTTCAATTTCTTGAAGTGCAAAGGAACCCCAAGATAGAGTAAAGGAAGAGATGATCTAGAGAAGCCCAAAATCTCTAAGATTTTGTCCTGCATCCGTTGGGCAAGATTGAAAAAGACAACTTTAGATTTGTTGTCATTGATAACTTGATTGGAGGCCCTAAGGTAAACAGAAAGAGAGTCTCTGATTCCCCTAGCTTCCCTGAGACTAGCCACTCCAACCAAGCCAGTGTCATCCACAAATTGTAAATGAGTCAAGACTTCATCCCCAACCTTAATACCTGTTATCAGGCCTTGAAGTCTTCTTCTCAAGAAGAGTCGGCCTAATCCTTCAGCTAAGATAAGGAATAGATAGGGCGAGCAAGGGTCCCCTTGTCGGAGGCCACGAGAGGCTCCAAAGGGAGGCGAGGGAATCCCCTTGATGAGAACCGAAAATGAAGGCGTCGAAACACAACTCATAACCCAGTCAATCCATTCCTGGGAAAAGCCAAAGGCAGCCAACATCCTTGACAGGAAACCCCACTCAACCCGATCGTAAGCCTTAGACATATCCAGTTTGATGAACATTCCTTTGTTACCAGAGTTTTGCATTGAATGAATAGCCTCCTGAGCAAGAATCACTCCATCCAAGATCTGTCTACCCTCAACAAATCCCCCCTGTTCTGAAGAAATGATGTAATGAAGGAGAGGTTTAAGACGTTCAGCTATAATTTTTGTGATAATTTTATAAATTACATTACATAAAGCAATAGGTCTGAAGTCAGAGATATGAACTCCTTCCTCCCCCTTTGGAATTAACGTGATAAAGGTATGATTTAGAGCCTTGAGCATTCTCTTATTAGATCTGGACTCCTCAATTACAGCCAAAACATCTTCCTCCAAGGTGTCCCAAAAGGCCTGAAAAAACTCAATAGGAAAACCATCTGGACCGGGAGATTTGCCTGTGCTCATTCCAAAGACCACAGTTTTTAGTTCATCACGATCAATAGGTCTGAGGAGAGCCTGATTTTCTGCTGGAGTGATAATAGGGGGAATAACATCAAGAACTTCATTTTGAGCCCCCACATCTTGGTCCCTGTTTTCTGCAAAAAGCTTGGAGAAGTAATCCACAGAGTGGGAGTGCATACCTGGAAGAGTATCAAAGGAGTGACCATTCTCATCTTTTAAAACTGCCATATTATTCATCTGTCTTCTAGCACATGCTGAACGATGAAAAAATTTTGTATTTCTATCTCCTTCCAAAAGCCAAGAATTTCTAGCCCGCTGCTTCCAGTAAATTTCCTCTTGGTTATCAATGTCCTCAACAGCTTTGCGCAAGGCATCATCTTCAGTTTTAAGTTGTTCAAAAATTAAACCTTCCCTAAATTGTTTCTGCACCTCATCCCAGCGGGCCAACAAGGGGGCTCTTTGCAGCTTGAAATCCGAATTATTGGCGTGCCTCCACTGTTTCAATTTAAATTTGACAAAAAGAAGTTGTTTGTGAAATTTAAACATTGCTGTCCCAAAAGGTGGGCGACCTTCTTCCCACCATTGCGGAATTACCTCATGAAGGTCCTCCTTCTGAAGCCAGAAATTCTCAAATCTAAACGGTTTATGGAACTGCCCTGTCAGAGTCCCACCCTTCAGCATGATGGGAGAGTGATCAGAAACAGGACCGTCCAAAATCTGTAATTGCACATTCCACTTAACAAAAGCCTCCTCTGAGACCAGAAAGCGATCCAAATTTACCTTACAACAGTGTGGATCCCTCCGTTTGTTAGTCCAAGTGAAAAAAGTTCCAGGACCTTGGACATCAACTAAGTGAAAAGCTTGAACCTGGGCAATCAGAAGCCGATCCCCCAGATCCAAAATAGGGGAACCACCTTCCTGATCCCGAACAGATAATTTGGCATTAAAATCTCCAGCAATGATCCAGTCAAAAGCTTGTCTTGAGGACCTCATGTTGTGAACTGCTTTCCATTGAAGCCTCTGGCCATCATGGCTTTGAGCCCCATAAAAATTTGTAATTAAAACTTGCTCTGCTGTGATATTATTCCTAAAAAGAGATGTGAGAACACCCCTCCAAGCTATATGTTCTAAAGCAGACCATTCCAGGGGGTTCCAAAAAGTAACAATTCCTCCTGAGGCCCCTTGAGCTGCCACATCCATATATCCAGCTCCCCTCCATATTTTACCAACTGTTCTACACATAAGATCTAAAGACATTTTTGTCTCTTGGAGGAGTAAAAAATCTGTTTTACCCTTCTTTATGAGTCTTTGAACAGCAGATTGATGGGTTCTACTGTTTAAACCCCTAACATTCCAAGATTGAATAATCATTGGAAACCTTGAGAGCAGTAAGAGTCAATTGTTCTCACTGATCCATCAGTGACCAGCTTGTCTCCTTGCGATGCTATTAGGTCCTTATTAGACTTCCTGCCTGCACCTTGAGAAATGTTATTCTTGGACCGTTTTTCCACCTGGGTAATCCCCAGGGCTGGCCTTTCTCTATTCTTTTCGGCACTTCCCATGATGACATCCTGAATAACTGGCTGTGCTGAGGGATGGATAACCAATGCCCCTGGGTTCTCTGGCTGTAAAAAATCAGTGGGTTTAAGCACCTGCTCGCGGGCAGGAGTTGAAGAGGGAGAAACATGAGAGTGGATGTTAAAATCCTCAATGTTCCCATCCACTCCATCCATAGCTTGGTCTTCCTGATCCACCAGGGATTTAAAGATTTCATACCGGTTGGTTGGCTTGAGTGAAGCTTGGTCCTTGCCATTTCTCTTTTTGTTTCTTCTTCGTTTCTGCTGTTCAAAGCCATCTTTCTGGGCTTCAGAACCTTGGGGGGTGTTTTGTGATTCTTTGACCGGGGTGAACTTACCCTCTCTGGGTCGATTTGAGATTCCTAGCGGGGCCTCCGCTTTTGTGCTCAAGGTATTCGGACAGAACCTAGCCAAATGGCCATGCTTATGGCAGACCCTGCATCTAAAAGGTAGGGCTTCGTAATCTAACTGCTGTATCCAGGATTGTCCTGCTAACTCCAGTTCCACCTCAGCTGGTAGTGGCTGACTGATATCCATTTCAAAGCAGATTCTAGCAAAGACAACAGTGTTTCCCTCTATGGTATCTTTGGAAACTCCCATAAATCTACCTAGAGAGTTACCAATCATCTCAAGAATCTGCTCGCCCCAAAACTCCATCGGGAGAGCGTACAGCCGGATCCACACTGGAACAGCCGTGGGCTCAATGCGAGGATCGAAACCCACTCTCCATGGTTGGACAAATAACCCTGCCGGGCCATGGGTCCTCTTCTCGGATTCAAATGCTCTGTTTCTATCTACCGAAGAAGAGAAACTAATAATGAAATACCCGTTGCTTATAGGCCATAAGGAGTACTCATCGATAGGTTCCCAGTTCTGTCTAACCCAGGTGTGCAGAAAGTGCAAAGTGGGTCGGATTCCCATGAATTTGCAGATCAAGTCATGGTTAGCACGGTAGGTGATCGTATCCTCAACCATCTTTGGTTCTATGACTATCTTAGGTCTGGAAGCTGATTGCGGGAGGCATCCATTAATTCTGTTTGCAGAAGAACCCTTGCCAACATTCTTGAGAAGTGCTTGGTAAGCACCCCGCTGGGCTTCATCAGAAGAAGACGCAAAATTTTCTTTTAGAATCTCGGCATAAGAGCTCTTCTTCCCGTCAAGAGAACCTGGAGGAGACCCCATGGGGCCCTCCCTGGGAAACGAACGAGCCTGCAGAGGGGAACGAGGTCAAACCAACAGAGATCCAAGAAGAAGCCACGAGCCAGAATCCAAGAGCTTTGGCCTCTGACAGATCAGAAGAATTCCCGCAAAATCGCCAGAGCTCCCGTCCGTGGAAAATATCCTGTTATGGCAATGTTGTGTTATACTGTTTTTGTGGTTTTTCTATGTTTCATTGTTTTTTAGGGGGAGTATGGGGTTGTGTTTGTTTATCTCTGTGTGTACTTGTATTTGTGTTTTAGGCATTCTCCTTGAGTGTATCAAAGGTGGTGTTTTTCTTGTGTTTGTTTTTGTATGTGTGTGCTTGTTTTGTTATTTTAGGCATGCTCCTTGAGTGTGCCGAAGGTGGTAGGCAAGGTGTGAGTCCTGGGAATTTTTGGTCGAAGAGATGCCCCGACCTCCTTAGGTCTTACTCGAAAGTGGCATCCCTTTTGGGATATTTCCACAAAAAAAGAAAAATAAATAAAAACACACTCAATAATCTATGATAATATCAATAGTTGTATTTTCAATATGGATCTCAATTACTAGAAAATAATGTAAATATTAATGCGGTAATGAAAGATGCTCATTTAATATTTAACTTGTAGTTTAGCTTGCAGTTTCGTGTTTCTTTCCTCTGTTCATTTTTTTCTCCTCTGATGTACAAGGCATTGGGGCGTCTTTCAAATGCCCTATTATTAATAAAATTATTAATTTACAAAAAAAAAAATGAAAGACGCTCATTTAATCTATGATAATATCAATAGTTGTATTTTCAATCTGGATCTCAATTACTAGGAAATAATCTAAATATTAATGCGTTAATGAAAGGCACTCACTTAATAATCTATGATAATATCAATAGTTGTATTTTCAATCTGGATCTCAATTACTAGAAAATAATCTAAATAAATGAAAAAATTTCTCACAACCAAATTTAGCATTTTATTACTTGAAATCTAAAGCATGTTTATCAAGAAACTTGATATGTGCAAATTTGTTTGATATAAATTGCATGGATGAATATGAGTGTAAAGCACGTTTGAATTTTTTTATTAATTATTATAAAATTTTGTTGTTGCTCCATAAGTTATATTGATGCATACTTTGGATGATTTATGATGATTTACCCAAAAAATGAATTTCTAAATCGATTCATGCAAGTAAATATATAAAATCTTATTATTAAGCACTAGGCTATCTTTTCAAAATTATATTAAAAAAATGTTTTTGCTTTTATTCATCTATCCTTAAATTTGTTGTTGGTATCTTTGAAGGTATTGTTGTTTCATCTCCATGACCTCAGTTTGACTCACGAGGAAGGATGCTTTCTATTGCTATATCCCAAGAATGTGACCCAGACTATGCCACCCATTGTACTATGTTGCTATCAATCATCGATTCAAATATTATTATAATTCACCATGTTTTTATATTTTTTTGTGGAAAAAGATAATTCACCATGTCTTCTAGATGAGTTTGGACACTATTCGCTTAGATTTTAAAATTGATTTACTTAATTTTATAATTAAATTTTGGGGTCAACCCCTTATGCATAACCTTGGTGGCAGTTCATATTTTAAAATAATCTCTGCATATTCTTCTAGCAATTCCTTCACCTCATGTGGGGTTTCATCCATCTTGCCTACTATACCTTATTTTGTGGGTTTAGTGATGAAAGCAAAACATACTTCCTTCTTCTTATTTCCCTTCAAGGATTGTTTTTCATATCTTGGCACACTATAGTACCATTGTCCACTTCTTTTCCTTTGTACTTCAATGGGTTTAATGTATAGCTCTTGTCATCCTTCTCAATTGCATAGGTGTTCTCCCTACCATCATGCATTACTATCCATGGTCTTCCTAACAAGACATGACAAACATCCATTAACATAACATCACATAGCATTTCATCCTTGTAATAACCAAATTGAAGGTCTACCATACGTTGTTCATGTACCAAAATTTGATGCTCTTTGTGCAACCATGACACCTTTTATGGGTTCGGATGATCCATCCTCTTCAATCCAAGTTTCTCTATCATTTTTATTGTCGCTAGGTTGTCGATGGTTCTACTATTCATAATCACCTTATAATACTTACCTCCTAATTTACAAATTATTTTGAATAATTTCCTCCTTTTCTTAGGTTCATGCACCTCCTTGGTGGGTTTTAACAACACTCTCTCCATCATGAGATATTCTCCTTATTCTGGTTGCTCCATGTGATTCAGTGAAGTAATACTCTACTCATTTACTTGTGTAATTTGATTATGGGATTCCCTTCCACAATTGCTAATTTGTTGTGCTTGAGGACATTCAAATGCTCTATGTCCTTCTTTAAAACATCTATAGCACTTACCAACAAAAATACGTCCTTCAAGGAGGGAGGCCCCTATTGTGCTCTCGGGGAGTGTGGCCCCTGGTTGTGCCACCCGTAGTACTTTTCCTTCCATAAAAAAAACTACGTCCTCTTCCTCTACCAAATCTTCCTCGTCCTCTTTATGTCCCCTATTTTCCATGTACTTTGATTGGATTCACTTTGAGGAGTACTAGCTTTACCTTGTTGCACATGCTACTCGCTACCATTATTTGATTGCTTTCTTTCTTAAGAGGATTGTTCTCTTTCTCTCGTATTATTTTGTTGTCTAAACAACAATGTTTCCTCTACCTTGAGTGCATTCTCATATACGTATTCAACTATTTTTATTCTAATCATACCAATCTCATCTTGTATGATAATCTTAATCCATTTATATATCTTACCAATTTTTTTTTGTCATCTTCAATGTGACCTACCCTTATGGTAAATTTATAGAACTCCTCTGTAAACCCCTTCACTCCCAACTATTTTTGCTTGAGTTTTTAAAGTCTAATAAAAAACTCTATTTGGTAATTAGTGGGCAAAAAATTAGACTTCAATTTGATCACAAACTTATTCCAAGTTTGAATTTTATCCTTCCCTCTTTGTTGCATTTTTGTTTGGACATGATCCCACCACAAGGATGCATACCCCTTAAGCTCCATACAAGTAAAATTCACCTTCTTGGGATCTTCTATTGGTTCAAAATTAAAATACTTTTCAATATTTGCAATCCAGTCTATGAGCCCTTCTAGATTCAAGCTTCCATTGTATGACAAGGTTTCTATCTTTTGCTTCTGATCCCTATTGGAGAATTTCTAGATTAATCGCTCTCTTGTCTCTTCCCCTTGCTCTTCATCTCGAGATTTCCCATGACCAACCTCTTTTTTTTCACTATCACTAATCTCCTCAAGATGAACACCTATTATTTAGGAATTTTTGATTGCCTCCAATCGAATAGTATTTCTCCTTAGCATCTTAGCTATATCCATAACTTGAGGGCCGCATGGTATTCTTATTTCCTATTGTACCATCATTCATTTTACTCGCATCATGCCTCAAAGATCTAGAATTGATACCAAAATAATACAGTGACAAAACCAAGGTGGATTATTTCAGTCAGTGACAACAATTTGTATATGGATGGTGAATAACTTCTCACATTGGCAACACTTTAGAAATTCATGACAACATTCTCCATTGTGATGGTAAGCATCAAGTCGATATTCACATTTACCAATGTTGAAATTTTTTATGATGATAGGGTTTCTTAAGGGAATGTCAACAACCAATTTAAACATTAGTGACACAGATTGTGATGGTCCCAATCATTCGGGAAGCTCCTCAACTATGATGACCATATTTTGATGTTCAAAGTTTGATGACAACCCAAATTGTTTTGCTCTAATTATATTTTCTCTTAGACAATGTAAATCTTCATTCACCCTATTGACACATTTTAAGACGATGTTGAATTCTCACTTGGTTGCATATTTTTACAAGATGGCACATTGTGATGTTGGAATTAATATGCCAAGCCATTGATGGTTGCAATTAAAATGTTTATCTCCATTATTTGTGACCACATCAACATCAAACTATGACTTGCATACAATATTCTAGCCACAAATGAATTTTAACACTTAAAGGGAAAAGTATATTTTATTAATATTATCAGGATGACCACATTTTTACAACTACCATGCAAATTTCACAGGTCTTTTACAATACTCTCCTCCCCTCATTTTTTTATGTATTTTCATTTCTCTCCTTGATACTTCCTTTTCTTCATGCTACCATGCTACCATATACTCACTCTCACTACCATATCTTGTTCCTATCACACACTTTCCATTATATAGGCTTGGTAGTCAATTATTATTTAGCTTTCAATAAACAGTTCATGTTCTAGATTGTTGACCTTATAGTTTAGACATGTTAGCTTGTCTGCATATGGATGCTCTTGCATCACTATTAAAATGGTTTAGACACACTTATGGATTGCAATGACAACTATACTTTCCTTCTCTTTCAAACACACATATAACATGACTTGCATCTCCTCATCTATTAAAAAGCATTAGAAATGATTGTGGACCAGTAATACTTTGCTCTTAGGATTTTATGAGCTATAGTACATGATGAGTAATATCCTCTACATTATGGTATTCCTAGAGTAGATCTAGAACTTTTATCCTCTCTACACACCTGAAGAATATGCCATCATATCCATTTTGAAACAAGACTCAATCTATCAATTTGTAACTAGCCATCTTATATCTAAAGCATTTATTTTGAATTAGTGTAAGGCCTTGTGGAAGTGTTGTTTAAATGTACTCAATGATCTTGTGCATCCATTTGAATGGATCTTTGAAATGTTGTTCCTCTGCTATCATTGCTTATTAATAAAACTTACTCAATTGTCTCCATGTGACCTTGCCAAATATTTACATAAGGCTCTAACTATCACTAGGTTGGTTAGTTTAATTTCAATATTATACTCTTAGATTTTAGAGATTAAACCAGTCTGTTTCTATCCCAGTTCACATTGTAGCATAAAGGCTTTGATGTTTGGGTGCACCACAAAGACTATAGTTTTACTCTAGAATAGATAATACCTAAATTTATTCAATGCTTTCATCATGGTGTAGACTTTCATTTTTATGAAGTTAAACCTTTCTATGTAGTTATATATCATTGGACTTATGAAAGTGATTGGATGCTCTACTTCCTACTGGCTTTTCTAAGTTAGGACAACACCAATTCTTGCACTAGTACCAAACACATAAATTCCCTTTTGCAATAAGGGTTGACCAATGCCAGATTTTAGGCAATGGCTTCTTTGATATCTAGTCATTCATGTTTGCCTTTTTTTGACTAAGTGAAAGTTATATCTTGCTTTAGCATATTGGTGATTGGTATAAGAATCTTGGGCAAAGTTAATGATAAAATTCCTTAAAAATTTGATTTAGCCCAACAATAATTGCATTTATTTCTATGAAGAGGGTAAGGGTAGGTCTAATATGAATTTTACATGATTTGAATCAATGGCTAACTTGTCCTTTGAAACTATGTGCCCTAACAATTTTCCTTCTTAAATGTAGAAAATTGTTTTCTTTGCATTCAATGAGATACTATATTCCCTGCACCTTTCAAATACTGCACGTAGGTACTTTATGTATTTGATGCAATATTTCAAAAATACAATCATATCATCAAGGTAAATAAAAATAATTTTATTTGTTAGATCCTCAAATTCCATAGCTTGAGTAGTGAGTTGATCAAATTCCTACTTTTACTTTCATTGGATTGCTTCGATATTGATGGCATTAAAGGATTTAAATAGTTCCTCGATCCCATACTTGTAGGATTTCATTGGTCTATATTTGGTAGTACATACTGATCTAACTTGATTCACCACTAACTAATTTTAAGTCATTCTGCTTTATGAAGTCCAATAGAGAAGGTAAAAATAAAGTAGTTTTTAACATTCGTAAGGCCATAGGACATATGAGGCAATCCTAAAAGTGATTCATATTCAACCACTTTATTTTTGTAATTGAACAACAAACAACAATCATACTTTCATGATTTTCCTTGAGTACTAGTAAGTTTAATCCTAGATCCAACACCATTTAGGTTCATGCTCCATCAAAGTGCATAGTCTATATATCTCCAATGGTCTAGAACTCTTCTTTATTTAATGTTGAGATATTGCTTGGTTTTATAAAAACCATATAATTACCCAAATTTATCTCTTCATATGGGGTCTAAAAATCTTCATAATCTTCTTGAATGCATCCACTTCATTGATTTTATTATCATCTAATTATTGCTCATCATCTAGCTCTGAGATCCCATTCCAATGGATATCATTAGATTCTTCAAATAGCTTGATATAATATGGGTATATCCTTTTTTCCTCAATTTGGATGATTTTATCTTGATATGAGACCTTCATGTGTGTGTAGTCCACCAAGATGAAGCCTTTATTAGATAATTTTTGGGTCCATTCACATGATAGCAACATCATAAAGTATGGCAATAAGTCAACCATGACCACTTCCTACACAAAAACCAACTTTAGATATGAGTGAATGGTCATAATAAAATCCTTTGAAGCTCCTATGGTATCTATCAATATTCTATCCATCTAAATCAATTTATTGGTAGTCTTGGTAAGTGAGTTTAACTTACAATTAGCTTTGAACATAACCGTTATTGTTGTTTCTTAATCCACTATTGTGTTGTGCAAAAAGAAACCTTCAATTTAAAGATTGATATAAAATAGAAGCTTCATTATTTTTAGCTTTGGTAACCTCATTATGTTTTTTGTATTCACTTGAACTTATATTGGTTTCCCAACCATTAAATTTTACTAATTTTGATGATCGAATTGGGTTATGGTCATATTATGTTGTATCGACATAAACCCATTCTTATTTTTAGTGCTTCCTATAGTAGATCACACTAACTTGATAAATATAGTGATTCTAGCATATTTACTTTAGCATGAGTCCCTTTTAGTTCCTTGGCTATGTTGAACCGATTCTTTGTTGCATTCACTTTACTCCTACAAAGAAATATTTGGAATTGTTTGGTTGTTATCTACCATTCTTGTCAAGTAAACAAGAGGTACTTCAACTATTTCTTTGTAATTTCTCATTCTAAATTCATTTTATTTTTTTGCTTGAATGAATTGGATCTCAGTTCTGACACTATCGATTCTTTTCATTTAGCTTATTTATTTTTCAATTTTGTGTTTGAGTAGGTGCAATAGTTGGTGCTTGTGATTGTTGATGATGGCTGAATTATTTTTTTAAACTATGATGATGAATACCCTCTTCAACATTTTTGGATTTGGTCCTCAATCAAGTTGCCTATGAGGAATTGGCTGAGACATGGGTGGTTGAGACTATTCTTCTACTACTCTTCTGTTGATCCTTATCTTAACTCCTTGCTACTACTGGTGAAATACTAAATCTTCAAAGGTGTAGCTTTTGTTAGCTTTTAATGCCACATACAATGGGAGATACCAATCACAAGATGCAGAAAGAAATAAAGTAGATCTATGAGATGATTGAAATATGCTATAAATAGAAATGGTAAAAATATTACAATAGTAGCTATGGAGGAAATGGGCACTCCATAATATAAGCTACTACTCCATGAATGAGCTCTAAGCTTATAGCTCACACACACACTACCCTATTACCTATCTACCACACACTGATTGTGATGCTATGACTTCTATATCTATGGCCATTATATAGGAAGATAATTTCCTTGGCCAACACTCTATCTAGTTGTACAAGTGGATACCTTGCACATTGACACTTGTGCATTTATTACATTGCATGAAGTAACTAGATAAATTTCCCCTAAAGTAACCTAATGTCCTAAGTATGTACCAAGGAAGGTACATTTACATGATCCAAATAATGTAATATGCTCTATTTATAACACCCCCTTATATTACAATATTTGGATATTGAAGACTTTAGTCTTCAATGTGGATCTTCTTCCATATGATATATTTGAATTGGATCTCCTTATTTGACTTCTTCAGATTCATTATTTCTATCTTCTATCCATCCACCTTCGTTGATCTCCTTGTTTGTCTCTAAGTATTTATGGCTAAGTAGAGCATGGTGCACTTGTCCTCTCATATTCTTGATTTTGATTGTTCTTCATTTTCATCAACCTGTTCCTTTGGAAATATGTTAGTATAATTTTGAAATATCACAGTATCTTGTGATATTTCTAGTGAATCTAAGATGTATGTATTTCCATGGATTTACCCCATTGCTTTAATTTCACCTTGATTCATGATGAGACATGTTATTCCATCCATATATCTAAATTTGATCATATAATTATCTTCTACCAACTTGCTTACTAAAATGAGATTTAATGTTAATCCAAGAATATACAATACATTTTGTAGTAGAGGATTTGAAAATGATCTGCTAGGTGTTACACATCCATATCCATGTATAGGATAAGTTTTGCTATCTAAAATTCTTAGTCTGTAGCCATTGGTATCTTCAAGACAATCAAACCATTGTATATTTCCTATCATATGATGACTTGCTCCAGAGTCAATGTACCACATTTTCATGTTTTATAGACTAGTTTCTATTGAAGCAAATTCCACATTCATTATATGACATTTTGAAGAAATGAGATAGGATTTTCTTATGACTTCTTGTTAGGATATATGATCTTTGATAGAAGTATATAAGCTTGATTTGATAAAACCTATATTAATCCTTGATTCTTGTGGGCTTCCTTATGTCTCCTTAGTAATGAGAATGAGAACTCATAAGGATTTTTAGGTTTTGCTGATAGCTTATATATTTCTAATGGATTTGCAACTTGATAAACAATAGATTTTGATATTACCAAGTTCAATAGTAGGGTTTTGCATAGTGGTGAATTTCACAATTTAGCGTAAATATTCAGATTTTCAGAATGTTAATTTTGTAAATTTTGGGACCATAGACGTCGACCCGTTCACCCAAAAAATTTGGGATCTAATTTTTTAAGGATAAATTTGCCCCATTATCATAAGGTTTCTCGCCTAATTTTTGCCCTAAATTTATTAAAAATAAGAAATATCCTATCCAAATCACCCCTTGTACCCATATATATATAGCTAACCATCACAGTGACTCCCATACAATTACAATATTTTTTTGGATAGTGAGCGATACAAAGTAGAATGCGACTGGCAGAAGGCGAGTGGCATAAGATGACTGGCGAAAGGTGACTGGTAGTAGGCGACTGGAAGAAGGTGACTAGCATAAGGCGACTGGTAGAAGGTGACTAGTAGAAGGCGATCAACATAAGATGAGTGGCATGAGGCAAGTGGCATAAGGTGACTGGTAGAAGGTGACTGGTAGAAGGCAACCGAAATAAGGTGACTGGAAGAAGGCAACCGACATAAGGTGACCAACATAAGGTGACCGACATAAGGCAACCAATATAAGGTGAGTGGCATAAGGCGAATGACATAAGGTGAGTGGCATAAGGTAAGTGTCATATGGTGAGTGTCATAAGGCGAGTGGCATAAGGCGATTGTCATAAGATGAGTGGAAGAAGGTGACTGGCTGAAGGTGAGTGGCATAAGGTGACTAGTAGAATGCGACTAGCAGAAGGTGAGTGGCATAAGGTGAGTGGCATAAGGCGAGTGGCAAAAAATGAGTTTCATAAGATGACTCAATTTATCGGTATGTTTGTTTATTCATGGACACTCAAGAAGGAGGTTTATTCTACTTGTGAAAGATATTCTTGGGACATATATTCTATTGTCTCTAGTAGTAGTTCTAGTTTATACCAGTTATTTTCACTTTTAAAAATGATGTTGTTTGTTCATGTTATTATTCTGTTCATACAATTAAAATGTCAACTATAGGCAATGGAAATAAGGGAGGTGAGTCTTCCAATAAAATGAGTATCCTAAAATACTTTCATAATATTTCTAAACCCGGTCAGCCATCAACATCTGCACAAACTGAAGGTATGAACACCTTTACTCACAAGTTAATTTTTTACTTTGTTAATTTTAAATATAATGTCTTCATTCATAAAGAAGTGTGCTTTTTGGTTGATGGCTTTGTCCATTTTTATCTGTAGAAGGTATGCTTTTAAATGCCATAGTGATAATGAACCTATTATTGACACTAGTATTATCTCTACTGGAAAACATTGTTAACCTTGGTATGCCT
Organism: Wollemia nobilis; assembly: GCA_028583015.1. Lineage (NCBI taxonomy): Eukaryota > Viridiplantae > Streptophyta > Pinopsida > Araucariales > Araucariaceae > Wollemia > Wollemia nobilis. The sequence goes on along the minus strand of JAQPPZ010002540.1, from coordinate 1,545,402 downwards.
CCACTTCCACATATCCACGTTAATGAACATTACATAGATGAAAATATTCTCAATAAAATCGAACAACAACATGAAGATATTCCTAAATATAACATGCAAAGTGGAAAATAAACTAATAGTTCTTATGCAGTTCCTACTTTCAGAGAATCTTCATAAAAAATAAACGTGCAAGGTTATCTAGGTGGACAATTAACATATCATTTCAGCCTGATTGGATATCAAAATTTCCATTTATTGAGCCAATGATGCCAGAGAATAGTAGTGATGCTATAACAGAATTGAGATGCATAATTTACAATTGGAAACACGAAAAGGAGCATAGATTACAACTTAAGAAATATAAGTAGAAAAACATTATGGAAAGGTTTATATCAAAACAAAAGAAGGTGATCCACCAACACCAAAAACTTATAGGTGGAAGGATGCATCATAGTGTGCACATATAAGAAATGTGCAAGAATATGATAAATAAATGAAATAAAAGCAAACATTGGTTGAGAAAGGTGCAACGATTCAAGCCCAATTTCAAAAAATGAATAAGTTAACTTTAGCTTCAAAAATTTTATAGTTTGCTATTGTATTGTCTATTATTAAGAAGGTTAGACCTATGTATGATTTCATGGATTATAAATCTCTATTTTTACTAGATTATGTATAGAACTTACCCAGTGCCCATTGGTCAGATCAAAGTGGTTGGGAATTGGTAAAATGTCTCTCATTGGTTGAGTAGGATGACCTCAGAGAGAAAGTAAAAAGGCAAAATTCATTTCACTTTCAATTGATGAGGTGACTACTGTTGACAATACATATTGGATTTGCATGCATGTTTACACATTGGAAATCATTTAAGGCAACCTCATTTACTTGGAATACGCAAAACGGTGGAAAATTGTAATGTAGAACACATTTACAATGTTGTTGTAACTAGTTTAAAAGAAGAAGCTGTAATGAATGAAATTGAAATAGCCACTAAGTTAATATGTGTAGGAGCTGATGGTGTTGCTACAATGCAAGGATACAGGAATGGTCTTTGTGTTAGACTACAAATATCGGTTGCCCCATATTTGATCCCTATTAATTGCATGGCTCATAGAATGAATCTTGCATACAAAATTATGGATACATTTAAAAATGTTGCAAGAGTGGAAGAGCTTGTCTGTGAAATTCATGAATATTTTTTACGTAGTCCAAAAATATTTTGAGTTTCAATAGTTTGCACTAGGATTTACTGAAGGTAAAAATTGTTGAAATATGTGGATACTAGGTGGATTTCGATGTATCAACCGACATTAGAAGTTTTCAAAGAATATCAATCCTTGATAGGATTTATGTATGCAAATCGTAGGGCAGCTGATAAGGCTAAACATTTAATTTTTTGAATGAGTGACTTTGAAACTCTTCTCACATTGTGTGTAATTCTTCCAATGTTGGAAAAAATGAATACTTTGATCAAAATTGCACAAGAAAGATCAATTTATATTGTGGATTTAATAAGGGTGAGAATATAAATTTGCATGCATATTGATACGATGTATACATCTGGTCAAAATTTTATGGATCCCATGTTTGAGAGTTGGAGAGCATTATCGAACGTGAATGGTCCTTAGAGTTTTCTGAAGTTCAATATAAACGATCATTTATGTATTAATTTCCATGGAAAAGAAATACCTTTATATTGTTATGGTGTACGAATGGATATAGCTATAAATGAAGTTGAGAAAATACCCATAACCTACAACAAATTTCATGTAGTTGTAGACGATACAAAACTTAAACTCAAAGAGATGAATTGCTAGAGGCTATGGGTGTGGTTAATCCGATATTTTGGGATCCTTGTAATGAATACCATAATATAAATTCTTTGTTTCTCAAATACATGGGCAGTATTTCTGGCCATTTTAGTAAAAGTGTTGTAGTCAATGGTATTGAAATCAATGGCATTCTCAACAGAGATCTTTTGACAAAACAATCAAACTATTTTGGAACAACAATGTCTACTCAAGTTTCATAACTCTCTAATCCTCATGAAGCGGGTTCTATTTCATGTTTGTGGATAATATTACAACCAAGTACTATCTTACAACATACTATGAGTGAATTTTTATATTTATATGAATTATGTCAAACGATGATTTTGGGATCCATGGAAGATGAAAGGGTGTTTAGTGCACTATCATATGTAAAATCTAAAGTTCGGAATAGGTTGGACAAAAATTTGAAGAATTGTTTGAGATTATATGTGTCGACCTATGAGGTGGAGGATTTTCCTTATGAAAGAGCAATGTCACATTAGAATTATTTGGTAGAGATAAGAGGTGTAACAAATATTAATGATGATGAGGATGATAGTAACACTGGTCAGATTGTGATGACATAAATTTTGGGAATGAGTGCATAACATTTTGTACAATTTGAAAAGAGTTTGTTCCAGCTTCCAGCACTATGATGCAAGGATGCATTCATTTGATTTGATTACACATATTATCATTTGATTTGATTTCAAATATTAGAATGAAAGGATGCTTTCATTTGATTTGATTTGAGTTCACATATTATAATTTAATTTGATTTCACATATTATCATTTGATTTGATTTCACATATCAAAATGAAAGGATATTTTCATTTGATTTGATTTGAGTTCACATATTATTATTTTATTTGATTTCACATATTATCATTTGATTTGATTTCACATATTATAATTTGATTTGATTTCACATATCAGAATGAAAGGATGCTTTCATTTGATTTGATTTGAGTTCACATATTATTATCTGATTTGATTTCACATATTATCATTTGATTTGATTTCACATATCAGAATGAATGGATGCCATTGGATACTCTGTATAACATAGCCCTATGATTTGATTATGTATTATTTTATTACACATGTGTTACACATATTCTTTGATTATGCATGATTTGATTATTGGATTATCTAAAATGTGTTACTAGATATTTTGTATATCATTTTACAATAGCCTTGTTATTTAAGTATTAGTCTAAAGTTTATATTTTTCTTATAGATTTGTAATGTATAAATCATTATAGGTAACTTGTGAAAGTAAATGTCTATACTGTATTTTTTGTCATTTCAAATTAATTTATATAACATAAAAGAACATCTTATTGCATCCACATACTTCAAAATTACTTAATATATCAACAAAAATAATCAAAACATAACAACATTCAAAACAAAGTTTCCTAGAGATAACACATTTTTTTGGAAATGTTCTCTTTCATTGATTTTAATTTTTAAAAAATTTACCATTCATTCACAATTTACAAAACATATCAAATATTATTTCTTCCACTTCAAATTAAAAACAACTAAATTCTACATCATCATAAATAATAAAAACATAGAAATAATTAAAACAAAATTTCCAAGATATAATACATATTTTTTTGTAAATAGTCTCTTTCATTGAATTCAATTTTTAAAGAAGATACCATTCGTTCGCAATTTATAAAAATGATGTAGAAAAAAAAATTGAGACCCACACAAACCCAAATCTCATTCATTAATTTGGCAATAAACTTTATAGCACTAGCCCGCAGGCATAATTTACTATGCTCTTCTTGCAATCTCCAGTTCTACATTCCTCTCCTATTACACACCTGGGTTTTTATAGAGGCCCCGACCTATGATTCTGGAAAATCACAAAAAAAAAATAGCATAACAGCCACCGCCTTCACTTCCCGTCTGGAAGAACATGCTGCCTCAAAATAGGTCCAGAACTCATCTACAACTCTGTCTCCTACCTCCGCAGCCCTCTAGATTTCTTTGCTTCGGCTCTGCAACTCCTCTTCACTCTGTCGAAACACCATCGCTTTGAATAATCGCCGCAACATTACTATTCAGGGTTCTTGTCTTCGATCTGTAGATCAACAGCGCTGCAGCCTTCTGTCTTCAGATCTGCAGGTCGGTCTTCCATCTCCATGGATTTGAAGAAAACACAACCAAGTAGGATCAGAATGGCCCTCGGCCCTCAATTCTACAACCCTGCCTGGGGCCGGACTTCGACCCCTTGTGCATGCCTCTACTTGCCCTTTTATAACTTTTGCATGACTCTTCATCTTCCAGCTGGTGGTCCCCTCATTTCATCTCCCGCGTCTCTTCATATTTGCATGCCCCTCAGAGCCATCATTACACGAAATGGTGGAATGCTCTATAGCCACCTACACCTCGATCCTCTGAATCATTACGTAGAATGGCGGAGTGCTCTGTAACCGCCTATGACTTGGTGCCATGTGCCCCTGTAACGACTCTACAACCGTCGCCTGACCTCTGTCATTTTCCTCTTCCAGCTGCACTGTAATGGCCCCTGCACCCGCTGCCTAACTTTGCTTGGTTGTCACTGTCACTCTGTCGCTTCCCTCAAAAAATGTAGCATGTCGTGATATCATGATATCTTCTTTGTCTTTCTCATCCTCCTTCTACCCGGTCCCGAAATCGTGACATGTCACAATATCGTGACATTTCGGCTTCCTTGCTCTCTCTCTCCCCTTCGGGTCATGAAATCACGACATGTCACGATATCGCGACATTTTTCTTTCTCGCCTCCTTTCTATTCGTCGGCTCACGAGATCATGACATGTCGTGATATTGTGACATCTTTTCCTCTCTGCTTCTTCTAGCTTATTCGGGTCGCGAAAACGCAACATGTCGTGAAATCATGACATTTTAGTTCCCTTGCCTTCTCTTCTTCTTTGGGTCGTGAAAATGTGACATGTCATAAAATTGTGACATCTTTCTCACTTTGGTTCCTTCTTTGCCTTCTGGTCACAAAAATGTGACATGTCATGAAATCGCAACATCTTCCTCCTATGGCTCCTTCGCTCGCCTCCTGGTCGCGAAAATGCGACATGTCGTGAAATCATGACATATTTCTCCTTCGGCTCCTTCTTCACCCTCTGGTCGCAAAAATGCGACATGTCACAAAATCACATCTTTCTCCTTCGGCTCCTTCACCCTCTAGTCGCAAAAATGTGACATGTCACGAAATTGCGACATCTTTCTCCTTTGGCTCCTCCTTCGCTCTCTGGTCGCGAAAATGCGACATGTCACAAAATCATGAAATTTCCCTTCTGCGCTTTCTCTTTCCTCTATGGGTCACGAAACTGTGACATGTCGTGAAATCGCGGCATTTTTTTCTCTGTGCCTTCTCTCTCCTCTTTGGGCCACGAAACTACAACATGTCGCGAAATTGTGACATTTCTCTTCTACACCTTCTCTCTCCTATTTCGGTCTCGAAAATGCGACATGTCACAAAATCATGATATTTCTCTTCTATGCCTTCTCTCTCCTGTTTCGGTCGCAAAAATATGACATGTCACAAAATCGTGATATTTCTTCCTCCTTGCGCTCCTTGCCTTCAGGTTGTGAAAATGCAACATGTCGTGAAATCGTGACATCTTCCTCTTCTGCTCTTCATCCTGCCCTCTAGTCACGATGATGCGACATGTCATGATATCATGAAATTTTCTTCCTTCTACTCTTGCCCTCGTCCTTGGGTCACGAAAATGTGACATGTCACGAAATCGTGACATTTTTCTCCTCTGCGCCTCTTCTCGTCCGTCGGTCGTGATAACGCGACATGTCGTGATATCGCGACATGTTTCTCTCTTGCGCCTCTTCTTGCCCTTTGGTCACGATAACGTGACATGTCACGAGATCGCAACATATTTTGGCCACTCCTTTTCTCTCCTCTTTTCATTCACGAAAACACGACATGTCGCGTTTTCGTGACATTTTCTCCTTGGCCAACCTGTCGCGATATCGCGATAGTTTCTCTTCTTTGGCTTTATGCTGGATGCTTCTGCATCAAAAAAGTATCAAACATTATTTCTTCCACTTCAAATTACTTAATACATTAAAACATATAATAATAACATAACAACATTCAAAACAAAATCTCCAACAGATAACACATTTTTCAAAAATAGTCTCATTCATTGATTTCAATTTTTAAAAAGGATACCATTCATTCACATTTTACAAAATTTATCAAAAATTATTTCTTCCACTTCAAATTAAAACATAAAAATAATTAAAAACAAAATTTCAAAATGATAATATGAATTTTTCAAAAATTGCCTCTATCATTGATTTCAATTTTCAAAAAATACGAGTCTTAATAATTCATAAAAATATAAAGAGTTTTTGTTTCACTTCAAATTCAACACAAAAAACTTCTATTTTTTTCCAATGTTTCCTAAATGTCCACCCACATCTACCTCAATATCATTTTCTTCTAATGGCCCAGCCCTAACCAAACTTTCTGCTGTAGTGTTGATCCCCGATAACAAGGCACCCTCTTCCTTCGTTGGATCTTCTTTGAAAGGTGCATTCAAATCCTTCTCATTTTCTTTCATTTTAGCCTCAAAATCCAGACCCCCATCTCTGATAATCCTCTTCAGCAAATTATTTTCTCTAATCGTTTGTTGTAACCTCTTCTTCAATTCAATAACATTATTGATGCTAATTTTGGTATTCTTGATCAAAATTTGTATGGCACCCACTGATTGCTTTAAGTTATGGAAATTAGACTACAAAATAGAAATGAAAAAATATTTATATTTATAAATACAACATATTTTAAATTTTTTTTATTATATGTAAAACTTACATCAGTTGTAAGTCATGTTGTTTCTACAATTGCTACTTTGTTCTTATCTAGTGCCCATTCATTGAAATATGCTTGGACTTCTGCAATGAGGTTTTCCAAATGATTCAAAACAATAGCCAAAATTTCATCTCTATATGTAGACTCGGCCTCCATAGTGCCAGATTCAGCTTTATGTAGCAAAGAATTGAGCTTTTGTGCTCATTATCAACCTTTAAAAACAACTCTTTTCTATTTGATTAATTATTATATCGACCATTGATTGCTTTAATCAAAACCTTGGCACGATATTCCCATTCTTTCAATTTATCAATATCCGAAAGAAGAGTATTATGAACTACAACTTTACATCTATCGTCTAATAACACATTTTCAGAAATGTTTAGGATATCATCATCTGTTACACTATGGGTGGTGACTTGTTTTGGGGCAGAGGGGAAACTTCAGTGACACCTACATTAACATCCTCTTCCCCATAAATACCCTCTTCATCCTCAAGAATATCACTTGCCTTTAAAGGGTAATTTTCAGGATTCATACCCTGATAAATAAAGTCACATTCTAGAGTTCCCGAGTGCATTTGAGATGCACTCTCAACATTTGAAAAATTCTCTAAGGTTAATATCGATACAATAGAAACATTAGATGATGACACATTTTGTGTCTCTGTAGCACTTCTTACATTATGAAGTAGTGGTGTGAGGAATATTTTACCATGCATGCGTGATTGGTTCCTCACAAGTGGAACCTACTGTGGATGGATAGGAACTTGCTTTGAATGGATATATGATGGAAATTACTGTGGCTGTGGCTGTGGCTATTATTATTGTTGTTGTTGTTGTTGTGGTTGTGGTTGTTGATGTTGTTGTGGTTGTGGCTGTTACTATGACTATTGCTATGGCTGGCCAAACGGTGGAGCCATATGTTTTTTCAACCTTTTGAATCTAGCAGGTCCCTATGTTAAATATCACACAAAACATAAATTTAATCTTGTGTAAATAACAATAGCATTTAAAAAATATTTATTTAAACCATATATACTAGACTCAGACTCTGCAACCATTGATGATTCAACCATTTTCCCTTTATTTGAAGAAAATATTTAAAACACATTAAAAACATAATTTTAAGTCATTAAAATAAATCATTTAAAATAGTATTTTTGAAGAGTAAGGTTACCTTGTGGGCTAGATGTAACCTCTTCCATGTCGACATTAACAATTTTAGAAGTAGACCGTGCAACAGGTGTATGTTGAATCCAATCACCATGAGACCTCGCACGTTTGGAGGGAGTTATTGGTGATGACTGTGAATGTGTATCAGAATCAACAGATACTTCTTGAACCCTAAATGCGGCATCCATTTTACTTGAAAACTGAGATGCTCTTCTCTGTTTTCAAAATAAAATTAGAGAATAACAAGATATAATGAAAAAAATAAATAAATATATTCCAACAAATATGTTTACCTGTATCTCATCATCAGACATGCCAATAGACAGCAAACTAGTGTGTAATGCAGTGGGAGGACTACTTTGTTGAAGGTTGAAATAAGCTTCCTAAAATAAACAAAGAATAAAATTGCTAGTAGTCATTGTATAAGCAGATTGAATTTTCTAGGCACTCAAAAGGTCATGTTTTAAGCGGTTGGAAATGTGCATGGACCAGTCAAATAAATGGCTACCAATACAATGAATCAATAAATAAAGTGCCCAAAAAGGCATTTCTATAGGTCACCCTTGCAGAATAAGCCTTGCCTAAAAAATTCAATGCAAGCATATATAAATTTATCTCCAACATTGCAAATGTTTAACCCCCTTTTGGACTTAGAAGAATTAATTGAAAAAAAGAGAACATTATTAGAAAAAAAAAAGTACAAGGAGAATATTATTAGAGAAATGAAACTACAACACAACAATATTTAATGTTAAATAAAAAATAAATTTTCAAATTGTTAGAATGAACACCGTAAATGGTTCCAAGGGTGGATTTATCATCGTCGATTAAGGTGTGTTGGTTGTTCACCAGTACACCATCTAAAAATGGTAGCCCTATTAGTCACTGCACATTAGAGGGTTTAACAAAAAAAACAATGTCCTTGTTATCAAGTCACATCAAAATAGTGGACACGTCATGGTTGTAACAAGAAACAATCCACGTGGACCACCAAATAGCTACCACCATAAATTTAGCTAGAAGGTTCGCTTCTCCAAGGATGATTGGCCAAGACAAGATGTGGTCCCAAAGCATATCATATATGAAATAAAGCAATTACCAAAAAATTATTAAGAGTAACTGTCAATACAGAGCTTGTGGGAATATTTTTTAGTATTCTGCTATGTGTGTCTGCAACTTTTTATTTCTCCACTGTTTCAAGGAAGGGATCAAAGTCTATTTATTTTTTTGTAATTATGATGCAGGTGTGTTTTCTCAAGGTATACCCAAAATGTTGTATGGGAAGTTTATTTTTGATAACAGGCTATGTGCCTTATCGGATGTAATGGCTTTGGCGACATGTAGATTTTACATATATAGGATCCTTAGTAAGGACATGTTCATCAACAACCTTGGGCTGATTTTTGTAAAAGGTTTTGGGTCAACTTGTAAAACCCGGTATTAATGTTATAGTATCTTATCTACCAAAAAAAAAAAGAAATAATCCGTTGCATTAATAGAACGTTAATTTTTAATTTTGGCATCTTCAACACACCAGCAATTCCAACGGTGTAAACCCATTGGGAATCATTTCCAGGAGTGTTGAAAATGCTCTTCATGTTGGGGCATAATATGTTCTTGAAATACACTTTAGAGGGAAGAGGAGATGAAGAGCTTCATCCATCTCTGAAAATATTCTAGGAAAATGGTTTTAGAAACCAGGAAAACACACAGAAATGCCCTAGAAAACACTGCCAAAACATTATGAAAACACTGCAAAAACCTTCTCAAAATGCTACCAAAATCTCTGAACAAGCTGCCAAAACTGTGCCAAAACACTCTGAAAATGTTGTTAAAACGCTATGAAAATACTTGGAAACTGCTGTGGAAAACACCCTAAAAATGCTGGAAAAAAGTTTAAAATTGCTTTGAAAAATGTTGTGGAAGAGGCAAACAATGACATTGCAAATGAATTTATAGAATTCTGCATGATGGAAGTTAATATATGCATGATACGTGGCAAAAGAGAGGATACATGGCATCATATAATTGATAAATTACGATGGTCGCCTTGTGCCACTCACCATATTTCAGTCGCCTTATGCCACTTGCCATCTACCAGTCGCCTTGTACCACTCGCAATATTCCAGTTGCCTTATGCCACTCGCCATCTGCTAGTCACCTTCTACCACTCGCTATTTTCTAGTTTCCTTGTACCACTCACCATCTTCCAGTCATCTTGTGCCAATCACCATTTTCCAATCACATTATGCCACTCGCCATCTACCAGTTGCCTTGTGTCACTTGCCATCTGCCAGTCACCTTGTGCCACTCACCATCTGCCAGTCACATTATGCTAGTCGCCATCTACCAGTCAAATTTTACCACTCGCCATATTCTAGTCACCTTCTGCAACTTGCCATATACTAGTCACCTTATGTCAGTCACCTTCTGCCAGTCACCTTGTGCCACTCACCTTATGCCACTTGTCTTGTGCCACTCGCCTTATGCCACTCGCCTTGTGCCACTCGCCTTGTGCCACTTGCCTTGTGCCACTCACCTTGTGCCACTCATATTCTATCACTCACCTTATGCCACTCGCCCCATGCAAGTCACCTTTTGCCAGTACCTATAAAATTTTATTGATAATTTCAGTGAAAAAAAATATTGCCATGTTTTAAAAAATTTCTTCGAAATTTTAAATAATTCGCCCCAAGGTTTATACACTTTTCACGATGATTCACCCCGATTTGATAAATACTTTTTTGGTACTACCCCTTATGCATAACCATGTTTAGTAGAATTCCTTATGACTCCCTAGTATGTTTTGGACAAGATATGAAATGTTTTTGTAAGATATAGTTCAATATTGGTTGATTTTGTAAAGTTTTGTAAATGCTAAAATCAACTTCTATTGTCCTTATTGATCTTATTGAACTAAGCACTTTTTCTAGATTTCAAGCGGTTTTAATTTTTGATATTTTGTCTCTATTTGAGAGGGTTTGAGATAAGTAAATTTTATAATTTCCAGCATTTATATGATTTTGATAAACCTCTTATAACGGCCCTTTGATATTTGATTTTAATTTTTTCTAATTTCCAATAAATCAATTTGTAGTAGTAGACCTTATGATTCCCAAATTTGGAAAATTAGAAAAGATAATAATATTTGCAAATTATTAAATGATTCAACCTAAGTAGGTCTTATATCTCCTAGGTTAGTTTAAAAATAGTATTCTGATTTTTGGTACGTTATCTCCTATGTATTTTTCTTTCTCAACCTTAACAATAATCCTTACAATTATAACCTTATATCTCCTATGTTTGAAAGCAATATTAATGAGATATTTTTCCTTACCTTAGCCCCTTGAATTTACACTTAAATGGCATTGATTTTGACTGAAATGTGATAGTCCTCTATGTACCATTTTTATGGTGCTTGACTTGACGAGTCTAAATGACCAAGTGTGGTATGACTATCGGGCTTCCTCTTCAATGCTTGGAGAGTAGATGCTGATCTTCTTTAATGGAATCTTAAATGCTCCTATGCTCTCCTTCTTCCATGTTGTGCTTAGAAATAGATTGACTGGACTACACTTAATCTTCACACACTCTACGGATGTTATAATTGAATGCTATCCTTTTGCTCTCTACACTACATATAAGGACAATAATTGATGAATAAGTAGCACTTCCATTTCTTGGGAGTGCTACCACTTCTTGTAATGTTGCTACACCAACTGTTAGTCCTTAATAATGTATTTACCTTAATTTGAGCACTCTTACCATTCATCTCTTGAGCATTAGAGATATGATAGTCGTGAGGGAATAATATACCAAGTGGCACTCAACCCTTTTTCATGGAATTTTCTACGTAATATATCCAAGAAGAAGATTATAACTCTTTCGAATGTCTTCCTCCTTAGCTTGCTTTGATTTCTTGAATAGAAAGCAACATATTTTATTCTAAAGGTAATTCGTGAGTCACCTTGGAGCTTTGGACGAGGATAAGGTATCTCTCTTGCTACCATTTTTTGATGTTATTCCCAATGTAGCATCAAATTTTCTTCTGTATACTTATACCTTCATTGTGCTCCCTGTTCATGATGATAGAGGTGAAGCTTAATGCATCTGAATGTTGAATGTACTCTATCCTTTTGTTTTACGTAGATAGATTCTTCTCATTAATATGGTTTACGTAAATATTTGTGATATATTTCCTTTGGCTTATGTAAATAGCCTTTAAAGGCTTGCTGTAATTTACATAAAAGCTTCATTTTTCTATAGGTTTGATCTTGGAGAGAATGCCCTTTCAGTGTTGGATAACTCTTGATCCTTTGGCCCTTCCTGCAAAGGATCGAGAGTTCTCCAACACCGAAAGGGCATTTTAAACTTTTTTCTAGCATTTTTAGGGTGTTTTCCACAACACACACACTACCCTACTACCTATCTACCACACACTGATTGTGATGCTATGATTTCTATATCTATGGCCATTATATAGGAAGATAAGTTCCTTGGCCAACACTCTATTTAGTTGTACAAGTGGATAGCTTGCACATTACAACTTGTACATTGACACTTGTGCATTTATTACATTGCATGAAGTAACTAGATAACTTCCTCCTAAAGTAACCTAATGTCCTAAGTATGTACCAAGGAAGGTACATTTACATGACCCAAATAATGTAATATGCTCTATTTCTAATAGCTTTATTATTTTTTCCTATTTCAAAGTTAGCCAATACTATATTAGCATCACTCATTGTTGCATTTTGTGTTGGTGCTACTAGCTAATTTGCTATTGATAGATTTAAAACTAGCTATGGAGTTGGCTTGTTTTTTTGGGCATGTGCCATTGCTTGAGCCCTTTGTATCTCTAGAATATAATCCATAAATTTGTGAGGGTCATTACATGTATATCACAAACATAGGTTAGGCTCCATATTTACATTTATTGTTGGATCTGTAACATTATTCTCAAGCTGATTTACTAAATTATATGCTAACCTATTCTATTGTTTGTTGACTTCATCCTTTATCACATACTATAGAGGGATAAAACTACCCTATCGTATATGATTCTTGTCTAGATCCACTAGGATCCATGGTGACCATAGGGGTGTGTTATATTATCTACACTCAAGGGCTTGGGTATTGAAAGGTTCATCAAGAATGGTTTAAGGACTTGCTCCAAGTGATGATTATTTATTTAGCATATATATATTGTTTGATTTCTATCTTTAAATCATGGATATTATGAATTTTAATGATTATTTTGGTTATTTATGTGAATTATCAGTTAAAATGATGAATGTAAATTAAATTGATTAATGTATAGAATTTATATGAAATACATGCAAGATGTGTATGATTAGACATGAAAACATAAAAGGATGTTTCACAGGCACATGATGCAGCAACACAAGATTCAAACCAAACTCTAAACATGAGAAAAGATAGATGTAAATACAATGAATCGAGAAGGCTATAGACGTAAGTTACAGAATACAATGGTTGAAATATATTACAAAAAATAGTTGCTGAAGTATGCTACCAAATATAGCTACTGAAGACTGTTGCCAAATATATCTACCACTAAGAGTTATGGAAATATTTGATCAAGTCAATTTACCAACGCGTTGCATGCCACATCAGTGACCGCATGGCACCCTTACATGACAACATATGTTACAAAATGATTCTAGTCAACATAGTTGGTTGAATTGTCAAATATTATGCACAAGAAACTTATGATTATTGAAGCTATTGTAAAGTTTTATAAAATTGTATAATTAGTATGTTGTTAGGTTGTCTATATTCCAATGCAATATTGTTATGTCCTTCCCATGAATTAAGGGGCATACAATTATATTGTTATATCTTGCAAAATATTTAAATTAGATGTATTTTGTTATGTTTGTTCATAAATTGCCACTTGGAACACTTAGGCTATGATTAAGTCCAAGTTAGGAAACTATGTCATTTTAGATTATTTTTGTTAGGTGCATAGTTGTCGCATTATCGAGCCAACAAAGCCACATGGAAAATACGTGGAAATTTTTTACTTAGAATTATTCAAGTCATATTATATATTGCAAAAGGAAGACCTTTGAAAGGGTCTAATTGTCTAATAGCCAATCACGTAGCTAATAGAGAAATGTATTATGCTAAAATAATGTTGGAATGATTCTGTATAATTTTTGAAGAAACGTGCAATGATGTATACCTGAATTTCCAGTAATAAAGTAGCACTTTTTATGGTAGTTGTATCATTTATTGTGTCAATTACTATATGATTTCCCTTATGTAATCATCATTGTAGTTTTCCTGCATTTATAGAATAGAATAATGTTAGTAGTAATTGTGCATATTAGTTACTAATATTAAATAGTTTAGGGAAGAAAGACTTACACCGTCCTCTAGGAGGCAGGGCCCACTCCTACAGTCATTCCCTATTCTATCACCCCTGTAATAGGTTAGAAATAGTTAGTACGTAAAATTAACTTTAGAATTATAAAATAAACTAAATTACATTTTTATAAAGCATAAAGTAAAAATAGATAATCAAAACTAACTATTTGCACGAGGATCCTCACCATTAGATAAAATCACCAATAGGTAAAATCATAATTATTAGGTAAATGCACCAATAGGAAAAATTCATTATTAGGTAAATATCATATTTAATTTATTGCATATTATTTTAATTTATGCATAATTTTTATTTACTGCAATTATTATTTTTTTGCAAAAATTAAGACTAAAAAGGGATTTGAATCAAGCTTAAGAATTAATTATCATAGTACAATCTATACTGGATTCTACGCTTTAAATCTAACCTTGATTGCCTTGGATTGATAAAATTAAATGTAAGCATTACAGCTAGACATTTTTGACGTTGTTGCCGGGGAGACTAGTGCTGTAATTGCTAATCAGAAAGGTTGTTTGGTTGTGCAATAAGAGAGGCTTACTTGTATGTGGAAATAGGTATGTATAAGTCCTTTGTGTTCATATGAGTCATAGTGGCACGAGATGGTCCCAACAAGCCCTTTGTTCGATGTTTCCAGGTTCTTTTCTCTTGAGGAATCATTTTACCGCTTTCATAGTTAAGATTTTATTTCCTAAAAAATTTTATTTCTTGCAAAATTTTATTTCCTACAAATTTTCTAAGCTTTGGGTGATTGCTATTATTTTATTTGGTCTAGGTTCTCCTATAGAAATAGGAAGTAAGTATGATTGAGTGACACAGTCATAGTGAAAAAATTTCCTAAATAATCAAAGAGGTGATAGCAAAATAACCTTAACTTTCAGTAATTTCATTTCTAGAAAATTTATTGCTCAAAGTAATATTTCATTTATTTTTTTGTTATACTAAAATTGGTTGTATGGATTCATAGACCGTGAGTCGGGCCTAGTTTTAGTTATAGCAGGATTGTTCAAAAAAATAAAATTTTATTTTATTTTTCCTGCTATGATAAGGATAGCTATAAATTCGTTTGTTATGAGTTGTACCTGTTGAGTGGTAATTTTACCCAATTGTAAAATCACACTCACCCTTAGGATTTTGATCACAAAACCCTCTATTACAAAGAAGTTACAACAAAAACAACTTCTCCAAGGTTCCGCTATATAATCATTGCATATGTGTATTTATAATCATGTGAAGATATATCAAATAAATGCTAAGAATACCTTAGTGAGTGCAAGTAACTGTTAACAAGGGGCATGTGTTGGTTTATTTTATCATTCTATACAAATGATTGTTCATGAAACTTAAAAAAAAATAGAAATATGATTGGCCCTCATATTACCATGATGAAAAGCATTAATTCCTTTTATCTTGAAATGTTTTAAGGTAGATTTTATCTTCTTTTTCGTTAAGTAGATTTTAAACAAGTTTTATCTTGCATTAAATCCTAATTTGAATATAAATATGAAGATTAAAATCTATCTATGAATGTGCATCTGAAATGATGAATACATTCATTCAATGTCACTTCTATCATGAAGATAAAGATAGACTTTGATATAATAAATAAACTATCCCTCTTTGGTGAAATTAATTTTCATAAAGAAATGATAATTTATTGCTTTAAAATAATGGCCTTAAAATGTGATTATAAACTACCCTTCTTTAATGAAATCATAATTTTCATAAAGAAGAAATAATTTACAACTTTAAAAATAACCTTTGATGTATTCTATAAATTACCTCTCTTTGGTGAAATCAGAATTTTCATAAAGAGAAGGTAATCTATTGCTCTAAAACTTACGTCTATAGCCTTCTTGATTCATTGTCTTTACGTCTATATTTTCTCATGTTTAGATTTTGGTTTGAATCTTGTGTTGCTACATTATGTTCCTGTGAAACATCCTTTTATGTTTTCATGTCTAATAATACACATCTTGCATGTATTTCATATAAATTCTATACATTAATCAATTTAATTTACATTCATCATTTTAATTGATAATTCACATAAATAACTAAAATAATCATTAAAATTTATTATATCCATGATTTAAAGATATAAATCAAACAATATATCATAGATAATATATGCTAAATAAAAACTCATGACTTGGAGCAAGTCCTTAAACCATTCTTGGTGAACCTTTCAATACCCAAGCCCTTGAGTGTAGATAATATAACACACCCCTATAGTCACCTTGGCTCCTAGTATTTCTAGACAAGAATCATATACGATAGGGTAGTTTTCTCCCTCTATATTATGTGATAAAGGATGAAGTCAACCAACAATAGAATAGGCTAGCATATAATTCAGTAAATCAGCCTAAGAATAATGTTACAGATCCAACAATAAATGTAAATATGGAGCCTAACCTATGTTGGTGATATACATGTAATGACCCTCACAACTTTATGGATTATATTATAGAGATACAAAGGGCTCAAGCAATGGCACATGCCCAAAAAAATAATCCAAATCCATAGCTAGTTTTAAATCTATCAATAGCAAATTAGCTAGTAGCACCAACACAAAATGCAACAATGAGTGATGCTAATATAGTATTGGCTAACTTTGAAATAGGAAAAAATAATAAAGCTATTAAAAATAGAGCATATTACATTATTTGGGTCATGTAAATGTACCTTCCTTGGTACATACTTAGGACATTAGGTTACTTTAGGAAGAAGTTATCTAGTTACTTCATGCAATGTAATAAATGCACAAGTGTCAATGTACAAGTTGTAATGTGCAAGCTATCCACTTGTACAACTAAATAGAGTGTTGGCCAAGGAACTTATCTTCCTATATAATGGCCATAGATATAGAAGTCATAGCATCACAATCAGTGTGTGGTAGATAGGTAGTAGGGTAGTTTGTGTGTGTGTGAGCTATAATCTTAGAGCTCATTCATGGAGTAGTAGCTCATATTATGGAGTGCCCATTTCCTCCATAGCTACTATTGTAATATTTTTGTCATTTCTATTTATAGCATATTTCAATCATCTCATAGATCTACTTTATTTCTTTCTACATATTGTGATTGGTATCTTCCATTGTATGTGGTATTAAAATCTAACAGTGGTATTAGAGCTACAGTATATTAAGCTACAATATATCTATAGGGAAACCACCATTATTATTTTATCCTAAGTTTTTTGAGAACCTAACGCACCATTATATCAGTCATTGTCAAAATTTCTCAGAAGAGTCTAGGTGGTAGAATTAGGGAGAGTTAAAAGTGAGGACTGAAATCTCAATTTCATAAATACTGAGATTGCATAGGACTAGAGTCTTTTCATAAAGTTGAAGGAAAAATCGTGAAGACTAGGACTCGGTATTTGATCCACTAGGTTGATGAATCAACTAGTGAAGCTAAGAGATCTAGAAACACTTACCAAAATTTTTCTTTTATGATAGGGAATTAATACTTAGATGATTGGGATACCTCCTACAACAGAAATCTAGGAGACCTCAACTTCGTTGCCCAAATATTGGAGTGCCTTCATAGTGTAGACATTAGTTGTTGTAGATAGGATAATACTTTAGAAGAATCTTATAGAAAAGAATCATGGTGAAGTCTAGATACAAGATATCTCCATTGATATATTGAAGAACTTCACAAGAAGAAAAGGCCATAGAAGCCTTGATATTGAAGAATAGGACATAGAATCCTTGATATTGAAGAACATACCATAGAAGCCTTGATATTGAAGAACAAGCCATAGGAGCCTTAATACTGAAGAAAAAACCATAGAAGCCTTGATACTGAAATCTATCACATATACCTTTTATCTTGAAGAAGATTCCAGAGGAGATGATCTAATTCAGAATATTTTTTTTTGGTACGAATAATTTTTTTGTAGGTAAAGGAGATCCAATAAGTTGGTAAATCTTCCTACAAGAAATTTAGGAATAAAATCCTCTTTAGAATAAATCCATTACCTGAAGTAAAAGAGATCAGGAGGAAATATCATTGAAGAACTTCCAGGCTAGGAAGAATAAGGACTAGGAGAGTCCTACTCGTATCTAGAAGCAACATAATAAAATATCTAAGAGAAGATCACAATGCCAAAACTTCCAGAAGTAGAATATTAAAGATATTATCTCTAGGAAGACCAGAAGAAGTTGCAAGATCAAAGATCTTGATAAGATCTCGACGAGCATCCATTAAAAGGCTAGGAGAGCCTTCTTGAAGAAATCCTCAAAGGATAATTCACTAGAGAAATCCACTACCAAGTAGAAGCCCCTAATAGTGAAGGACTTGGGACAATTATCAACATCTAATAATAAGCCCAAGAGAAGGAGAATTTTGCAAGGAGTGCCAAATCCAAGAAGAAAAATAATCCAGTGAAGACCTCAAGACATTTAGAATCTTGAGAAGAATATCCTGCATGAAGTTAAAATTTGACAAGAAGACTTGAAGCCAAAAGATGCTTATCAAATCCAAGAGATTTAAATATTACCTCCTATAGCAAAAGGTCACTGCTTGAGAGATACAAAATTCTCTAAATCTATAGTAGAAGGAGGATATTAGAAGAGGAGGTCAAAGTCACCAAATCCTAGGCTCGTGAAAGAAAGTTTGAGACCATAAAATTGGTGAAGGGGTTGTTCAAAATTATATACAAAGAGCTGCAAGATCCTCTTTCAGGTAGCAGCTTGGTGATATTAGGTACCAAGATATACATCCTCTACAAAAGTAAAAAAAGTGCTACAAAAGCAAAAAAAGAGCTACAAAAACATTCAAAAAAAAGGTAAGCAACTATCAGTGCAAGTAGATTCATTAGGTGGATTACTTATCAAATTTATTAAAGCACCTTCATCCTGATTAAAGTTGCAAAAAGGAGATTTGTATTACAGTCTTCAAGTGTGCAAAAATAAAGGTTATTTTAAAAGGTTCATTTGCACATTAGGAGTTGATTAGATTTTAAAATTTTAATAATCTATCAACTAGCCTATTATCTACTTTGGAAAGCAAAAGAAGACTATCTCCTAATATCTTGCTTGTAAGAAATTTATAGAATAAATCCTAAAGGTTCATTTTATATTATTCTTGATTAGTTGTAGTGAATTAATTAAGTGCATTTTCTTGAGAGTAGATTAGAATGATAAGGTGTAATATATTAGTGCATTAAAAGTAGAATTTGTTAGATTCATTTTCACTATTATTACTCTCAAAATAAATTAGTTTTTTTCTTTGAAATATAGGCTACAAAATCTAGTTTGGATCAAGTGTCTAAAGACACTCTTAAAGCACAAAAATTTACAACTCATAGTGGAAAATAGAAGCAACCAAAATTGCTTAGTATAAGCAAAAGAGAAAAAAAACTCACCAAAAATAAGCTTCAAATATTGAGACTTGGTGAGTCTCAAATCCAAAGCATTTAGGTTTAGTGCAACTAAAATAAAGCTTATGTTCTATAGCATTTACAAGGCTTGGATTTACCATCAATCATCCAAGAAAAAGGTTAAGGAGTCTAGACAAAGAGACATCCTTAAAAACCTCATTTTACACTCATTAATCTGCTACAAAAATAATAATTTCAAACCTACAAAATAGTGCAATAAAAAGGTTATATATACATGTAAATGTTACATGGTATTGCACTTCTACAATACATCAAATGCAGGGAAAGAAGCTGATTTAAAGGTATCATAATAGGCACAATAGGTACAGGGAAAATGGTAGCAAAAGAAAGGGCCAAAGGATCAAGAGTTCTCCAACACCGAAAGGGCATTCTCTCCAATATAAAACCTATAAAAAAAGGAAGCTTTTATGTAATTTACAACAAGCCTTTAAAGGCTATTTACATAAGCCAAAGGAAATATATCACAAATATTTACGTAAACCATATCAAGGAGAAGAAGCTATCTACATAAAATAAAAGGATAGAGCACATTCAACATTCATATGCATTAAGCTTCACCTCTATCATCATGAACATGGAGCATAATGAAGGTATAAGTGTATAGAAGAAAATTTGATGCCACATTGGGAATAACATCAAAAAATGGTAGCAAGAGAGATACCTCATCCTCGTCCAAAGATCCAAGGTGACTCACAAATTACCTGTAGAAGAAAATAGGTTGCTTGCTATTCAAGAAATCAAAGCAAGCTAAGGAGGAAGACATTCAAAAGAGTTATAATCTTCTTCTTGGATGCATTACATAGAAAATTCCATGCAAAAGGGTTGAGTGCCACTTGGTATATTATTCCCTCATGGCTATCATATCTCTAATGCTCAAGAGATGAATGTGAAGAGTGCTAAAATCAAGGTAAATACATTATGAAGGAGTAATGGTTGGTGTACCAACATTACAAGAAGTGGTAGCACTCCCAATAAATGGAAGTGCTACTTATTCATCAATTATTGTCCTTATATGTAGTGTAGAGAGTAAAAGGATAGCATTCACTTCTAACATCCGTAGAGTGTGTGAAGATCAAGTGTAGTCTAGTCAATCTATTTCTAAGCACAACATGGAATAAGGAGAGCATAGGAGTAGTTAAGAGTCCATTAAAGAAGATCAACATCTACTCTCTAAGCATTGAAGAGGAAGCCCAGTAGTCATACCACACTTGGTCATTTAGACTTGTCAAGTCAAGCACCATAAAAAGGGTACATAGAGGACTATCATATTTCAATAAAAACCAATGCCATTTAAGTGTGAATTCAAGGGGCTAAGGTAAGGAAAAATATCTCATTAATATTGCTTTCAAACATAGGAGATATAAGGTTATAATTGTAAGGATTATTTTTAAGGTTGAGAAAGAAAAATACATAGGAGATAACTTACCAAAAATCATAATACTATTTTTAAACTAACCTAGGAGATATAAGACCTTCTACTTAGGTTGAATCATTTGATAATTTATAAATATTATTATCTTTTCTAATTTTCCAAATTTGGGAATCATAGGGTCTACTACTACAAATTGATTTATTGGAAATTAGAAAAAAATCAAATCAAATCTCAAAGGGCTATTATAAGAGGTTTATCAAAATCATATAAAGGTTGGAAATTATAATATTTACTTATCTCAAATCCTCTCAAATAGAGACAAAATATCCAACATTAAAACCTCTTGAAATCTATAAAAAGTGCTTAGTTCAATAAGAGCAATAAGGGCAATAGAAGTTGATTTTAGCATTTACAAAACTTTACAAAATCAACCAGTATTGAACTATATCTTACAAAAACACTTCATATCTTGTCCAAGACATACGAGGGAGTCATAAGGCATTCTACTAAACATGGTTATGCATAAGGGGTAGTACCAAAAAGGTACTTATCAAATTAGGGTGAATCATCATGAAAAGTGTTTAAACTTTGGGGCGAATTTTTAAATTTTTGAAGAAATTTTTTCAAAACATGGTGATTTTTTTTCCACTAAAATTATCAATAAAATTTTATAAGTACTGGCAGAAGGTGACTTGCATGGGGCGAGTGGCATAAGGTGAGTGGTACAAGGTGAGTGGCATAAGGCGAGTGACACAAGGCGAGTGGCACAAGGTGAGTGGCACAAGGCGAGTGGCACAATGCAAGTGGTACAATGCGAGTGGCACAAGGCAAGTGGTATAAGGTGAGTGGCACAAGGCAAGTGGCATAAGGTGAGTGGCACAAGGTGAATGGTACAAGGTGACTGGCACAAGGTGATTGGCATAAGGTGACTAGAATAAGGCAACTGGTAGATGGCGAGTGGCACAAGGTGACTGGTAGATGGTGAGTGGCATAAGGCGATTGGCAAATGGCAACTAGCATAAGGTGACTAACAGATTGTGAGTGGTACAAGGTGACTGGTAGATGGCAAGTGGTACAAGGCAACTGGTAGATGGCAAGTGGCATAAGGCGACTAGTAGATGGCGATTGGCACAAGGTGACCGATATATGGCAAGTGGTACAAGGTGACTAGCAGATAGTGAGTGGTACAAGGCAACTAGCATATGGTGAGTGGTATAAGGCAATTGGAAGATGGTGAGTGGAACAAGGCAACTTACAGATGGCGAGTGGCATAAGACAACTGATAGATAGCAAGTGGCACAAGGCGACCGCCATAATTCTTCAATTAGATGATGCCAAGTGTCCTCTCTTCTACCACGTGTCATGCATCTATTAACTTCCATCATGCAGAATTCTATAAATTCATTTGCAGGGTCATTTTTTACCTCTTCCACAACGTTTTCCAAAGCAATTTTAAACTTTTTTCCAGCATTTTTAGGGTGTTTTCCACAGTGGTTTCCAAGCATTTTTAGGGTGTTTTCCACAGCGGTTTCCAAGCATTTTCAGAGCATTTTAACAGCGTTTTCAGAGTGTTTTGGCACCGTTTTGGCAGCGTATTCAGAGCATTTTGGTAGCATTTTGATAAGGTTTTTGCAGTGTTTCTAAAAGGTTTTGGCAGTGTTTTCCAGGGCATTTCTGAGTGTTTCTTGGTTTCTCAAACCATTTTCCTAGTATATTTTTAGATATGGCTAGCTCTTCCTCTACTCTTCCCTCTAGAGTGTATTTCAAGAACATATTGTGCTCCAACATGAAGATTATTTTCAACACTTCTGGAAATGATTTCCAATGGGTTTACATCGCTGGATTTTTTGGTGTGTTGAAGATGCCAAAATTAAACATTAATGTTCAGTTTATGTAACGGATCATTTCTTGTTACAACCATGACATGTCCATTATTTTGATGCGACTTGATAACAAGGAAATTGTTTTTCTGTTACACCCTCTGATGTGCAGTGACTAATAGGGCTACCATTTTTTGGATGGTGTACTGGTGAACAACCAGTATGCCTTAATCGACGATGATAAATCCACCCTTAGAACCATTTACGGTGTTCATTTTAACAATTTGAAAGGTATAATTTGAAATTTTATTTCTTATTTAACATTAAATATTGTTGTGTTTTAGTTTCATTTCTCTAATAATGTTCCCCTTGTACTTTTTTTTTCTAATAATGTTGTCTCTTTTTTTCAGTTAATTCTTCTATGTCCAAAGGGGGTTAAACATTTGCAATGTTGGAGATCAATTTCTATATGCTTGCATTGAATTTTTTTAGGCAAGGCTTATTCTGTAGGGGTGACCTATAGAAATGCCTTTTTGGGCACTTTCTTTATTTATTCATTTTATTGGTGGCGGTAGATTTGACTGGTCCACACACATTTCCAATTTCCTGAAACACGACCTTTTGAGTGCCCAAAAAATTCAATCTGCTTATACAGTGACTTCCATCAATTTTATTCTTTTTTTATTTCAGGAATCTTATTTCAACCTTCAACAAAGTAGTCCTCTCACTGCATTTCACCCTAGTTTGTTGTCTATTGGCATGTCTAATGATGAGATACAGGTAAACATATTTGTTGGAATATATTTGTTTTTTTTTTTCCATTCTATCTTGTTATTATCTAATTTTATTTTGAAAATAGAGAAGAGCATCTCAGTATTAATGTAAAATGGATGCCACATTTAGGGTTCAAGAAGTATCTGTTGATTTTGATATGCATTCACAGTCATCACCAATAACTCCCTCAAAATGTGTGAGGTCTCATGGTGATCGAATTCAGCATACACCTACCACACCTTTTACTTCTAAAATTGTTAATGTCAACGTGGAAGAGGTTACCTCTAGCCCACAAGGTAACCTTACTCTTTAAAAATACTATTTTAAATGATTTATTTTAATGACTTAAAATTATGTTTTTTAATGTGTTTTAAATATTTTTTAGATAAAGGGAAAATGGTTGAATCATCAATGGTTGCAAAGTCTGAATCTAGTATATATGGTTTAAATAAATATTTTTTAAATGCTATTGTGATTTACACAAGATTAAATTTATATTTTTGTGTGAAATTTAACAGAGGGACCTGTATGGCTCCACCGTTTGGCCAGCCATAGCAATAGTCATAGCAACAACCACAACCACAACAACAACAATAGCAAAAACCACAACCACAACAACAACAATAACAGCCATAGCCACAACCACAACAAGTTCCACCGTATATCCATTCAAAGCAAGTTCCTATCCATCCATAGCAGGTTCCACCTATGAGGAACCAATCACGCATGCGTGGTAAAATGTTCCTCACACCACCACTTCATCATGCAAGAAGTGCTACAGATACACAAAATGTGTCATCATCTAATGTTTCTATTGTACTGATATTAACCTTAGATAATTTTTCAAATGTTGAGAGTGCATCTCAAATGCCCTCGAGAACTCTAGAATATGACTTTCAAAATATTATGCACAAAAAACTTATGATTATTGAAGCTATTGTAAAGTTTTATAAAATCATATAATTAGTATATTTTTAGGTTGTCTAGATTCCAATGGAAGATTGTTATGTCCTTCCCATGAATAAAGGGGTATACAGTTATATCATTATATCTTGCAATTAATTTTCATAAAGAAACGATAAATTATTGCTTTAAAATAATGGCCTTAAAATATGATTATAAACTACCCTTCTTTAATGAATCATAATTTTCATAAAGAAGAAATAATTTACAGCTTTAAAAACAACCTTTGATGTATTCTATAAATTACCTCTCTTTGGTGAAATCAAAATTTTCATAAAGAGAAGGCAATCTATTGCTCTGAAAATGATGGCTTATGGAATGCCATATAAATCAACTCCCTTTAATGAAATTGTAATTTTCATAAAGGGAAGTTCATTTATTGCTTGCGAATAAAAATATAAAGCTAAAAATTTGATTTACCTTCAAAACATAAAATAATGAATTTTTTTGAAATTATAAAAATCCTTATAAAAACAATAATTTTCAATCATTTTTATAAATTTAAAATGGCTTCGGAATGGGGTCAAAATTATTTTGAATGAAATATTGAAGCTCATTCTTCACACCCATGTATTTATTTTTGGCATTTTAATTTCTTTCGATTTTTATTTTAATCGCCAAAGTATTAAAATCTGCCAAAATAATGGTTAGAAAAATAAAAATAAAAATCTGAAAATAAAACAAATATTACAACTCAGAAATTCTCCACAGAACCTACAAGCATTAATATTCTGCACAAAAACCAGTAATAGTGTTACTTGAATTCACGCAGTCAAATAGCTAACACGGTGCAATATTCTAAGGAAATGATGCAATATACTGAAAATAAGACAAATTTAATCATAAACATGCATTAAAACTTGAAATATCTCCCTTATATTGCAAAAAACAAGTATTCAATATCACACATACAAGTGCAAAAAAATTTGCCCCAAATTGGCCTCATGTGGTAAAAAAACAAAGTCCAACAGGATGTCAAAACCAATCCAGCCATGGCTTCAAAAATGGTCATCCTCTAGCCTGTAAAAAAAATTCATCTAGGTTCTCAAATATCCAGCCTCAGTAACCTCTTTCAATGGCATCTTTAAAATTTTCACAAAACTTTTTGTTTTCCAATGTTCTTCCTTTATTTTCGTCTGTTCACTTCCCTGTGATTTGTTTCATTCCATTTTTATTTCTTCCAACGTAATATGAGTGTCGCATCTTCCACCCATTTGCATGCACCTACCATAACATTTTCTACCATATGTTAAATGTGACAGTCCAACAAATCAAATCCTATAGTCCTATTTTGATTTTATTCTCTCTAGCATATCTTCGGTTATGATCACTGTCTTTGTCCATCGTGAGTAAATATTAATACTCTTGGTAAATACCCATGACTAATACTTGCCATACATACATTCCTTTTTCCATTGTGGCAAGGGACTGTTGCATTATGATGTTGCCCACATTTGTTAAACATGAAATCTTCCTCCATAGCATTCTTATCATGTTTACGTGACAATGCCCACATAATTAATTCCCCACTTGGATTGTATATCCATGGTGGAACAGGTTAGATCCAATGTTAAACATACCATTCTCCATACTCTAGCAGTAACCCAATACAAGAGGACTAACCAAACACTTTGTCGATGAAACTTCGTGACTCTTCCCCTGCATGTTTTGTTCAGTATCAAGTCCACATCAAGTCCTAGCTAATCTCATGTTGGAGTCTAAATCCTATGATTTCATCCACGTCTTTTATTTTTTAGCTCACATTGACTACCGTGGCTCCTTCAAACTGTGATGCCATAGTCAAAACACCACCATGTCACCATTGTGGATTCAGGTATGCTACGTGCTTCTGTTCTCTTGCACAATGGCAATTCGACCATGTCACAACTCTACAAATCTCACTTCAAACCTGATGCTATTATGCTAGTGACGCTCAAGGTATCTCTGTTAGTCTATTTCCTCTTCATCACATTCGTTCGATGCTAATTCCACACTCTATGATTGCTATCTCTGCATCATCGATTTACCATTACCAAATTTATTTTTGATCTGCATTACCGAGGAAGAAATCCCCCTACCAGGGTTAGGGTCATTGCTATTGCTGCTACATTGTGCATGGGTGTATCCACATCATCGACCTTATCGAATGCAAATTACTCATCACTAATAGCTATTATCGTTCAAAGCCCTCACTACGAGTCATAGCGTGTTCATAGATTGATGTTGCCATGGCCATATTACTACGGTTGGTGTAGAATCTACTTCGATTGGCCAATGTTATCTGCTATGGGGTGCTGCCTCACTACCGCCATGTCACATCTCCCTTTCTGCTTTATTCGTAAACTATGTCTGCTTTATAATATTAAAGAGGGACTAGGATGATAAAAAAAATTCCATCTCTTTTATTATTATTATTATTTTATTGTATATATATATATATATAATATATATGTACATATATTTTATTTTATTATATTATTAATTTATATCTTAAGTCTATATATATAAAGTATATAAACTTATTTTTAATTTTGTTTAATTCATTTTATTTTATTTTGTTATTTTATAAATTTATATATATTTATTTTTATTTATTTATTTTATATATATATTATTTTTATTTTTGTTTTATATTTATTTTATTTTATTTTTATTTTAAACAAACCCAAAATAAATCCTAATTAAAATAACTTAAAGAAAACCCTAAAATCTATAAAGACTCAAATGAAAAATCTTACTAAAAATTAAAATCCACACTTGAAAAGAAAATTAAAATAACACTAACCACATATGGACCTAGGCACCTAGAAATCAAAGACAATTAACATTCTTCAAACATCATAAAATCATCGACAATAAATTAACAATAAAAATCATCGACAACAAATTGACAATAAAAATCATCAAAAAATTGCTGACAACAAATTAACAATAAAAATTGTCAGCAACAAATTGACAATAAAAATCATCAAAAAATTGTTGACAACAAATTAACAATAAAAATCGTTAGCAACAAATTGACAATAAAAATCATCAAAAAATTGCTAACAACAAATTAACAATAAAAATCATCAACAACAAATTGACAATAAAAATCGTCAAAAAATTGCTAACAACAAACTAACAAAAAACTACAACATAAAAACAAAGCAAACCCACTAGACACTCAAAACGAAACAAAAACACCCAAACATAAAAATTAAAAGGTGGGGGTAAACAAATTCGATTAAAAACAACTAATCCATCAACCTTTGCTCAGTGTGTGACAAAGTGATTCATTTTGCACCTCTAAAAACCATCCTGATTCCATCACCTGACTTGAATTAGGTTATGAAGCATGGCTCATAAAATGAAACTATTACAAACAAAACCCTACTACCAGTCAGGCATCCATAGTCCCAGTAGGGTTTATCTAACTCACCCTTGTGTTTGCTTAATATTTTGCAAAGCCTTTCTTATAACTAAGCTATGTCTAGATAGAGCCCTACTGTCGGTCAGGCGTCTATAGTCTCGATAGGGTTTATCTAGACTTTGTGACTAATTTTTTTTTGTAGGTAAAAAAAATTATTTACTTTTTGGGTTGAAGGGTCCTGCCCCTATTAATTTGGGTACTTACATTGCCAAAAAAATAAAATTGGCACATCTTGTAAATTTTAATAGTCTGGGAACCCATCAACAGACAAACTAAGCAAACCAAAAAAAAAATAGTAAATTCTGGGGCTGAACCCATAAATATAGCAAACACAAAATAGAGCTTGAGCCAATACAACCATAAGTAGGCCTACTGCCTGCTACCACCTTCCCACCACTACTGGAACTTGTCCTTATCCTCCTTAATGGTATCTTTCTATTTTGAGGTAAGGACCCTGATAACAATCAGGAGCTCTTGGATCTCACTAATGGCGTTGGATAGGAATGGGCCCACCTCCTTGATGATGTTGGTAGCATATTTGAGGTAATGTACTACTTTGTTGATTTGGTTGAAGGTGGAGGAGCACAACATATCCTGTACGCTGCTGATGGCCTCTTTGTCTTCATCAATAATGGCTTTGGACTGTTGATGTGAAATATGTTTACTCTTAGTCTTCAATCGATGAGATTTCTTACTCTTTTGAGTGGGGTGAAAAATTTTCCATTTGCTTTATCAAGCTAGGGCAAGGAGGGTGTTGCTCCATAAGGATTGAGTCCTTGGTAGTGGGGGTCGGGGTGGTATCCCTCTTACCACCATCTTGGGTAGGGGTGACGTTATCTAGGGGAACGTCAGCAGGGGAATCCTACTATGGGGGTCTCAGTAGAGGGTTTGGGGGGTCCGTCATGGAAATAGGGGCACTTGGATTAGCTTCATGGGTAGACATGAAGGAAGGTAAAAGGCTCGATGGGTGGATTGAGGGCCCACCAGAAGGCTGGTGCGTGAGGGTGTACTTATAGATGACATTAAATAGACCTTAGTGGTGAAGGGACTTAGACAAATTTCTATCCTTGAAGTTATCTATGGTTATATTGATAGATTGAAAGAGAAAATCAAGGATATTGACTAATTTAATATCATGGAGGTGGTTAACAAATGCAAGGTGGTAGGCACAAAGGGGGTTGTCGATGTTATCAATGATAATGAACTAAATAATAGGGACAATGACAGTGTCCCACAAGCAAGGTAGGGATGAATAGACCACACTCTCTTTCTTCCAAACCATGTCCTTCTCTTTGTTAAGGAGGTGCTCAGTTTCATCCTTGAAATCGTGCTTGTCCCTTCAGACAACCCTACCTTTAGGAGCTAAACCAAAAATTTCTACAATTAAATGAATGCTTACCTCAAAGAGAAGCCCCTAGACCTACACCACACCATTATTCCAATATCTAACAAAATCATTGGTCACCTGGTCATTGACACCGTTGAAGAGCTTGAAAAGGGGTATGAACCCCTTAGGACCAATAAAAGCTTCAATCACAAGATCAAGTTGGAGGTTTGTGGGTTAGATGATGGTCATCGTGCCAAAAAACCTTAGAATGATAAAGCTATTGTAGTGGCCCCTACCAAACTAATTATGGTACCACAAATGAATACGCATAGAAGGGATGAGCTGGAGACTATAAAGCCGAAGCCTAAGGCATTTGGGACAACCAAGTGGTGGGCCTTTTCCAAGATGTATATGGGAATTGCAAGAGTAGAGGTCAGCCTTATTAGCAATCAAATATAGGGGGCATGGGGACATGAGCTAGAATATTGACTACTATAATGGAAGGGAATGAGAAAATGAGTGAGGCAAACTATGCACAAAATGGGAGGGGGAGTAAATTGGGGGGGTGACAAGTGGATAATGAGAAGTAGGGAAAAATGAGGGTGAAGGTACAGAGGCATGAGGAAGGTGGAGGGCAGTGGGAGTGACTAAAAATTTTGACACGATCATGGTAGTCTACATGATTAAACGTACATGTGACACTATGGGAAATGATGAGAGGATTTAAGACATAAACTTCCTTGGTATTGAAAGAAAAAACCTTTGGTGTTAAACAAACACCTTTGGAGCAGCACAAGATACTATTTGAAAATATGCTCCACATTGTGATTGGGTTCTTTGATGACATCCTGGGGGAAGGAATCTTCCCAAATGATCAGGTTAATTTGATTGGCTACTTGGTTAGCCAAAATATTTGCTACCTTGTTCGCCTCTCTGAACACATTGTGGATTGTGTTAAGGGGGCATTGTTTAAGGGAAGCTTGAAATTCTTGGATGATGCTTTGGGTGTTCTAGCTTCCGCTATTGTTGTTCTTAATGTGTCTAACCACATTTAATGAATATTCTTCAAAAATTATGGGGGTGGTCAAATCCTTGCTGACCTCGATGATTCTCCAGAGAGCCCGAGATTCAGCATAGTTGTTAGTCTGGACCCCTAAGTTTTTAGCTAATGCCTTGATGATATTGCCATCATGGTCCCTAATGACCCCTCCCACCCCAGCATCCCCAGGATTGCCTTTGGATGATCCATCAAAGTTTACCTTGAGCCATCTTGGGGGGGAGGATTCCACTTGGTATTACTTCTGATGTTGGTGGGAATCTAGGCTTTGGAGCACTCGATAGATGCCCCCAAAGTATTGAACAAGGAGGAATCTAGGCCAAACATAGGTGTGTCTAGGCAAGGAATTAGGTTAGCATTTTTTATTGCAAAGCACAATGCTCTGTTGGCCACAACTTTTGGGTTGTTGAAGATGTGACTGTTACGCTCAAGCCAAATTTACCATATCATATGGTGCAGTAGGGCTTTTCAAAGAAACTTGAGCCTAGGGTTTCAAAAGATAATGGGCCACTAAGTGAACAGGTCAGGGATATACTTGGACCACACCCAATTAACATGAAACTTGCTTATTAGGGAGGAGAACACATCGAAGGTAAAATGGTATTTAAGCCAAATATGCTAGGTGGACTCCCACACCTGAGAGCAAAGATAGCATATTCTGGAGATAATGATACCCCTTTTGATCATATTTTTAGTGATGAAGACCCTATTGTAACACACAAGCTAGAAAAAATGGGCCACCTTAGAAATGAGATGCTTGAGCCAGATGGTCCTAGATGTGGTAGGGTTGTTCATGGTGTTGGGTCTTTTTTGTGAAGTTTTTGACAAAAGAAAAGTGGACTTCATAGATAAATGCCCATCATTGGTGCCTTTCTAGAAAATTGTATCTACCATTTGAGTTTTAGGAATAAATTTTACCCTGAGTATATACTACAAGGTAGACGTGGCTCTATTTAAGATAACATTTCTAACTCTGAAATGGAGCTGCTTCCACATATGGCTATATTGATTATTAGTAATGAAGTCTAAAACTTTAGGTCTGAATCTACTATTAGTGAGATTTTTAATTGCTACAATGTCAGGGTTATTAATGAGGGGCTCATCCCTAGTCCAAGGATCATACCAGAAGTCGATATCCTTACCATCTCCAAGATGCCATCTGATCCCTTGTTGTAGAAGGCGTTTGGTTTGGATTATGGACTGACAAAAATGGGACCTAATGCTAGGAGTCCCTTTATACCTAAATGAATGTTGTTGCAAATACTTCCTCTTGATGATAGAAACCCATTCCAAGTTTGCACTGGTGACCACCTTCCAAGCCTTTTTGGTGAGAAGGGCCTAGTTCATCAGGCTAATCCTATAAAATCCAAGCCCGCATTTATCTTTTGGAGTGCAAAATTTTTCCCACGCTACAATATGGAACTTCTTCTAATTGTCTGTCCCTAACCAAAGGAAGTGCTTTTAGATTTTTTCTAACGCTTCTCCTACAGTCGTTGGGATTTTGAAAATTGATAGGAAATACACCAAGATGCTTTGGAGGATTGACCTGACCAGGGTGGCTTTACTAGCTTGAGAGAGGAGAGTCCCTTTCTTGCCTGCCAGTTTCTTATGAAATCTCTCAGTGACATTGTTCCACATAGACTTGGCTGGTCTCCTCTAAAACATTGGGAGGCCAAGATAGGTGGTCGGGAGAGCAACAATGGTACAACCCATGATGTTCATAATATTGTCTTGCCACTTCATTGGGGTGTTGATGAAGTAAATTTTGCTCTTGGTGAAGTTGATTCTTTGCCCTGCAACTTCCTCATAGAGATTGAGGATGGATTTGATGATTTTGGCTTCAAAAATAGAGGCTATAGTAGCCAATAGGGTGTCATCCACAAACTACTAATGGGTTGAGGATTGGATATTGGATGCAACCTTAATACCAGTGATCAAACCTCTTGAGTAGTTAGCTTTGATATCCCTTCCAAGGCTCTTGACCAAGATAATGAAAAGGTTGGAAGAGAGGGGGTCCCCTTGTCTCAGCCCTCTAGTATTGGGGAAATATCCTACCACTGAGCCATTGAAAAGAAATAAAAACCATGATGGGGAGATGCATTACGAGATCAACTTAACCTAGTTTTCATGAAATCTGAACTTCAAGAGAACTTTGACCAAAAAATTTTGGTCCACTCTATCAAAGACCTTGTTCATGTCAAGTTTTAGGAAAAAAGCAGATTTGTTGGAGTTGTGGGTTGATTGGATGAGTTCATGAATGGTGATGACTTTGTCAACAATGTTTTGGTCCTTGATAGTACTTCCTTGGTAGGGATCAATAATTTAAGGGAGGATGCCTTTGAGTCTATTGGCCATGGCTTTGGATAGGATTTTATAGATGACGTTGCACAAGATAATGGGCAGGTAATTAGATAGGGACTTGGAAATGGGTCCTTTGGTAATAAGAGTGAGGAAGGTGGAATTGACATCCCAAGGGATGGATCTGGATAATTGCATTTTAGAGATAACTTGGTAAATATCAGGTTCAATGATGTCCTAGTACGTTTGGAATAACCTTGATAGAAAAATATTGGGGCCAAGGGCTTTGTCTGACTGCATGGAAAAGAGATCCTGGTGGATTTTCTTAGGGTTTAGAGGGCTAAGGAGCAAGTCATTCATGGCATTGAAGATGTTTTTGGGAATTTTATTGAGGATGAATTCCATGGCCTCATCGAAGGAAGAGGGGTCAGATCCAAGGAGGTATTTGAAATGATAGACTACTTCTTCTTGGATTTGGTGGATATCTGAGTTGAACGAACCATCTTGCTTAATGATACCTATAATATTGTTAGCTCCTTTGTTCTTGAGAGTGTAAATGTGAAAAAAATTGGAGTTGGAGTATCCTTCCTTAAGCCACAATTGTATTGAATTTTGGTGCCATAAAATCTCTTCTTTTCGTAGGGTATTATGGTAATCCGACAACAAAAACCACTCCTCAGTTCTCATACTATTGTCCCCTTAACCATACTGAAACCAATTCTCAATCTACTGGAGCCTATTCTTGATGTTTTGTTTATTTTAAAAGATATTTATGAAGGTTTATTTGTTCCAGAACTTCAGTTTAGCTTTGATCACCCATAATTTTTGAGTTACCTGGTTTGTTATAGTCCCAAGGAACCTTTCTCCCCACCACTCGATAATTCAATTTTTGAGGTCTGAATGATGGGTTCACATTGATTCAAAATGGAAAGGGATTTTGAAGTAGGATTTTTTGGCAACTTCAAAAATCAAGGGACTATGATCATACCTAATATTCAATAGCGCCTGTAAGTTGGCATCTCTAAATAGGGGAAGCGCTTCTTGGGACAACAAATAATGGTCAATTCTTTCTTGGATAAGATCTCTACCCACCCTTATATTGCTCCAAGTGAACTAGGACCCTCTCAGTTGGTACCCATAAGTTTTTTTTGTGTCTACAAAATGAGCAAAGTTACCTATAGATTTGGGGGTGATCACCTTTCCACCTCTCTTCTCTGAGATATGTAATGGGGAATTAAAGTACCCAGCTAGAATCTAGGGGATGTTGTTGAAAGCTTCCCTCATCTAGGTGAGGTTGTTCCACAAGGTCGATCTACCCTACAAACTATTAGGGGCATACACATATTGAATAAGAAAATTAGTGGGATTTGATTCCTTCAGCATAGTAGCAACCAATATTTGTTTGACTTCCCCATTTAACCCTCACATTCTAGGAGAGAATTCTCATTTGGAAATTTTGGAGGCTTTTTTGCCCCCTTTGCCTTGTTGCACAGGGGGTTTCGATCTCTTTGTTTCTTCTATGTTGGGCATTCCTAGTTCCTGAAATAGGATTTTTTGGGCACCATTGGCTGTCTTCTACTGTGTCTCTGCTCCTCTGGTCAGCCCCAGAGGGCCTTCCATTTTTCCTATCACCTCCCACATCTATTTGGGATTTTTTGAAGCTTTAGATCTATTTAGGGCTCCAGGCTTCTAGAAATTCATGGGAGGATTCGTCATTGTCATCCTTGACATCATGAAATTCATATGGGTAGTGGGGCAACCTAGTCCCATTGGGTGGGGAATATCTGGGTGGGGGTTTGGGTGACTGAGGGGGTTTGGATGGGGGGCTTTGGGACTTGAGGTTGGTATCCAACGAGGAAGTAGGGCACAAGGGTGGGGATGGGATATAGGTTTTCTAGGGTAGATTTTCCTTTGGGTGAGGTTGGTTCATTTGGTTTGGAATAGGGATTTCATTAAAATAGAGCTCCTCATCATAGTTATTAGCATTAAGACCAGAATTACTAAGTCAAATAAACTTATTAGAGGAGGTAAATAGACTACTTGCCTTACTCATGTCATCAGCTGGAGGAGAGAGGGCCTGCTGCTTGCCTTTGTAATTTTGGCTTTGTCCTCCTTTGATTTTC
The DNA here is from genome assembly GCA_028583015.1 of Wollemia nobilis. Lineage (NCBI taxonomy): Eukaryota > Viridiplantae > Streptophyta > Pinopsida > Araucariales > Araucariaceae > Wollemia > Wollemia nobilis. The sequence goes on along the minus strand of JAQPPZ010002540.1, from coordinate 1,510,623 downwards.
ATCTTTTGGGCTTCTCTATGGCTTGGGTAAAGCAATATCTAGGATTCATTCTATGCACTTTTTAGAGTCAAGAACTAGTTTGGGAGATACCCTTGTGAATGGCATTCGATGCATAATGCAGTTTTATTTTCAAACTCTAGTGGTTGGCTTCGATGGTAAGATATGTAAATTAGGTTGACATGGTCTGGGAGCTGGGTCTCCAAGTTGATATTAACACATATGCAATCCTACAATCGTGATCAGGCATGAGTTATTGGGTCTATAGTAACAAGTTTCCCAATCGCTCAGGCTATCCCTTGCAACACATCCTTGTGGAAGAAGTGTGGGGGTAGATTTGGGAGCTAAACATAAATGGAAGTGCAGTTGATACTTTGGGATTCCAAGTTGAAGTCCACTGCCAACTTACGAATGAAGAGGATTCTTATTTTGAAGAACCATGTACCCCCTGATAAAATAGGATCTGCATCTTCTTACGTGTTGAGGCGTATCATGAATAATCCTCTGGATATGGCTAGCAGTTCTAGGCAACCCCTAGTTTTCCACTTTATTGCTACCCAACAATGGAGTGAATCCATATCGTGTCTTCCTCCTACAAATTTCCCTATGAGAGGAAGGAATCGAGGGTAGCATAATATTCTATTACTTTTGTCAGATAGAAAACATCATAGTCCTGGGTGATGAAGGTGTGTGGTGCCACAGGTAAGGATTTAGGTTTTCCCTTGAGCTCTTCTATGAATGTTACCAAGCTGGTTTTACTATCACCCATCTCTATTTTATCTAGAGGGTCTTTCCCCCCATGATCTCCATTCCCATCCTCCGATGCCCCCAAACCACTTTTACCTATTTTTTTGTTCCTTGTCTCTTGGTCGGTGAATCCATTGTTGGTGCTATTGGTGCACACTCGTGATCAACATCATGGGAGATTACTCTTGTCTTTCTGCTTTCCTCTCGTCACATAATAAAATTTCAAAAATTTTCTCGCCATCACTCCTAATACTTCTCACCGCATGAGACTTGATTTTGTGACTGATGTGATCAAGTTTTTCAATTCTCGTTTTCTCTCTTTTTTATAGCTTTGCAATAATTTATATATCATGAGGGTTAGGAAGCATAGAGATAGAGCATGTTGGATTTTCACCTTAATTTGTGATTCAGGATAACTTCATCCTTTAGGACTTCCAGAAATACCCTTTAAAGTGTGAGTTACATGTGGAGTTTTAGCAAAATATTTCATTGTTCCACTCTCCACCATTTTAGTTCTAAAATCTGAGCATGATCACAAAATAATTCATCTCCCTTTTCTTAGGTTCACCTACTTTTAGATTAGGTTTTCCAACCTTCTTATAAAAGGAACATAAAAATGGGCAAGAGGCCATAAATTAGTGACCATGAAACATCACCTCAAAACAAAGGGAACAACCCCCCAACACCAAAAACTAGAAACACAAACCAAAACCAGATACAAATCACAAAACAACAAACCAACAACAAAAGAAGAACACCAAAACTATATACAACAATATACAATAATGGTACAAGAGGATGTAAAATTTGGGCTATCATTTCCTTGGATCCCAAACATAATTAGCACACTTCAAAATACATATAACATGATATGCATTCCAAGATTTCCAGGAATACAACAAAAATATTAGACCAAATATTACAACAATTTTCATCTTGCCTCTCTCACCCCTCTAATTTGATTTAGTTACATTAACAATCCCATTGGTGAGCTTCAAATCCTTAAATTTATTAGACAATAACTGGTTTTCAATTCTTTATTTTCTATTCTTTAATATGTCAATTTCACAATTCAATTCACGATTTAGAACTAGGCCTTCCTTTTCAAGTATGAGATCTTGCAAACAAGAGCCTAATTCTAAAAAATTTAAAGCCAATTTATTTTTTATGTTTTTAGACCGATCAAATTTATGCAACCACTTGCAAGCATCTAGGATATTTATTAAATTTTGATCATCATAAGTTTGTATCCTAGATTCAATAATTAATTGATTATGAACTTGATTTAACACTTCAATCACATCAACTTATTTTTCATTCAACAAAGCAATATCATTAGTGGTGTGAGGAGAAATTAACTCAAATTCTTTATCAACCACAAATGGCATTTCATCATTGATAGCATTTGAATCCAACAACCAATTAGGCAAACCTTCACTTGGATTTTGAATGTTGGAACACAAAAGGTGATATTTTACCTTTGGCACATTTCCATTTACCATTACTTGAAGAGAATTTGTAACTTCCTCTTTTCTCTCATGATCTTGATCATCATCATCATGTAGCATTTCTTCTTCATCCATGACCTGTTCATCAAAGACACCAAAATTAGGCACCTAATTAAAAATTTGTCCATCATGTTAAGATCTTACTATAAAATATACTAAACAACACACTCTCAACTCAAATAAACACACTCTCACACATTTTCTTGGAAATAAACTCACAGAAACATTATAACAGTATTCAGAATTAAATGCATATGATAACAAAAATTACTTAAAAGGAACAATCTCACAATAGATAGAATCACAGGCCTCTTCGAGGGGGCAACCTCCTTCAATCACTTCATTAATTTGCAAAAATATGATTACATTGGTGCCTTTTCGGGTATTTAAAGAGTTTCCTTCCAAGGTTGGCTTACATGCAAAATGCCACCTGGATTACATGCATAATGCCACCCGAATTACATGCATAGTGCCACTTTGAATTACATGCACAATGCCACTCGAATTACATGCATAATGCCACACGAATTACATGCACAATGCCACCTTACCTAACCTATCTACCATGTGTTACATAGAAAAGTGTGCCATTTGTCATAGGCACTACCTAAGCTAAAACTTAGAACATTACAAAATATTAATCATGGGTACTACCCACGTTCACTAGGAATTATTACATCAAGGAAGTTATTACATTAAGAGTTAGGATGAGATCCTAACATGCCCTTCTCCTTGAAGAAGCTTTGTCCTCAAAGCTGAAAATGAGGAAACTGTTGTTGGAGTTGATGGAGAGACTCCCATGTAGCATCCTCAGGTTGAAGCCCATGCCACTGAACAAGGACCTCTATAATGGTATGGTTGGGCAGAGTGCGAGTTCGACGATCCAGCAGCTGCTCAAGTGCAAGTAAGATGGAGTCTTCTTCATCAAATTTGGGAATTATTTATTGAACCTGTACCTTTTTGCCCACAAATTTCTTGATAAGGGAAACATGAAAAATAGGGTGGAGCTTGGAAGTGGGGGGAAGAGCCAATTTGTAAGTTGTAGGGCCAATCCATTGTAGAACCTGATAAGGACCATAGAATTTTGGAGTGAGCTTATGACACCTATGAAGTTGTAGGGATGATTTTTTGTATGGTTGTAAGTGAAGGAAGACCATATCACCCACATCAAAACTGTGCTCAGAACGATGCTGATCAGCTTGTTGGCGCATCCGATTCTGGGCCATGTTCAAATTTTGCTTGAGTTGGCGGAGGACCTCGATGTGTTGACTCAGAGCATTGTCAATAGCCTGGACCTTGGAGCTGCCTAGAATGTAGGAGGAAGGCATGAGTGGAGGGCGCTTGTAAACTACCTCAAACGGTGTGAGTTTGGTGGCGGTATGATAGGAAGTATTGTACCACCATTCAGCCAAGGAAATCCATTTTGCCCAATGAGTAGGATGATCGGAGGCAAAGCAACGAAGGTAGGTTTCCAAGAATTTATTAACAACCTCTATTTGACCATCCATTTGCGGATGGTAGGTTGAACTCATTTTGAGCTGAGTCCCCTACAACTTAAACAACTCTTGCCAAAAATTGCTAGTAAAGGTGGGATCACGATCAGATACAATGGAGGTTGGCATGCCATGAAGGTGAAATATGGAGTCAAGAAAAATTTGGGCAATAGTGGATGTTGTGTAAGGATGGGCTAGGGCACAAAAGTAAGCATACTTTGAAAGGCGGTCCACTACTACAAAAATAACTGACTTGTCTCTAGCTTTAGGTAGCCCTTCTATGAAGTCCATGGAGATTTCAGTCCACACTTGCTCTGGGATCAGCAATGGTTGAAGAGTGCCTGAAGAGTGCATGGTTTCCCCTTTTATCCTTTGACATGTGTCACAGTCAGCTACAAAATAGTGAATGTTTTGTTTCATACCTTTCCAAAAGAAGGTGTGCTTGAGTCGCTCATAATTTTTTAGGAACCCTGAATGGCCAGTAGATGGAGTAGCATGTGATTCCTTCATGAGGAGATCTCGAAGTGAGGACTTAGGAGGAAGAACCAAGCATTGATGGTAATGCAAATCCTGGCCATTCCAACTATATCCTGGTGTAGACTCTAGATCATCCATAAGTGAAGCAACCAAGTCTTTCAAATCTGCATCCTAAAGTATTTCTTGACGTAAGGGCTCAATCCATTGGGGCAATGGTGCAAAAATGGCACACAACATACTAAGGGTCTCAAATTGGTGAGAGAGCATCCGCCACAAGATTATCCTTTCCTTTTTTGTACGTTATGTCATAATCGTAGCCCATGAGTTTTGATACCCACTTTTGTTGCTCGGGGGTGGCAACCCGTTGTTCTAGAAAGTATTTTAGACTCTGGTGGTCAGTTTTGATGGAGAAATGGTGCCCAATGAGGTAAGGTCACCAATGTAGGACTGCATGCAATATTGCCAATATTTCCTTGGCATATGTGGATTTCCCTAAATTGTGATCAGATAGGGCTTTGCTGGTAAAATCCAAAGGGCGTCCTTCTTGCATCAATACCACCCCAATACCATGACCAGAAGCATCACTTTCAATAATAATTTTTTTAGAGAAGTCTGGCATGGCTAAAACTGGAGTGGTGGTCATGGCATGCTTGAGTTCCAAGAATGCTTACTCAGTCAACCCTGTCCAAGTAAAAGAATCCTTCTTCAACATGGAGGTGAGGGGGGCGGCTATCTTTCCATAATTATAGACAAATTTACAGTAATAGCCTGTAAGCCCTAAAAATCCTTGAAGTCCCTTGAGAGTATGAGGTTTCAGCCATTCTTGTACTACTTGGATCTTCTTAGGGTCAACCTTGACACCATCCTTTGAGACAATGTGTCCCAGATACTCCACTTCAATCAAACCAAAGGAACACTTGGATCTTTTTATGAATAGTTGATGGTCAGCCAATAGTTGTAGGGTTTGATCTACATGTTTGAGATGCTCTTCCCATGTGTGACTGTAAATCAAGATGTCATCGAAGAACACAAGGATGAACTTCCACAAGAAATGGTGAAAGATGTTGTTCATCAGGCTTTGAAATGTGGAAGGAGCATTTGTGAGACCAAATGGCATTACCAAGAATTCATAATGACCTTCATGAGTGCAAAAAGCAGTTTTAGGAATATCTTCATCCCTAAGTTGGATCTGATGGTACCCAGAGCGAAGGTCTAGCTTGGTGAAGTACATGGTCCCATGTAATTCATCTAGTAATTCATCAACCACAGGGATAGGAAATTTATCATTGATAGTTATCTTGTTGAGTTCTCGATAGTCAATACACAATCACCAGGAGCCATCCTTCTTGAGGACCAGTAAGACTGGTGCAGAGTAGGGACTAGTACTAGGTCGAATGATACTCACCTTGAGTAATTCCTGTATCATTTTCTCAATCTCCGACTTCATGGCATGAGGGTACCTGTATGGTCTGATATTGGGAGGTGCACTATTCAGAAATAATGGAATGGCATGGTCATGAGAGCGATGCGGTGGTAGTGTAGTTGGTTTCGAAAAGATGGCCTCATGTTTGTGGAGAATATATTGTAGGTCTGATGGGGTTTCACCCATTTGAGAGGTGGATGGTTGGATGGAGAATAGTTGTGCAATGACCCCACGTGATGATTTATCTAGCAATTTCTCCATGCCATTTGAACTAATAATTTGAGGTGTTCCTGTTGGGGAGCCCTTGATGATGTGTGTTTGTCCATTTTGGGAGAACTGCATCTAGAGTTTGGTAAAGTTCCAACTAATAGTGCCCAACGTACTCAACCATTGAGATCCCAAAACAATATTACATTCGCCCAACTGGAGGGCAAACATGTCCTGCTTGAGTTCATAGTCCCCTATCTTGATTTTAACATTGCGATATTTTCCTTTACAAGGTAAGGTTCCCCCATTGGCTACCATGACCTCAAAGGAATTACAAGTGTGGATATAGCAATTTACCCACTGAGAAACTCTACGGTCAATGAAGTTGTGCATGCTTCCCGAATCCATAAGGATGGAAAGACGTTGGCCCTTGAAAAATCTTGCTACCTTCATGGTTTGTGGAGTAGTAATGCCTGCAAGAGCATGGACTGTAATTGTTGTATCAGGTTCCTATTTCACTTCTTGTGGAGAATGTGTTTTCGGAGGGTCCTCATCCTCATCACTCTAGTCAGATTTATCAGGTTCTTCAACATCTATCAAGAACAATTTTTTGTGTGCACACTTATGCCCTTTAAAAAAAAATTCATCACAATTGTAGCATAATCCTTGGGCACGACGTGCATCCATATCTTCTGTGGTTAGGCGCTTGGGTGCAATAGGTTTATTATCAACTAGGTGTTGGGATCAAGGAGGAAATGAAGGTCTATTTTGAGGAAACTTTGATGGGTGCCTTTGGGCAGAGATTTTAGATTCGACCAAATGGGCCAAACTGATAGCTTCCATCATAGTTTGTGGTTTCAACATTCTTACTTCCGCTTGGAGTTCCACCTTCAACCCAATGATATAAAAACTCTGGAAGAACCCTTAATTCAATCCTCTTGTCTTATTGGCCAATTTTCTAAATTGAGCTTGGTATTCACGGACTAACCTTGTTTGTTGTAGTTTTGTCAAGGCCCCTGTAAAGTCCTCATACTCACTAGGACCAAATCGAGTGAGTAGTTGGGATTCAAAATTCTCCCAAGAGAGATTTGGGTTGGAAACACGTAACCATTGAAACCAGTGTAGAGCCTCAGATTCCAAGTTAAAGGAAGCCATCTGGACTCAATGAAATATGGGGACATTATGAAGTCTAAATAATTGATCAACCCTACATAGCCACCAATCAACATCCTTCCCACTAAATTTGGGAAAGTCCAATTTGGGCATTCTAAAGGGTGGATCATGGTCATGATTCCTTGCAGAACCCTCAGCTTGGTGTTCTATTTTGGGTGGTCCTCTTTTTATTTTGTTGTCTACTTCTGTCAGTGCCTCTTCTAAGCGATTACTGGTGGCCTCATGCTCAAGGCAAAGACCTGTTGGTCATGAATCTGCCACAGGAAAGGATTTTTATATAAACTACACCCTAGACCCGGCCAACATTGAAAGGCTGGAAGCAAGAAATGGCTCCCAGACCAATCTCCAGAGTGGGCTGGTTCCCTTGCTAAACTAAGTTTGTTTTAAGATTAGAGTTGCTGGAAAGAGATTAAAACTTTGCGGAAAGAAACAGGAAATATGGCCATAGCCAAAGTTATAAGATCGGGAAGAACAATAGCAGATCACTTAAAGTACAACAACAACAAGTAATAGAAGATATCAACTTAATTCCCTCACAACCGTACGCAGAAACTCCCTCCAAGATTACATTCCAGGACTCACTCCCTTACAAGCAATATTCAAATCCAACATGCAGAATTCAAATGTAACAGCAACTAAGGAATATGAGTGTTATTAGAAATGTAAATAACAAAAAGGAAAATCACACAAACAACTGCTTGAAAAATTAGAGGCCAATTCTTTCATTCCTGCAAATGAACTTCAAGCTTTTAGCAGAAAACTCCCGACCTTTGCAAATGAGATTTACATTGGTTTTTATAGAGGGCTGACCTCTTTGCAGCATTTAAAATTTGCAACAGACCTCCTTGAGATCTACAATTTGTGTAACGAAAACAATGAACATAATCCCCTTAATCGCAGCCTTGAAGACCAAAAAATTAAATGCCATAAAGAGTCGACAGTCTTCATTAAATTGTGTTCTGAAAATGTGCATGAAACCATTAGAAAAATCCACAAACAGCAGCTTTGAATAAATGGAAATCTTCAATTTTGGTAGCTTGGGCACGTTCTTCTATTTTGACCGCATTGGAAATCCACAAAATATTTAATTTTGGACTGCTTTTAATCATTGGAACTCACAAAACTGCATTGGGCTAGAGCTTAAGCATGCATAATAAATAATGACAATAAATGTGGCAAAAATGCCAACATTCTTGGTGGCTCGTGGGGTATACAGTTCCGCTGTATGCAAGAATCCTAGCCTGAATCCATTGGGCACAAAGTCATAAAACTTAGAACAAAAAGCTGGCTGCTGTGGTACATCTTAGCAGACTGCTGTAATAACTTTTTCTGAATAATCGAAAGTTAAAGAAATCTGCATTTGGCTCAACTGAACATGGAATGGAAATGAATGGAATGAGATCCCGCGATTGCGCAGGCGGTGAAATGCAAATGAAAATGAAATGAAATAGTGGAGTGGAGGAGTGATGTGGTAAACACTGTAGCAGAATGCTGCTGTGCTACCAGCTGCAATGGATATGGAATGAAAGTAAATGAAATAATGGAATGGAAATGGAAATATGAAGGCTGTGGAATGAGAATGAACTGAACTGTAAATAAATGCGTAAAATGACAGAACTTAGAAGAAAGGGATAAGAAGGAACGGGAATAATAGGAATGGGGAAAAGAAACAACAGTCGTGGCTCTTTTTTTTTTTTTTTTTACTACAGAAGAAAAATAAGAAGAAGGAGGAAGATGAAGAAAGGAAGGAAAGAAAAAGGGAAGGGAAAGGAAGAATTTTCTAGAAAGCCACCAACTGCTAGGAAAATAAAAACAAGCACCTATGGCTCGCATGCAAAAAGAGCCGAGATGAACAAATAAAAACAATACTTCTTTTTGTTTTTTTTTCTCTTCTATTTTTTTTGTTTTTTGTTTTTATACTATATACAATAGTTCACGACATGATTGGCATGTCGCCACCAGACACCCAGTCTCAGGAGTTATCCGATAAATCTGCAGTGTCCTGACCAGATCCGATCATACTTAAGTCGGTCCTTAAAATTGGGCTGGCTTCTTCCTGAAGTTCTCCATGTTTCAGACACTGGCAAGTTATCATGCATGCCAGTACCCACACAATTGACAAATAATGTAGAAAAGAAATTTACCATAGGACGGGCTCCTGTAGGTACCAATTGTAGTAATAACTGAAGCCAATCCCACCATCTTGAAGGGTTATCTGATTGTGGACTGAGAACGGGTTCTTCCAACTCTTGGATCCGATCACAGAAATTGTCCAGCAACATTCCTTTCTCCAGGATCTCTTCAGACTCTACTTGTTGATCTGACATATTTAACAGGTTCTGACTAAATACTTGCGTGTCATGCACAGCTATGCCTTCTTGGTGCTCAGGTTCTTGAACTTGAATCTCTTCTTCTTCTTCGCTTATATCCTCTGGATCCATCTCCTTATGAAAACTACAAGCAACCATATTGTTCATTGCCAGGAAAGTTCTTGCATATTCCAATCCTTGGCTTTGGATGAGATCTGTCCCTTGAGCTCCACACAACTGCATCTCAGGTTTCTTCTCAGTATAAGGGATCTGGCATGAAAAAGACTGTGCGGGATAGACAGGAGCAGCAACTACCGAAGAAAATAATGGAGTTTCTCCCCACGGTAATTTTCTTAATAAGAGCAAAAGTTGTTTCACTCGCACTACTTCTTCAAAGATTTGTGGGAACCTTCATTCACCTGATTGCAGCAAGAGGAGGCCTATGTCAGAATGGAAAGCTCAAACATAGAAGAGGTGGGCTTCGATGGGTGATGGTCAGATCTTCTCTGGAATTCTCTTCCAGCTTCTCAAGAATCGGACATTGAAGTCCGTGATGCTCTCTAGAGGTGCTCGCTTGATGTACATTAAAAACTGATAGAGATCCAAAGAACTGTAAAAGGGATCTTCGTCAAATCTTCTAATTAGTGCTCCCGCTAGATCATCCCATGAACTGATGCTTTGACGCCTGAGCAGTCTATACCACTACAATGCCCTTCCTTCCAAAGATTGAACCAGAAGTCTGATCATGACATCCTCGTGATTTATGACATGGATCATTGAAAAAGTAGCAATATCTTCAACATGCTCCAAAGCCATGCATTTGGTACCATCATATTTTGCTAGGGCCTTCAGGGCACCTTTGGGAATTTCATGCCGGATTTGGAGATTCAGAGGGCCAGGATCATCCCATCTAGGAAAAACCCTCGCCTTTGTGGCAGTGGTCTGCGGGATCACGGCTATCACCATGAAGTCAGAGTCGCCAAATGAACATTTTTTTAGCTTTAAAAAAGGCAGGAATCCACGATCAAAAAATTCGGATCTTCAACTCAGCAAAGTCGCCAGATGAACTTACAAATCTCCGCTATGAGGCCAAGACAGCTCATCAAAATCTTGAGACCTCCGGGTGTTAAACAATGAAACTTATGGATCTTTTGAGACAGAAGAAGTTTGTCCCACCGGGCGTGCCAAAAACTGTTGGTCACGAATCTGCCACAGGAAAGGATTTTTATATAAACTGCACCCTAGACCCGGCCAACATTGAAAGACTAGAAGTAAGAAATGGCTCCCAGACCAATCTCCAGAGTGGGCTGGTTTCCTTACTAAACTAATTTTGTTTTAATATTAGAGTTGCTGGAAAGAGATTAAAACTTTGCAAAAAGAAATGGGAAATATGGCCATAGCCAAAGTTATAAGATCGGGAAGAACAACAACAGATCACTTAAAGTACAGCAACAACAAGTAATAGAAGATATCAACTTAATTCCCTCACAACCGTACGCAGAAACTCCCTCCAAGATTACATTCCAGGACTCACTCCATTACAAGCAATATTCAAATCCAACATGCAGAATTCAAATGTAACAGCAACTAAGGAATATGAGTGTTATTAGAAATGTAAATAACAAAAAGGAAAATCACACAAACAGCTGCTTGAAAAATCAGAGGCCAATTCTTTCATTCCTGCAAATGAACTTCAAGCTTTTAGCAGAAAACTCCCGACATTTGCAAATGAGATTTACATTGGTTTTTATAGAGGGCTGGCCTCTTTGCAGCATTTAAAATTTGCAACGGACCTCCTTGAGATCTACAATTTGTGCAACGGAAACAATGAACATAATCCCCTTAATCGCAGCCTTGAAGACCAAAAAATTAAATGCCATAAAGAGTCGGCAGTCTTCATTAAATTGTGTTCTTGAAAATGTGCATGAAACCGTTAGAACAATCCGCAAACAGCAGCTTCGAATAAATGGAAATCTTCAATTTTGGTAGCTTGGGCGTGTTCTTCTATTTTGACCGCATTGGAAATCCACAAAATATTTAATTTTGGACTGCTTTTAATCATTGGAACTCACAAAACTGCATTGGGCCAGAGCTTAAGCATGCATAATCAATAATGACAATAAATGTGGCAAAAATGCCAACAAGACCTTGGACTTCTTCCATTATGGAGTGAAAAGCCGAGTGCAAGTTCTCAATGGCTTTTGTTAAGGATTCTAAGTGGTCTAGTTCTTTTTGATGTCCACGGGTACCCTGGGCCATTTTGAAACCTTTTGTGACCAGTTACTAAAAATAGAATTGAGTTTTTAGGACTTACTATTTCTAGTAAGTTTCCAAAAAAGTGCTTTGGTGCTATATATCAAAATGATCAGCTCGAATATGTGGTCATAATGAGCTATATCTCTCAACACTACTTTTATTTTATTTTATTTTATTTTATTTTATTTTTTTATTTTTAATCTCTTGTTTTGCTGAGTCTAACGGTGTTTACAGTTTTTTATTCTGAGCTACAGAGCAAAAGTTGGGTACTGGAGCATTATCTATAACTGGCATCATGTCATGCTCTCACTGGTTGGTCCAGTATTGACAGTTTCTCAAACACTACTAACCTCACTACACCCAAGATTCTCTGTATTTTGTAGGTGACTGTTATGACAATTCTGTTTTGACCCTAAAAACTATAAATTTTGCCCTGACTGTGCTGACCTCTCTGACCTGACTATGACTGCCACTGTAAATTTGACTGTTATTCTCCAGACTATCAACTTAAGTGTCACCCTCATGGTCTATCCTGAATGCATGTCCTTTCTGTTATTTTTTTGGTAGATGACTCCTTTCTCATATGCTCACTTTTGGGGATTTGAAATGCAGGTTTACAAATAGGGAGGTTTGGTTTTCTTCTTTTTTTCTTTTTTTTTTTGCATTTTTTATAGGTTGAATTTTTAACATAACCAGGGAATGCTAGGTAGAGGAGTATGTACCACCCATAGGCCCTCTAATATATCGACAGTGATGAACAATAGTGCTCGAACCAATATTTCAAGCCACTACTCAAGGAGGATTCCACACATACCCTTGAGCACACTACCCGCCTCTCTGACAATACAGGAGGTTAATCATCCAGGATGATGTGTCTCATAGACTATGAGTAATACAAGGCCGAAAAGCTTTCTAATGGCTAAAATTTTGTTTAAACCTAGACGGTCTCCCGGTATACCCGAAGATACATGGGAGCTCAAGTCCATGCACGAGTTCTGTCTGAGGCCTGGGTATTGGAGCCTGATCGCCCCTCACTTCACTAGATGCTTTATGGGCTATCTAGCTTAGCCAATAATGACAGATCCTTCACGATATTTTAAAACCCCTAGCACAGGGTTTCTACCTACTCAACTAAAAAGATTTTTTTTTTTTTGGTCTGGAAAAAAAATGCACTATATTTTTTAGATTTTTTTTTAATAATGAAAAATAGGAACGGAAAAAACACATCGAATTTATACCTAACAGGCAGATTGGATGGCAGAAATCATTGCATTTGCAACAAAACTTGGCCCTGGAAAGCGCTCTGATACCACTTGTTAAGATCCTACTATAAAATATACTAAACAACACACTCTCAACTCAAATAAACACACTCACACATTTGCTTGGAAATAAACTCAGAAACATTATAACAGTATTCAGAATTAAATACATATGATAACAAAAATTACTTAAAACAAACAATATCACAATAGATAGAATCACATGCCTCTTCGAGGGGGCAACCTCATTCAATCACTTCATTAATTTACAAAAAGATGATTACATTGGTGCCTTTTCGGGTATTTAAAGAGTTTCCTTCCAAGGTTGGCTTACATGCAAAATGCCACCTGGATTACATGCATAATGCCACCCAAATTACATGCATAGTGCCACTTTGAATTACATGCACAATGCCACTCTAATTACATGCATAATGCCACATGAATTACATGCACAATGCCACCTTACCTAACCTATCTACCATGTGTTACATAGAAAATGGTGCCATTTGTCATAGGCACTACCTAAGCTAAAACTTAGAACATTACAAAATATTAATCATGGGTACTACCCACGTTCACTAGGAATTATTACATTAAGGGTTAGGATGAGATCCTAACACATCCTTTTAAAAAGGTCTTGTCTATCTAGGTATGGGTTAACTATCACATTTCCATGATCAATCACTTGGATTATTTTAGATAAAGTTACATTTTATCTGGATCATCAATGATATCAAACCCAAACCATTCATTTTTTGGAATGTTCTCTATTTTAGGAAGCATAGACCTTGTAGGATCCTTAGGTGAAATAATGCTTTCCACTTCTTGCATCTCAAATGGGAACAAAGTGAGCGAGTCTCCTTCTTTACCTAAAATAGTAGATTCATTATCAATGTCCAACTCTTGATGAGATTCCAACCCTTCTTCCAAAACATTCTCAAAGTGTACAAGACTTGTAATATCCTCATGCGAGAAAGCAATTGTATTATCCAGTACATCAATTGACACAAAAAGTTGATTAGAAGGTTTGGAGTGAGCATACTCTTCCCATTTCTTCCAAGCATCATAATAATCATCTTCCAAAATTAATTTGTGATGGTTAACTACTTCTTCACCCTATTCCACTTCACCGATGGGTTTCTCATCAAATTCACCTTCACCTTGCTTGGATAGTTCCATAATTTTCAAAAGTGGGTTATTTATTGTATTCAAATTTGTAAGGCTATCACAATCCACATTTCTAACCCATGATTTAATTTCATCACAAGTTGGAGGGTGAGGAATTTCTTGACCATAAGTTTCAACAATATCATCCAAAGTGTCTTCAAAGAACAAGTGGTGAAATTCTATTATGTCTTTGACTTCATCTATTGATTATATTTCAAACTCATTTTCAACCACTTTTGATGGATTTGGGGTTTCTATAATGGGATACATTTTTACATTCTTATTTCTATGATCATCCCAATCCTCCTTTGTGAATAATAGTTCTAAATCCTTTCTTTCCCAAACAAAAGGGTCATCACTTGGTTCCAATTCTTTGTTAACCATCCATAGTATTTCTTCCTCAGAATCTTCAAGACAATCATGTGAATTCGCACCCAAGTTTTTCATATTTTGCATATCAATGGAAATTTCATCAATAGGGGTGTGAGACATAAATGATTATTTAGATTTTTCTTTCATATCTTTTTCACCTTTATCCACCTTTGAGGACTCAATTTCAAAAAATCCATCCTCAACTTCAAAAAAATCATCTTTTGGTGGGTCAAGGGTTCCCAGTCTATCACATGTTTCAATACTAGTTAGATCTAGGACTCCTCCCCTATTTGAAATCATATTATTGTGAAAATTATTAAAATTTATCTTAGACACATCTTTTAAAATATGATCAAGATAAGTATTTTGAAATTTATTTTCACTTACGAATGATGGTTTATTTTGAAATTGATTCACATTTAAGGACAATGAAAGATATTGAAATGATTTTTAAATTGATTCCCACTTGAACTTGGTTGAGGTGGATAAATGGTTGGGTGGGTAACGGAGGTATTAAATGGTTGAGAATTATATGATCTAAAACTCCCACCATAATTTTGATAACTCAATTGTTTTTCAATTGCCATTGCTTGAACATAAGCTTGGGACAATGATGTGATTTGAGGCATCCCTTATAGATATTTAGAAGTGAATGTATCAAAAGAATTAAGGTATACTTGGATAGCCACTCCCTCTAGAAGGACATAAGGTACCACCAATTGAGTGTATAGCCCATGGAACCTTTCGATGAATAACTTCAAATATTTCTTTGGTCCTCTATGAATAGTAATAGACTGATTGTACATGAGGATTGGGTCAAATAGCTTTTTGTTGAACTGATTGAGAAACATTACCTCTATTTGAGCCCAAGAAGATATTAACCCTAAAGGTAGATTAGTAAACCAATTGTATGCAACCTTGTCCAAGGAGTAAGGGAATATATTACAAGAAACATCATCATACCAAATTGTTAACTGATTCACATATATTTTGAATGATCGAATATGTTCTTATGTGGACCTCGTCCCATTAGATACAAATCAAGAAATATATCTCTCAAAATAAAATGGTAAGTAATGTTGAACTCTAGGTATGTTCAATGGGTTTCCTATCATCCATGGTGCAAATACGACCATTAGTGAACCTTAAAGAATACAACCTTAATATCAATTTTGTTAGTCAAAGAAATATCCTATGAAGAAGCATGAAATGACTAACAAATCTCAAATGTTTCACATATAAATCATCATGTATATCAACCAAAAGATATGCATCGATTAAACCATGACATTAGAGAACATTCTCCAATTTGTAAAAAGGTTAGCAGTAACACATCAACAATTAGAGAACATTAGAATCAATGAGAGTGATCATATGTAAACAAAACTTTGTTAGTCCAAACCAATGCTTTCAAATAAATCTTTCAAGTAAACATGAACAATTTAGCATCTAAATAGCAATAAAGTAAACCAATTTAGGCCCTTCTTCTAGCACCAAAATGTTGAGTGCTAAAGGAGACCTAAAAATAATAGTCAATAGGACATGAAACATTTAGCAATTCAAAGCTCTCATGGTTACACCAAATCACATTATTCATTGTATGAACAATTCAAAAGCATTTGAAACAATAATGAACAATTTAGCATAAATAAAATAACACTAATTCATACCCTCCTTCTAGCACCAAAATGTTGAGTGGTAATTTTACCCAATTTCAAAACCACACTCACTCTTAGGATTTTGATCACAAAACCCTCTCTTGCAAAGAAGTTAAAACAAAAACAACTTCTCCAAGGTTCTACTATATAAGCATTGCATATGTGTATTTATAATCCTATGAAGATATATCAAATAAATACTAGGAATGCCTTGTGATTACAAGTAATTTTTAAAAAGGGGCCTATGTTGGTTTATTTTATCATGCTATACAAATGATTGTTCATGAAACTTAAAAGAAAACATAAATATGATTGGCCCTCATATGACCACGATGAAAAGCCTTAATTCCTTTTATCTTGAAATGTTTTAAGGCCATTATTTTAAAGCAATAAATTATCGTCTCTTTATGAAAATTAATTTCACCAAAGAGGGATAGTTTATTTATTATATAAAAGGTTATATTTATCTTCATGATAGAAGTGACATTGAATGAATTTATTCATCATTTTATATGCACATTCATAGATAGATTTTAATCTTTATTTTCATGTTCAAAGTAGGGTTTAATGCAAGATAAAACTTGTTTAAAATCTACTTAACCAAAAGAAGATAAAATCTACCTTAAAATATTTCAAAATAAAAGTAATTAAGGTTGTTCATCGTGATCATATGAGGGCCAATAATATTTCTATTTTCTTTTAAGTTGCATAAACAATCATTTGTATAGCATGATAAAATAAACCTACATAGGTCCCTTGTTAATAGTTACTTGCAATCACTAAGGTATTCCTAGCACTTATTTGATATATCTTCACAGGATTATAAATACACATGTGCAATGCTTATATAGCAAAACCTTGGAGAAGTTGTTTTTGTTTTAACTTCTTTGCAAGAGAGGGTTTTGTGATCAAAATCCTAAGGGTGAGTGTGGTTTTGAAATTGGGCAAAATTACCACTCCATAGTACCTAAACCTGACAACAGTAGGACTATTTTGAATTGGTCATAAAAACAAAAAAAAAAAAAAATAGAAACCAATCAAAACCCAAAAAAAACCAAAAAAAAAGAGAAGGAAGAGGTAAAAGAAAATATTGCTAGATGGTGGAAAATAGTTTGCAATAGTCTGCACTTATAGACCTTAGAAAATTACTAATAAAACAAGAAGTTACACTTCTTTTTGAACAAGGAAACAACACATCTAGTAAAGAGTGGGAGTGTTTGTGTGAACATTTGGACATTATTAAGGAGAGATC
This sequence comes from Wollemia nobilis, assembly GCA_028583015.1. Classification (NCBI taxonomy): domain Eukaryota; kingdom Viridiplantae; phylum Streptophyta; class Pinopsida; order Araucariales; family Araucariaceae; genus Wollemia; species Wollemia nobilis. The sequence continues at coordinate 1,493,319 of JAQPPZ010002540.1, read as the reverse complement.
AGATGAGTTGGAAAAGATCAAAAGAATTGACATAGCAAAAACTCTAGGACCAGACTACTATTCACCTTATCTAGATCTTGGAAGGAGTTGTGAGCGTTGGCTTTGGGATAGGAGAGCATCGGTAAATCCAACAATTTACCCTTGGAATCAATATTTTGAGGACTCCCTCATCATTCACAACTTCCTTGCAGACATAGAAAAAAGGGAAGTAGCCCTAGAATATAGCAAGAAATATCACAAGATACCTAGAGTTGTGCGCTTTAGAGAACTGTGTCAAGATTTACGCTACGAGCTACAATTTGGAAATCCCAACCCTATTCCAACACAAGCTTTCCTCGTTCAATTGATCCAATTAGTAACAGATGACTTTAAATTTGAAGAAGAGCATTATATGACTCCCGAACAACTCGAACCTATCAACGATATTCATAGACTATTCAAGGAAGATTAGAAAGGTCAAAAACTAGAAAATTTAGAAAATTCATGAGCAGACCTAGGGACTCTAAGGGAAGGTTTATCAAAATCAATAAGCTAGAAGAAAATCTCCAAAGAGACTTTAGTGAGAAGCCTGAAACTTCTAAGGAAAAAGAAACCGAAACTGCATCTTTAGATTCTACATCAACCAAGCAAATTGAAATCCTAGAACAAGATCCCAAATCATATTTATTACCTAAACCAAAGATTGATGATCATATTGATCCCTCGTCTATCTTTACTGAACCTATACCTGAACCAATTCTTGAAATCTTATATTCAATCATGGTTGATCAAGGTAGTGAACAAGGGGAAGTAAATAGAAACCAAAGGCAAAGGATTAATGATCAAGGAGAAGTAGAAAATCAAAGGGGGGTGGACAAAGAAAGACCTTTGCCTTCCCAATTCCTTCTTCCGAAGATAGGCTAACAAGAGAACCAAAGTCGGTCTCTATTGCTATTTTGCCTACTTTCCATGGGAAACCACATGAGGATCCCGATGCCTTTCTCTTTGAATTTGAAGTGGTGTGCCAGGCTTACTTTTACACCATGGATGAGCAAAAACTAAGGCTATTCCCTTCTACACTTAAGGATGCAACCTTGAGATGGTTCATGGGTCTAGGGGAAAATATTTGCAATCGATGGGATGGAGAACAAGGATTAAAAGACATATTCCTTGAAAGATACCAAGACTATTGCAGGGTTCGGGATAAGAAAGCAGAGTTGTTTCGTATGAATAAAAAATATGATGAATCCCTTGAGGACTACCTCGAGAGATTCCAGTTTGTGGGATCAAGAGTAAACATTGAGTTGGATGAGGAAGTTTAGAAAGAACTTTTTCTAAAAGGGCTTAAGGAAGATGTCTTAGACATACTAAACCTTATGGCAAAGGGAGATATCCATCATATGGGATTAGGAGAGATCATAAATATTTGTAAAAACTACTCAAGAAATAAACCATTAAGAAGTAATAAATACCCATCATCAGGAGGAGTAACATGAGCTAAAATCGGTAATATGCTAGAAAATCTCAAAACCGATTTATTGAGCACATTGACATCATCCCTCGACCTCATGGATAAGAAATCAAAGGAGAAAAATATTGAAGAGATATATTGTCATAGATGTAGAAAGAAACATAATCTAAGGGAATGCCCTTTGAATGTTATAAATATTTCCAACATTTTTGCCTATTGCAAAATCTATGACAAAAACCATAATACTAAAAATTGTAAATATATCTCAATTATCAAAACCACTATCAAAGAGCCTGAGGTCGAAGAGGTAGAAGATGTCTACTTTATAGCTCAAAGAAGGAATGGTCCATTTAATGGTCCACCCAATTGGTCAAACTCTAATTATTCCAACCAACAGAGACCTAATTATTGGTCAAATGCTCCAAATTGGTCAAATTAGAATCAGTATAATCAAGATTGGAACATGCCTCCTTGGACACAATTCATGCCCAATTCATATGGAAATTCACCTCCATGGATGGCAGGCCAAAATCAAAACACATCTAGTTGGAATATGAATGGCCAATACAATTAGACAGGACCAAGCTGGTCTCAGGGGCAACCCCAACAACAAAACTTTCAAAATCAATTTAGGGGACAAGTACCTCAAAACCAACCTCAAAATAGACTCCTTCCACCTCCAAACAACAATCCTCCTAAACAACCACCTTTACCAACTCAACCTGTGCCTAATCCTAATAATAATAAAAACACTCAATAGGTCTATGAAACAAATGAGGCATGTTCAATATCTATAATGCCCTATCAACAAATTCAATTAAGATCTGGAAAAGTATTGGAAGATCATAGAGCTACCCTCATAGAACTTGAAGAACCTACCAAAAATTTGAGCAAAGAAAAAGGACAAGATGATAAATGTGAGGAAGGAATAGAAATTCCCCCAGAAGAAGTGTTGGATCAATATAAAGAGGTTCAAATTTCTCAAAAAGAAATAAGAGCTCCATTTCTCAAAAGACTAGCTATACCAAAAGAACCATCTAAACCAACTTTTAATTTTCTTCAAGAATTAGAAAATATCTCTATTAGAATTCCTCTTTTACAAGCTATTAAAGATATTCCCATCTACTCCAAATTTGTAAAGAATATAACAAATTCACAAAGGAGAAAGAGGAATGAACCTAGGACTATTCAAGTTATAGGGCAACTATCTGAAATCATGATTAGTGAGAAATTATTACCAAAATACATAGACCCTGGAGTACCTATACTCACAGTTCACATTGGTAGGATAACCTTGCATAATGTCTTAGTAGACTTAGGGGCTGCCATAAATATCATGACAAAGGAAACAATAGAATATTTAGGGGTACACATGATTCAATCGACCTCTATAGTGCTTCAACTTGTAGATAGATCTACCATTAAACCAGAAGGGAAACTAGAAGATATTATAGTTTCTGTAAGTTCATGGGAATACCCTATAGACTTTATAGTCTTACAACCAAAGAAAAAGTTAGGGGGACACCCCTTGATATTAGGAAGACCATGGCTTGCAACAGTTGATGCTTATATTAGTTGTAGATCTAGGAATATGACTATTTCAAATGGCAAGTATACTAAAAATCTTAGCTTATTTCCTGAATCAATAAAAGACAATGATTTTTCAAACCAATTATGGTATGATTCTCCTGAAGACTTAGATGATCTACAAAATTTATCAATCAATATGCTAGGAGAATATTTTCAACAAGAAATTGAAGGACCTTTAGCTTCACTTCTTGATGAGGAACAAGGTACTAATGAAGTTTCCATGACTAATGGTGAAGCAAGCATGAGTAACCCTCATCAGATGGTCCCTTACAATTATCAACTAAATACTTTTAAACATGAAATAATGAGTATAGATAATAATTATAAATAAATAGATATCACATCGGGAAAAGTTTTAAATATAAGCAATGAGCTTACAAACATTCAAGAATCACAACTTGATAGAAGTGTTAAAGAAACATTGGACAACATTTGCATGGAATTATGAGGACATGAAAGGGATACATCCGAGTATTTGTACTCATCATATTTTTATTCAAGAAGGTTGTCACCTAGTGAGACAACCTCAAAGGAGATTAAATCTAGCTATGAAGGACATAGTCTAAGAAGAAATTGTTAAGCTCTTAAATACAGGATTTATATATCCTATATTTGATAGTCAATGGGTTTCACCATTGGTGATAGTTCCTAAAAAGAATGGTAAATGGAGTATCTGTGTAGACTATAGAGAACTAAATAAAGTGACAAAGAAGGACTATTTCCCATTGCCTTTTATAGATCAAGTCCTTGACACTCTAGCTGGTAAGAAATACTTTTGTTTCTTGGATGGATTTAGTGGATATAATCAGGTCTCAATAGCTGAGGAAGATCAAGAGAAGACCACTTTTACATGTCCCATAGGAACTTATGCTTATAAAGTCTTACCCTTTGGATTATGCAATGCACCTGCTACATTCCAGAGAGTTGTTCTCGCTATTTTTGTTGATATGATTAATGAATGCGTAGAAGTTTACATGGATGACTTTACAGTCTATGATGACACCTTTGAAGAAACTCTAGCAAATTTACAAAAATTCCTCGCTAGATGCATAAAGCAAAACCTTTCTCTAAGTCATGAAAAGTGTTTCATGATGATGAGGAAGGGAATTGTTTTAGGACATCACATATCCGAAGAAGGTGTTAAGGTAGATCCTACAAAAATACAAGTTATTCAGTCCCTTCAACCTCCAAAAACTCAAACAAAGGTAAGAAGATTTTTAGGGCATGCAGGATACTACCAAAGATTCATTAAGGATTTCAGCAAAATTGCTTCTCCTATGCTTAAGCTCTTAACCAAAGAAAGTGAATTTAACTAGACTGAAGCATGTCAGGAAGCCTTTGAAATTATAAAAGATAAATTGATTACTACTCCAATCTTGAGGGGACCAAACTAGAATTTACCCTTTCATATCCATTGTGATGCCTCGGGGTATGCAATAGGGGTAGTACTACAACAAATAGAGAACAAAATACCTTATGCTATCTATTATGTGAGTAAAAACTTGCATGGAGCTGAGCTTAATTACACCATCACTAAGAAAGAATTTTTAGTTGTAGTCCATGCTATTAATAAATTCAAACACTACATAATAGGGTATGAAGTATTTGTTCACACTGATCACTCTGCCATTAAGTACTTAATGAACAAAGCTACAGTAGGAGGTAGAGTGGTTAGATGGCTTCTTTTGTTACAAGAGTTTAATGTTACAATCATAGATAAGGTAGGAAAGGATAATGTCATTGCAGATCATCTATCTTGTATGCAAATATTTGATGATAATGAGTTAATCCCTGATAATTTTCTTGATGAACATTTGTTTGCTCTCTCTATCTTCACTCCTTGGTATGTTGATATCGTAAATTACTTAGTAATAGGAAAAATACCTCAAAACTATACATCGCATGAGCATAGAAAACTAATACGTCAGAGTATTCCTTATATGTGGATTAATGGAATCTTGTTTAAAACATGCCCTGACCAAGTAATTAGGAGATGTGTGCAAGAAGAAGATGTATATGACATCATTCAGGCAGCACATGAAGAACCCTATGGAGGTCATTATGCCACCCAAAGGATAGTTAGTAAAATACTACAAACTGGTTACTTTTGGCCTACTATGAATAAATATGCCTATAAATTTATTGATAGATGTGATGCTTGTCAAAGAGCTAGTAAACCTACGCCTTCTATGGAGATGCCTTTGGTTCCACAAGTAATGTTCGAACCATTCGAGAAATGGGGGATTGAATTTGTTGGACCTATAGACCCTCCAAGTGTAGGTAATAAACACATACTTGTGTGTACAGACTATGTTACTAAGTGGGCTGAAGTTAAAGCTTTACCACGAGCACAAGCTGAACCAGTAGCTGATTTCCTTTATGAAAATATTATGCAATACTTTGGAGCACCTAGAGAGTTAGTTTCAGATCATGGATCCCAATTTCTCTCCAAATTAATTGCACATTTTTTTGACATCTATCAAATAAAACATAGGAAAACCTCACCATATCACCCTCAAGCTAATGGACAAGTAGAAGTTACGAATAGAGAACTTGAAAAGATCATTACAAAAACCATAGTTGTTAATAGGGTTGATTGGGCTAAAATATTAAAAGAAGTTGTATGGGCATACAATACAACTTGGAAAACCACCACGGGATTATCACCTTATGAAATGGTCTATGGCAAACAAGCTATCATGCCCATTGAATTTGAGATAGAAACTCTTCGCACAACGATACAACTTGACATGAATTTGGATCAAGCACAAAAGGCTAGATTGGAAAAGTTAAACATTTTGGATGAAAGGAGACTAGAGGCATTACATAGGACTGAATTAACCCAACAACAAAGGAAGAAATGGCATGATAAACATATTATACCATGAACATTTCAATCAGGAGATTGGGCCTTGTTGTTTGACTCCCGCTACCAAGATTTTCAAGGTAAATTGAGGACAAGATGGCTAGGACCCTATGAAATTGAAGAGATGTTCGGGAATGGTACAATCAAACTTAAGCCTATAGATGATTCAACAAGAAGACTACTAGTAAATGGGCATAGGCTTAAACTTTATAAAAAGCCATTATCTAAGGAAGAATTCATACACCATCTTAAGCAACAGATTGATCTACAGTGTATCTCTGAACTACAATCAACAACTATTGAATAGTAACTTCTCTCTCATAAAAAAAATATTATGCTTCCTTTGTTTCATAATGGAGTTCCTATATTTGCAATATTTGTATCTTATTTTCATCAATATTCAGTCTCAATATTTCAAAAAATAGCCTAAAAGGATATTTCTTTAAGAACTTGTAGGAAAATGACTACCACATGTTGCATAACACCTTGTTTTCTAAATAAAATCTAGGTGTTTTCAATTACTCAACCACCACTAGTGTTTTGAGCAAATTTTCATTGAAAGTTAAGCAATATTTTGGTGTTGTAAGATATTCCTAGTCAATCAAGTTTTCTCTTGGACTACGCACATTAGAACACATAAAAACATTGTGAGATTTGGAAATATTAACTCATAAGTTACTATTTCCATAAAGTGAATGGTTTCCCCTACTTATCCATCTATGTGCATGGTCTAGAGAGCTAATGAATTGGCAAAAGGACAAGCTCACCCTTCACCTTTCAAAAAAAAATCCCTTGCTCCTCATCTAATCGAGCAAGTATCCCAAAAATATCTTCTTGCTTCCCCTAAAAATAAGCAAGAATCCCAAAAAGCAATAAAAATCCCTTGCTCCCTTTCAAAATGAGCAAGTATCCCAAGAAAAAAAATCAAAGAAGGGTAAAAGAGCTTGAATCCCTAGAATTCTTAGTGTCTCAAAAACCATGGGGTGATCCTCATTATAATAATGGGTTGAATGAAACCCACCTGGCAATAAGGTATCCTTATGTAGTAGCGCTAAGTCTGGATAAGACCTATGGATACTCATAGATAAGCTAGCTTGTTGGCATAAGTGACCATTGTTTTACTCAATCCTTACTCATGATGGGAAATGAACATTCACTACACACATAGTTGGTCCTTGAGAGGCTTGAAAATATTAGGATAACTTTAACATCATATTGATTTGAGAAATGAGTAGATGAATTTGTTTAAAATCACTAGGATGCTTGAGTCTTTGTGAAACAACTCTAGAATATCATAAGCAAGCAAAATTCAGAAGCAAATTCCTATGGAGGTACTATAGTTCATTTTATCCTACAAAAATGTGACTTGTATTTCCCAAAATTTTGCACCCTTAAGAAAAAGCCATCAAGATGATATCAGAATATCTATTCCATTTTCTAAGTATTGAAATTATCCAAGCTTTTGATAGAGATCTATTTTTGTATATATTGATGACTGATATCAAGTTTTATAATCATTACTTTTCTCTCACTTGGAAACTCCTTAATGAAATTCAGGAAGCACAATCACAAAAATGATAAAATATATATATAGTATAATTGGAATAACCCCCATAAATAAAACTCATTACTATAATATAAATAATACCCTCTTCATTTTGTTTTGGCTATATAGCCAAAAATACAGTTTGGGGGGAGTAAATAAAGACATCCAAAATTCATAATATAGTTTGGGGGGAGAATCAGGTAAAGTATTTTCTCAACTCTACAATTATAGTTTCTGTAGATAGTTCTGTAGATATCTTCTGTAGATAGCTTCTGTAGATGTTTTATGTAGATAACTTTTATAGATGTTTTATGTAGATAGCTTCTGTAGATGTTTTTTGTAGATAACTTCTATAGATATATTCTATAGATAACTTTTGTAGAAATATTTTGTAAACAACTTTTGTAAGCACCATCCATAGACAGTATTTGTAGCGCATCATCTAAAATTTTTCTAAGTGTCGATATTTAGATTGGCCCAAGTGAAAAGCGACACGTGTCAACATAGAATATGAAAAAATGTGTCAATGAAACTTATTAATGTTATTCTAGGGGAAGAGAAAAGGTAAAATTGCATAAATATTTATAAAACTTCCTTTGATCACCCTTTTTGAAATTCATGGATTTTTGTATAATGATTAAGGTATGGCATTAAAATTAAATTTAATATATACAATGCAAAATTAAAAATTGATACCAGAAGGTGTGCCAAGAATCTTCCATGAATGCCTAAGATAAATGACTAACGTGTACACCCATGATGGTGCCACGTATAACATCTTAAGTATTCTCTCAGAAACATGGATGCCTCTCTTTGAAAGCATGGATGATGATCACAAAAGCTTCACGATGTCGACCATGAAGTACAAATGGATGTTAATTATGGAAGCAAATGATGAATAATGACACCATGAAAATTAGAATAAATAATATGACAATGTGGACTTTGATGTCAATAATGAGATGGAACAACATGGTGAAGTAAAACATAAAAGAGATGATGTGGGCATTAAGGCCAGTGACACGGTGGAAGAAAAAGGATTACATGGCATATATGTGTAAGGGCAAAAGTTTAAAAGAAAATTTATCAGTCGTCATGGTGGTTAAAGGCATAAAATCTTAAGGTATAAAAATATATTATAACACTTGGTACCAAGAACTAACCCTCGCCATGCAAGGTGGTGGGAAGTCTTGCGCCAAGGGAAATACCAACCACCTCAAGTTAATGATGATGAATGCCATGTGGCTCCATGAAGCCAATAACAAACAATGCCATGGATAAACAATGTCGACCATTGATTAAGGTTAAAACTAAGGGTTACGATTTAAGGAAGAATATTCTGAGTTCTAGAAAATTCACTACATACCAACTCTGACTGTCATTAGTGAACGTCTTTGATCACCACCATGTAGTTTTTAGGGCCAATCAAACAAAAAATAACACAGATCCTAGTTATTGGTCATTGATTAAGAAAAAATGGAAGGCCATGATTTGCCAAGTTACATGAATGCATGCAAAAGAAAATAAAAACCTAAATTTCATTTTTCCTTCCATAGAAGGCTCTCCAAACTTGGATGAAAAATGCTCTACAAACCTGAAATGAAGCCGAAACTCTAAAAAATTTCTAGCTGAATGAGATTGTGAAGGTTGAAACAAACATCGAAAGGGGAATTATCGTAGATGCCCAAAATGTGGGTAGGAAGGTTAAATACATGGGCAAAGAATAATAATCAACAAAGAATTTTTTGTTGAAAGGTGACACAAAGCCGACAACAATTGAAAGTGATAGGTAAAACTTTTTCAATTCTAATTTTTGTTTCTAATGAGAAATGTAGAAGATAAAATATGTCGTAGAGGATAAAAACAAAAATGCTATAAATTTATTTTTAGCTATTATGTACTCTAATTATTTCTATGGCAAAAAGAAACAGTTGTATAAATATATAATTATTTCTAATCTCTATGATTTTTTGCATAATTTTCTTTTTGTAAAATAATAAAAATTCTTTTTATCTTGCAAATATGAAAGAATTCTATGAAATAATTGTTGTAGGTTTTCAGTCATTGAAACAAATTTTGAAACTATCCCATCAAAATTTTAACCCTTGTCCTGTCTACCCTTGCTTAAAAAAATGCCTCGATCTATGTTTCACAAGAGGAGTGAACCCTTTTCCATCCAAACATAGAACCCTAGTGACTCTGTGAAGAAGTTATTCCAAGATGCTCGATGGTGGGATGCCCTTACAAAATTTCAAGGGCATGACCAAGGCATGGTGAAGCAGTTCATTATGAACTACAACCCCATGACTATGGTCACCCACGTTGGAGATATCCCAATTGCCATCAATCCTAGTTTAATTTTTGAAACCTTGAGTCTACCTGAAGTGGGACAACCTTACTACAAATCCTACTCGAAAGGTGTTAAACAACTGGTTGAGAAATTTGGAGAGCATTGCACTATAATCCATGATAAGGAAGGTTGGCCAAAAGGGATAGCCACCTCCTCACTCCCCCTTAAATGGCAAGAAGTTATTGTACTTATCATAAAATTCTTCACACTAGAAGGGAGGTTATCTAGTTGTGGGGGATATCATCTTAAAATGCTACTAAATCTTAAGTACCCAGGATAGAAGGATTGTATCATAAATTTACCATACTTCCTATACCAGTATCTCAAGGCTATAGTTCTCCATGTGCAACCCAAAAATCCTAATGATAGCCCTAAAATTCATCTGATTGCCCATCATGGATTAATTAAACTTCTAGTTCTACAAAAAGCACATGAAGCCAAGATAACATGGGAGACTATTGTAGAGGAGTCCAACCTATCAGTTCATTCCGAGTCCAGTGATAGTGAATCCCTTGAAAATAGTATGTCTGGTGAGGAATTAGAGCCAGAGAGTCAGGAGGAGGAACTCGAATCTCCAAAATGTAAATATCGTACCAGGTCAGCCAAACCTTTCCAACCTACATAGAAAACCCGATGTGAAAAGTATATTCCTAAAACTCATGAGATAGGAGAAATGTCTGGACAAGACACTAACCTACCTACACCTGAGCCACCCATTGAGTCTTTGGCACATCTTTGGGTGCAATAGACTATGCTACAAATCAAAATCGATAAGCTCCAAGAAGATTTTGTAGAACACTCAAAGTTAGTTCAGTGTGCCCTCACTCTCTAGATAGACCTGCTCAAGCAAATTGCTTTGGATAGGGTGATGAAACCTACTGACCCCATCAACCAACCACCACCTATCGATGTCTCTCCAAATAAGAGCTCTACAACTGGTAGGAAACAATGAAAATCAGTCAATTTTAGCAAAACCATTGACTTCACCAAGATTCTCGAAGAAGAAAGTTCACTACCACTTGCCAGTCTACTTCAATAGAATCATCCTCAGGAATTGGGCCCCTCCACTAAAGTTGGAGCCTCACAAAGAAACTTGGTCTTGAACATTGGGATACCCCTAGATATTGATGCGTCATTAATAATGTGGTTGCATCAGTAGAACAACCTCCACCTTCCAAGATGTAGGATACGATGTAGGAAGAGGGATCTGTTGAGGTAGAACATGTCAAAACTATCATGATTGAAACCCCAACTACTGAGAAGGCCAAAGAATAGGTGCAGAAGGTGAAGTGCAAATGAAAATTACTAGCAACATGATCACCATCCTCACGCATTTCTACCCGACGATCACAAGTTGGATAAAAACTGAAAACTTGATAAAATTATTTTCATGATTTTATAGACATATTTTGTTTTTAATGTTTATATCATTTCATTTCTACAGAATGCTTAGAATAATTTGTTTCATATACTTATAGATATATTTTATTTTTGTGGTATATATATCAAAAATAATATTGCTAATAATGTTTATCCTTATGCTTGAAATAGTTTGTTTATACAATGTTTGATGTTTCATGAATGCAACTTTGATGAATTATCTCAACTCTAAGGACTCAATTTTTCTATCAGAAAACTATCATGATATTTCATTTCTTGCAAGAAATAGTTTTCTGAAAAGCTGCAATAATTTATTTTACTTGCAGATGTTTATTTGACAATCATGCTAATATATTACTATATAATGTTAAATGCTTTATGTTTATTTCTAAGAATATTCATTTCTTATGATTGTTGTTACTGTTACAAGTATCTGTCAGTCAAACAATTGCAAGAAATTATAATTCTTAGATTTGTCTGATTGTCCTTGTAACAACTATACTATCATTTTCATAAATTTGTAGGGAAATTTTTGAAGAAAGTGTAAAATTTCATTTATTTATTGATATTTCATTTACTTCCAAAAATTTGGGATCATAATATTTGATATATGTGCAATATTTGTGATATTTTGTTAAATCTCATTTTCTCCTTATGCATGAGGACATGCATATCTTTCAGTTTGGGGGAAAATGATGAGTGTTTATTTAGCATATATTATCTATGATATATTGTTTGATTTCTATCTTTAAATCATGAATGTAATGAATTTTAATGATTATTTCAGTTATTTATGTGAATTATCAGTTAAAATGATGAATGCAGATTAAATTGATTAATGTATGGATTTTACATGAAATACGTGCAAGATGTGTATGATTGGATAGGAAAACGTTGAAGGATATTTCATAGGTGTATGATGCAGCAACACAAGATTCAAACCAGACTCTGAACATGAGAAAAGATAGATGTAAAGATGATGAATCGAGAAGGTTGTAGATACGGGTTATAGAACATAGTGGTTGAAATATGTTACAAAACATAGTTGTTGAAGTATGTTACCAAAGATAGTTGTTGAAGACTGTTACTAAAGATATCTACCACCAAGAGTTATAGAAATATTTGACCAAGTCAATTTACCAATGCACTGTGTGCCACATCAGTGACAACATGGCACCCTTACATGGCAACATATGTTATGAAATGATTCTAGTCAACATAGTTGGTTGACTTGTCAAATATTATGCACGAGGAACTTATGATTATTGAAGTTGTTGTAAAGTTATTTTATAAAATCGTATAATTAGTATGTTGTTAGGTTGTCTAGATTCCAATGCAAGATTGTTATGTCCTTCCCGTGAATAAAGGGGCATATAGTTATATTGTTATATCTTGTAAAATATTCAAATTAGATGTATTTTGTTATGTTCATTCATGAATTGCCACTTGGACCACTTAGGTTATGATTAAGTCCAAGTAGGATTAGGAAACTATGTCAGTTTAGATTATTTTTGTTAGGTACATAGTTGTCACATTATCGAGCCAACAAAGCCACATGGAAAATACGTGGAAGAATTTTATTTAGAATTGTCCAAGTCATATTATATATTACAAAGGGAGACCTTTGAAAAGGTCTAATCGTCTAATGGTCAATCGCCTAGCTAATAGAGAAATGTATGATGCTGAAATAATGTTGGAATGATTCTGTACAATTTTTGAAGAAATGCGCAATTATGTACGCCTGAATTTCCAGTAATAAAGCAACACTTTTTATGGTAACTGTATCATTTATTGTGTCAATTACTGCATGATTTCCTTTATGTAATCACCATTGTATTTTCCCTACATTCATAGAATAGAATAATGTTAGTAGTAATTATGCATATTAGTTACTGAGATAAAATAGTTTAGGGGAGAAAGACTTACACTGTCCTCTAGGAGGTAGGGCCCACTCCTACAGTCAGTCCCTATTCTCTCACCCCTGTAATAGGTTAGAAATAGTTAGTACGTAAAATTAACTTTAGAATTATAAAATAAATTAAATTACATTTTCATAGAGCATAAAGTAAAAATAGATAATCAAAACTAACTATTTGCACGAGGATCCTCACCATTAGATAAACTCACCAATAGGTAAAATCATCATTATTAGGTAAATGCACCAATAGGTAAAGTCATTGTTAGGTAAATATCATATTTAATTTATTGCATATTATTTCAATTTTTGCATAATTTCTGTTTACTGCAATTATTATTTTTTTGCAAAACCTGAGACTAAAAAGAGATCTGAATCAAGCTTAAGAATTAATTATCATGGTACAATCTATACTGGATTTCTACTCTTTAAATCTAACCTTGATTACCCTAGATTGATAAAATTAAATGTAAGCATTACAGCTAGACACCAAGTCCAAGGATGGAATGTTTGATGTGTATATTGAGCAAACACCTATTTTTGGCCTCTCTAAAACTTAAGCTAAGAAATGAAATAATAATATAGGGAAAACAAAAATACAAGCAAACAAAGACTAACCCTAAAATAATTCTTGATTTTTAATTATGAATAAACCCTAGCTGGCAATAAAATAGATCTTTCCTTTTTAGCAAGGGTTTAAGAGAAGGCACAAACAAAATTAACCCTAATATGTAGACTATATGCTTTTCTCTTTTAAATGCCTAGGAATGAAAAAAAATTTCTTTATCTTATGATTTAAACCTAGAATTAAAAATGGATAGAAAGTAAACAATAAACAGTCTAAGAAGTCTTATCTAGGGCATTTATATGATCCAACAGTTGATCCAAGATTTAACTTACATATAGATATATCTAACAACTTTACAACCTGCAAAACATCTTCACAAACCCTAGGAAAATTGATCAACATTTGGGGGCCTGCTTAGGCTGTTATGTGACTAAGTTTAGAGGCACAATAGTCAAGCACTTTTGGTCCTTCTAGATGATTATTCAAAAACAAAATTGATCGTTGACATTTTTAGAAACAAATAAGCAAGAATGCAATGGAATGAAACAATATGAAAGACAAGATGCAAACAATAATATTATGATTTAGATGAAACATACAAATGTGGCTTGAGGATTTGGGAGTAAAAATTTACCCCCAAACTAGACAAACCTGAAATTGTGCCCTATAAGAGGTGACCATGACTTTGGCTCTATCGAAATCTTAAAATTTATGGATGTGGCACAATTTTACTGTAGAGGTGCAAGAATGACTAATTAGGGCAAAATAAGATGTGACAATGCACAACTAATAATTTACAAAGAATAAAATACAATAATAAACCTAGTGGTAGCAAAAGAATAGGTAAAAGGATGAAGATCTCCATAAAATGGTAGGCTCCTCCTCAAGGATCCAACACTTGTCCACTGAGAACAACAAATTAGGAGTAGAGTAATAGAAGAACACTAAATCTTTCTAGGAGAATTTTTTTAAAGCCAAAAATCATGTAGTGCTTGAGAACTTAGAACCTCTTAGAAATTACTTAGGGGAAAAGAGGATCTAAATCCTCTATTTATAAGATATTTTGATGGAAAAATGATGGGAAGGCAAAAAGACAACCTAGGGAAGGGTCGACGTCCCAAGGGTCAGCACAAAAAAATAGGTTTTTTAAGAGAAAACTCTAATTTGCTAAAATCATACCGCATAATAAGTGATTGTAATTTCAACACAGCTAGGAAAAAAGGAAGGAGGGGAAGAGAGATCCAAATTTGTGTTTGGACAAGTTTGAGGACCTTCTCAGGGATTCTAGGAAAAATGAATCACTTGGGTGGGTCAATCTTCCATGTCTACATTTACCTCCTCTTTGATGCATTTATGGCCTAATAAATGTGTCAAAGAAAGGTGTAGACTCTTATAGGCAAATAACAATGAACATACAAAAATGGGTGGTTGGTTTAGAAGAAAGGGGTGGTGTAAAAATGGTGTCATTTCAAACACTATATTTTTTGCACATAAAATGAGGTATTAAGGGCATTAATGCCTCTCAGGCTAGGGTACCCCCTCGAGTTTTGAAAGGAATACCACATTCTAGAGAAAAATCAAAATGGTTGATGCAGAAGGAAGTAAAGCGATAAACAAAAAGGGTGTCAATGAGGAGAGAGAAAAAAGCAAAAAGGAGAATAAAAGGCAAAAGGGGTGAAAACCCTAATTGATTTTCACCGCGTGAAGAAGAGAAGAAGAGCTCTAGAGGTTACCCATACATTGTTCAACCATTGTGAGGGGTGAGGCTAGCGTAGCAGTGGAGCAAGCACGGGTAAGGACTAAAATTCTTTCTCTAGACTAGGCCAGATTAGTGTTTTTAGTTTGTTTTACAATTTTTTTTATATTTTTAAAGAATTCACCATGCATGACCCTAGTGCAATTTTAGGGGTCAACCAAGATTTTAGTTGGTTCATCACAGTGGTTAAATTTATGCCCTAGATTTATAGGGTGCAATTTCACAAATTTGAACCTTGTAAGCAAGGGGCATGAATTCAAAGGAAGAAAAATAAGGGATGAAATCGTACCTAAGGAAAATAGGGCATGATTTTGGTCAAGAGAAGAGAAAAAGAAAACCAAGAAGAAATAAAGATAGACAAAGAATTAGAAAGAGAGGAAGAGAAAAATAAGAGACAAAACAAGCAAGATTAAAAGTGAAGATTAATTACTGGTGCAAGTTATTTTTATTTTTATTCATTCATTTATTTAATTTTTTGTGGAACTAATTATAATTACATTATGTTTTGGTTGCAACATGATGTACTAAAGAGTCAAAAGTGGTGATCAATTTTATTGGAGGTGGAACTACAAGGGATCTCATAGGCAGAGAGGAACTCTCTAGGGGCAGTGGGGCTTCAACACCTAGTGGAGATGCCAGGGTAGAGGTAGACAAAATGCTACTAAAAACCTTGATATAGAGATGGTATCCAGAGTTATTGACCTTACAACTACTGACAAGGGAGATGATGGTCATACTAGAGGATGTGCGGTGCATCTTATGCATCCCATCAAGGGGAGAAGAAGTTTATAGGGCATGAGGGCAACATGCTACATTACAATGATTATCATGAGTTGGGACCACCAGGTTTAAGAGATTCAAATCCTTATCGACAAGTTGGTGGAGTGCTATGGTGTTGATGCTATAATGACCATGCTCTATAGGATGGTAACAACATTTTTGGTGTGCCACATAAGTTGGTGACACTTGCCATAGGTATTTTTGGGAGTAGTGGTAGACATACGAGACTAGCAGGTGTGATTTTCATGGGGTCCATATGTGCTAGCTTGATTGTACAAGATATTGTACAATATCGTGTACAAGAAGTATAGAGGGATAGTGTATATAAATTTTCTCTAGGTGTGGTATTGAGAGCACATAGTAGTTAGAAGAATATGCACACTACCAAGGACATTGCCCAACCCAAAGAGGTTAGAAATATATAGATGGTCTAGGATATTTGAGTGAGTCTAGAGGATATATGATGAGAACTTACCACTAGGGATGTGAGTGATAGATCAACTATAGGAGCATAAGATCACATGGTGATCATGGTGCCTATACATGGACAAAATATACAAAGGATATGGCTTAGGTGAGGAAGATTATGTGGGTCTCTACAAATAAGGGGGATCTAGAGCTCTTCAATTTTTTTTTTTTGATTGGTTGAAAGGGTGTTGAAATGTCCCTAAACCTTGTACAAGAGGATTTACATGAATTCCAGATCAACTGAGGTGGTCCAAGATAAAAAGATCAAATAGCGAGCAAACCTCCGCATGAGGAAAGGTGTCACGAAATCGCGACCAGTTTGGTGATGTCGCGAAATCGCGACAAGTTGCACCGTTGCAGCCAAGAGAAGAAGGGATGTCGTGAAATCGTGACAAGAAGTGCCATCGGAGCCGAAGGAGGGAAGGTGTCACGATATCGCGACATGTTGCAAGGTTGCTTCCAGAAGAAAGGAAGTGTCGTGATATCGCGACATGTTGCTAGGTTGGAGCCGAAAGAGAAGAAGAGTCGCGAAATTGTGACATGAAGCAAAACCGCGACCAGACAAAAAAGGTGTCGTGAAATCATGACAAGAAAAGACATCGCATTCGAAGAGAAAAGGTGTCACGAAATCGCAACAAGAAGTAAGACTGCTGTCGAAGAGAAGAGGTGTCACGAAATCATGACAAGATGGAAGACCGCAGCTGAAGAGAAAAAGTGTCACGATATCGCGACATTTATGGAAGACCGTTGCCAAAGAGAAAGGGTGTCACAAAATCGTGACAAGATGGAAGACCGCTGTCGAAGAGAAAAAGTGTCACGATATCGCGACATTATGGAAGATCGCTGCCAAAGAGAAAGGGTGTCACGATATCGCAACAAGATGAAAGACCGCAGTCGAAGAGAAAAAGTGTCACGATATCATGACAAGATGGAAGACCGCTGCCAAAGAGAAAAAGTGTCGTGATATCGCAACAAGATGGAAGACTACAGCCGAAGAGAAAAAGTGTCGCGATATCACAACAAGATGGAATACCGCTGCCAAATAGAAAAAGTGTCGCGATATCGTGAACACATGGAAGATAGCAGTCGAAGAGAAAAAGTGTTGCGATATCTCGACATGAT
The DNA here is from genome assembly GCA_028583015.1 of Wollemia nobilis. Lineage (NCBI taxonomy): Eukaryota > Viridiplantae > Streptophyta > Pinopsida > Araucariales > Araucariaceae > Wollemia > Wollemia nobilis. The sequence continues at coordinate 1,475,528 of JAQPPZ010002540.1, read as the reverse complement.
GCAATAATGCGCCTGAAGAGAGAAAAAGTGTCGCGATATCGCGACAAGTTGCAAAAATGCACTCGAAGAGAAAAGGTTTCGCAATATCACGACAAGTTGCAAAAACATGGCCAAAGAGGAAAAGTGTCGCGATATCGTGACATGTTGCAAAATCGTGACCGAAGAGAAAAAGTGTCGCGATATCGCGACATGTTGTAAAACCGTGGTCGGAGAGAAAAAGTGTCGCGATATCACGACAAGTTGAAAGACCGTGTCCGAAGGAGAAAAAAGTGTCACGATATCGCGACAAGTAACAACCTCACGGCCAGAGGGAAAAGGGATGTCGCGATATCGTGACATGCTAAAATTTTGTGGCCAACAGTGAAAAGTGTCACGATATCGCGACAAGTTGCCAAAACGCGGCCGAAGGGGGAGAAGAAGGAAGAAAGGACGTGAAAACTCGACCAGTTCCTGTTGACACTTTTTGTCACATTATACAAGGGGTAGAAGAATAGTAGAATTTTGTATAATATTTCTTTTTTGATAGTTTTCCTTTTATTTAAAGTTATAACAATTTTGACTCTCCCTATCACCCCTTTATAAAATGAAGAAGAAAGAGCTTCGCTACCAAATAGGCCAAGGAAAATAGCTTCGCCAAGAGAAAAGGAGGAGAATGTGAAAAGAGCTTCAGGCCCAAAGCACTTTTCATCACCACTTTGGGCGAAAACCTTGCAAAGTAATTTCATCGAAGAAAATGCAAAGACAACTCTTCGCACCCGAAGCATTTTCAGAAGCCACTTCGGGTGAAAGTTTTGCGAAGCAGTACCCAAACGACTTCGTCGAAGGAGGAGAGCATAACCCAAATCAGCCAAGGCAAGGAAACTACTTCGGGCCCAAAGTATTTCCAACACCTACTTCGGCCAGTTTTCACCCGAAGCAGTGGCGCCCAAAGCAAAATGAAAATGCATCGAAAATAGAGTGCTTCAGGAGGATATGCCCCAAACCACAGTTTTGAGAGAGAATCGGGCCAAAACATTCTCCAGCCGAAGCAGTTTTGCCAGCGAAGGACGAAAGGCCCATTTCAAATATGGAACCCGATCGGCAATCATCATCCCCAAAGAAGTTTATGGGAAGCATTATTCTACGAAGGACAAATCAAAAGGAATCTACTTCAGTCCAAGGTTTTAGCAAGGCGAATATGTAGCGAAGCACGTTTTGGGCCCATGTTCCAAGGCGGGCAGCTTCCCAAGGTGATCGAAGGCCCCTCATAAGTACCCCATTTCTTGCTCGATAGGTCCACTGACTATTCTTGGAAAATGAAAGGGACATAATAGTCCTCGGAGTAAAACCCAACGGGCATAACGATCACTCAAGCACAGCATCCAGAAGCTAGGGACACTCGCACGGTGCATTAAATGAATGTTTCTATGGTTGACCCAATCACAGTTGCCAGTTTTGGCAATCGATTTGAAAACTCAATTGCAGCAGCCGTGAGGAGCCGATTTCTCAGAGCCTGAGGGTGTACTCCGTCATTTTTGTGATAATGACTCAAAGGGTCGGGTCCTCTATAAAAACCCAGGCTTTGCAATGTAAAAGGGGGGGAACTTTCTGCTAGAAAGCTGTTGTAACTTAATGTCTTGCGTCTAATACTAAATATTTTTATGCTCCATTTCTCTCTTTTATGCTGCCTTCTATGCTTAATTATTTTGTATGTTTGCACTCATATACTGATACTCTGAATCTTGAATTCGATGTGCGATTGGGAACTGTACCCTAAAATTCGCCCTGAAGGATACATAGGAGAGGAAAAATGTTTTGTTGTTTTCTTTTATGCTGCCTGGTGGATCGAGGTTTATGTTATTCCCTCTTCTTAATCGTTGTTACTCTGAACCCTTGAATTCCAGCGAGAGAGAGGAGAACCCTGCAAACCCATCCAAAGGATACATAGGAAGTTCGACACTTTGTTTCTTTCATCTGTTCTTGGTGTTTTTTGTTGCTATTTGAGTTATTAGTGAGTGATCATGCTTCCTGTTCTTCCCCACCTCAAATCATCAATCTCTAACCCTTATCCTTTTTTATTTCTTTCTCTAACCCGAACTCTTTTTATTTCTTTCCTGCACTCTTATCTCAAACCCCAAAAGTAGATTAGTATAGGAGCCGACCTTTCTCCGGAGATTGGCACAAGGGGCATCTCTTACTCTCGGCCTTTCAATGTTGGTCGTAGGTCTAGGGTGCGCAAACCCCACCCAAAGTCCTTTCCTGTGTGGATTTGATGACCAAAAGTTTCTGGCACGCCCGATGGGACACAAGGTCCCATATTTGAGAAAATTTCTAGCCCATCTTCATCGGAGCCAGTAGTTCTAACGAAGTTCCCGGTGAGACCCAGTCAGTCTCATCCCTCGAATAGTAGTGAGAATTGATGCTCTCATTACTAAGAGACTAACAGCATCTGGAAACTCTATTCAAATTGAAAATCTCCAAGTCGTAAAGACCGATACCTAAATCTATGCCTTCATGGCAAAAGTCCCCATGTTTTAAGAAATCCCGAGTTGGTGAATCTTCAGCTTGCCTCTATATGATAAAATCACCTGGCGACTCTGACTGAGCTGAAGATCCAAATTTCTTGATCGTAGGCACCTTTTAAAGCTAAAAGAAGACATCCCAGATGAATCAAGGTTCGGTGAGCAGCCTTGACCTCGCAAGCGGAGAAATAATGTTCATCTGGCAACTCCGATTTAGCGGTGATAACCGTGATCTCTATAGACCACTGCTATAATGGCAGGGGTAAGTTTTCCTAGCTGGGATGATCGAGGCCCCTTAAATCTTCAAAGCTACCACAAAATTCCCAAAATCGCATTGAAGGCATTGGCAACATACGATGGCACCATGGGAATGGCCCGAGAGCACCTCAAAGCTATTGCTGCTTTAGTGTTCCTCTATGACATAATCCATGAAGATGTCATGGTCAGACTTCTGGTCCTGTATCTGGAAGGAAGGGCGCTGCAGTGGTATAGACTGCTCGGGCCTAAGAGCATCTACTCATGGGACGACTTGGCGAGAGCACTATTCGAGACATTTGATGGCTCTCAGGATCCCTTCCAACTTTTGATGCATCTCTCCACCATCAAGAGAGCATCTTTGGAAAGCATCACGGACTTCAATGTCCAATTCTACAGAACCTAGAAGAGAGTTCTAGGGGAGATTCAACCAACGCCCGCCCAAGCTCACCTCTACTATGTTCAGGCTTTTCACCTAGACATAGGCCTCCTCTTGTTGTGATCAGGCAAACAAATATTCCCTCAGATTTTTGAGGAAGCAGTACGAGCAGAGTAGTTTCTATCAGGAAAGTGGCAATGGGGAGAAGCCCCATCACTTTCTTTGATAATCGCTTCTCCTATATGCCCAATGCAGTATTCTTCATGGCAGACTCCTCATACTGAGCAGAAGCCTGAGATGCAGTCATGTGGAAATCGAGAGGCAGATCCCATCCAAGTCCAACCATGGCAATTCACAAGCTTTTCCCCCATGACGAACAATATGGGTGCTTGCAATCTCCATCAGAGGACAGGCCAAGAAGAGAAACAAGTTCAAGAGGTAGCACCTGAGAATGAAGAGGGAACATTTTTGCACCCTTTTTGTATCCCAGGGCATGGCATGCAGGTGTTCAGCCAGAATCCATCAAGCTTACCTCAAGATACTAAACCTGAAGAGATCATAGAAGTTTGGTCATTGTCAGAAGAGCTCTATTACGACATCAAGAAGGTGAAAGAACCTGTACCCAGCCCATATTTGATAGACTCTTCAGTATTTTGGTTCCAACCATCGCTGCCACCAGTACCCCAAGAGGGCCTGCATATGGCAAACTGCTTCATCACATCTTGCATCAACAGCGCAGGTACTGGCAAGAGCGGCAAACTATTGTATTACTTCCTATTCGCAGCATGGACGACTTCAGGGAGGAGCCGTCCGGACTTCAAGGATCAACTGAAGTTCAATTTGATCTGGTCCGGGCATTGCAGATTCATCGGATAAACATCCGAAGCTGAGTTTGTGGTGGTGGCATGCCCATTATGCCACAAGCCTATGTGAATATTGTAAAAAGTTTGGCTATTAAATAAGATGCTGCTTAGAGACTCAGGTTGAGTTTTTCCTCGGTAGTTATGCTCCAAGAAAAAAAAAAAAAACTCCTTCGGGAACTTGGCTTGCGAAGTAGTGCATGCGAAGTGGTTCACAGCGAAGTGCGATTGGCCGAGCAAGGTTCTGACTAAGGTATGAAAAAGGTTCACCGCAAAGTATGTCAGCTCCAATTTTGGCTTTGCTGACCCAAAGATGCACAAAGTAGAAGCATTTATTGCTCACCTAGAGGAATGTGCCAACAGTCACCTTCAAAAGCATCCAAAGCAAGCGAGTTAAATGAAAAGGGTGTCGGGTACATCCTCAGGGGATTCGGTTGAGAGAAAAGTTCACCCTCAAGTACCAGGTGGCAATCGACTACGTTCCCTAAGTAGTCGTAATTGTCATAACGCATGGCCCTATGTACTACACCACCGTGGGGCCAATCTAACGAACCAATGATCTCTCCGATGAAAAGTGCAGGATTAATTGTGGCATAGGCCATAAATGCGGGTAGTTGTCTTTGGCGACTATATAATGCAAACTCCAAGCAGCCGAGAGGATTACTCACTCAACGACTCATACAGACCTCACTGCTAACCTGCAAGCTTGCCCACTTTGCACTCTAAAGCTTCAACGCCAATTTTTCCATACTGAAAAATCCTTCGCCCCAAGTATCAATGATGGAAAGTTCTAAGGAGAAGGAAAAGGGGATAGAAGTAGTGGCCTCTGAGAAACCAGAGGTAAAAGGCCATGGAAAAAGGCCGAAGCCAAGGCCTGTTGATTCGAACCTTCGCCCAGATAAGTGTGTCGTGGAAGAAAAAGGGGATTTCGAAGATGAGCAACCCCTAGAACCACTAGTCGATAGGTGGGAAATAATCAAGGATACGGAGTTGTCGGAGAGCGTAGCTGAGCTTAGGAGCACCATTGAGCTCATGACAAGCAAGCTCCTGGCGGAAAGTAAAAAATCCATCGCATACTACTCCCAGATATACTGGTATCTGGTGCCCCCCACACACCATTACCCTGAGCTGGTCAATGTCATCGTGCAGAATTACCAGCCCTCCACCAGATAGGTGTTGGACGCATCTGGCCAAAAATTATTTTCAATTTTGAAAGAAGATATACAGGAAACTTTTGCGCCCCAGTAGGGCCCACCCGAAGGATGTATAGTTCTCAACATTGTTTTGAGCGAACAAATGCAGAGGTTCACGTCTGCTGGCTACATGATCAATTTTTTGCAGCAGAGCCTCAAAAGCAGGCTCCCTTCGGGCAGACTACCCCAGATGCCCCTTCCCTTAGAGGCTTTTAAGAATGCTAACCTCTTCTCTATCATTGCATGGGTGGTAGGACTATCTACCGACGCTTTGGTATACCCATGGTAGGTGTCCCTGGCCGAATGCATTTCCAGAGGGGAGTTCAACGCCCCTGATAATTTGAGACCCGGTTCCAACCCAGTCTTCGTAGACTGGGCAGAATGGGTGGCCAGGGGCTTGCATGCACAACTCGCCAACATGAAGAATGCTGGGACCAGCCAGCACTTCGCGCCCTGCTCTTTTATTGTTTGGTTACTTTTCTTTCGTGTACATAATAGTTTTCCTCATGTTGTCATTATGACAAGTGGCAAGGATGGAAGTCCTCTACCTTTATATCAGTGGACTCCCCTACTATTGAGATCAGAGTCCTACTATTCCTTCAATCAATAATTCTTGGGACCCGCCATGCGCATGTTGGCAGGATCCTCCCCGCGAGTCCCCCTCGGCTTAAGAAACAAGGTAGTCCGAGAGAAGAGGGGAGACATTTTTTGGCTAACGTAGAGGCTGGTGATTCGCATCTTCGATTTCATAGGGAAGCCCTTCATACTGCCAGTTTACCCCTTTGAGTATCAATTCGCGTTGGAAGTCGCTAGGCAGAGCGATGCAACCAATGCCATCTATGGCAAGGGTCGAAAATGGGCCCACACTTGTGACTTCCCTCTCAAGATAGGAGTTGGCAAAGTGTTCGCCCTAAATCAGAACATCTTCTTGGAAGAGAAGCTTGCCAAGTTTGGCCTTCTCCAAATTCCCCAGCAATGGCTTTATGATCCTTTGGGAGTAATGAGGGACCATATACGGGTCAAGAGCTTCCATGTGTGCCCCTATCTAGAAATTGTGAAGCAAAGGAATAATCCTCGAGGAAAGAATCTGGAGTGGCATCTGGAAAGGATGGAAGCCTTACCTCCCTGGCACAAATTCTACCCAATGGAGGTTGCATATGACCCGAATCAGCATTCACTCCCGAGCCCCAACTCCACCTTCTGGAGGAAAGCGAAAGACAACTTGAAGGAGGGAGTAAAGGATTGGGACGCGGCTAAACTAAGAGAATGGTGGATAATGAGAGTCCATCGACAGAAAATGAACCCTTATGGATTCTTGGCAACGGATAAGGACTTCACAAAAATTTATGAAGCCAACGCTGGAAAGTGGAAGCCTTCTTCCTTCGCCGCCCTCATCCCTCCAGCTATCCCAAGCTCGGGAAAAAGTCTAGAAAGAGATGATACTACTTCGAGAAAGGAAAAAGCCCAAGTTATACCTCCAAGATCACCGTAGGGGCCTATAGGAGGCCATGACTCGAGCACTAAAGGGTCAGAGCAACCACTGGTAAGGAGGAAAAGGAAAAAGCAAGAGCAGACCCTGGCACCCACAAAGCACCCAAAATGACCTCGCACAGGACATGTAAGCCCTTCCACTGGGCGACTGGTATCAGACCCATCCAAAGCAAGTGTCGAGGTTGCAGCCCTGCCAAGTGTCAAAACCGAGAAAGAGCAAGATACGACTGCACCAAAATTCACCACTGCCACAATGCCAGGAGGGCACGCAGTTACGCATTCTCCACCCTTTGCCCTAGCCGCACATAGTTTTTTTGAAACCCCAGTTGAGAGTTCTCACCATTCTCCCTTGCATAGCCCATCACCCCATCACACGTCACCTATCGCTGATCCGGCCTCACCCCATGATCATGACAAGGGTAAGACCATTGATCCCACTTCAACATCGAGTCCCACCACATATGTCGTCGAGCCTTCTGGTGAGGCATCCCCCACACATTCTTTATATTTGTTTACTCCATCGGTTGGAGATCTAGCCTTTGTCCAAATCAAAAATGTTTTTAATTAAGGACCACCCCCTTGCTAAGAAGCTATTCCAAGCACGGAAAAACACTGAGCAAATACTGAAGGAGGCAAGAAAAAGAAGAGGGTGCTTGACGGCATCAGTTGAAAAATGTGTTGTTTTTTATTTAGAGGCTGGAAAGGTGCATAAAATTAGGAAGGTCCCCAAGGTACAAAAGCCTCTAGATGAAATGACTCCAGGAGACTACAATTATCAAGAGACACCCAAGGACCTAGAACACCTGAATGTTGATAATGAATCGGCATCCATGCATGTCCAAATTGAGACCTTTAGGGCTCATGCAGTTATCGCCAATCAGTGCAAGATTGAGGCCGGGCCGCCAATGTTAAGCTGGAGGAAGAGTTGGCAAGGGTCCGCTCCAAGTTGGCAGAGGCCGAAGAGCAGTGCAAGGCCATGAAGAAGGAGACGTTCGACCTAAAGCAGTAGGTTCAACAGCTCCAGTCTACAGCTAAAATCCAAGCACAGAAGTAGACCGAGAGCGATTTGAAGGCCAAGGAGCTGGAAGGCAGAGTAGCACAAATGCAATCCCAGCTATACGAGAAATAATACCTGGCGGTGTTTGACAGGAGCAGAATTAAGGAAATTCATGCCCATTTGCTCAAAAAATTTTGGTCTCGATGTTCCAGTGCCCTCACAATATTAGTCTTCATCATCGAAGCATAGCAAGCTATTGCTGAGGGAGGGTCAGTCATCAATGAGGTCATGCAGAAATCCCGGAGCTGACTCAAGCTAGCCTTCGACATCTAGAATACAAAATATCAAGACTTGTAGGTCATTGCGATGACTCGGACGACCAAGGATTGGTCCACGGCTCAGGCCACGGTTCATGCCTTCTTCTCCAAGGTGCAAAAATCTCAGAAGGTGAAAAGCCTCCAGGACATCTTTGACAATGAGCAGCACGCCTCAATAAATTATTTTCAGGACCTTTCTTCCTTGGGTTTCCCGAGTTTCATGGACGATGACGAAAATCTTCTCAGCAAGGATGACCTCAAGCCATTCTGGCTACAGTTCGAGAATGATGTCTCGGAGATTGATGGCTGGGAAGAACCAATCACAGAAGGGTAGGTGATAGATTTCATCTTGAGATACTGTAAGATCAAGGCTTGCCTAGACGATCTGTTCACCAGGGCCAAGCATGCAGACATCGAGCAAATTGATCGATTTCACATTTTGGTAAAGGCATTACAAGATCAAGAACCATTTCAAAAGAGTGCCTGGACCCATGTCCGAAAAATTATGAAGCGCATCCGTGATCGCCTCGAACCATCGCCTCAGCCAGAAGCTGCACTAGAGGATGAAGGAGAGGAAGAAGGAGAAGAACAAGAACAAGAGGAGGGACAAACCGCAGAAGCAGGATCTGGGGGATATCAGTGACTCCATAGCCCAATGGATTAGAACTAAAGGGTTCTTTTGCCCAGGCAAGCTCCTCACCCTGCGAGCCACCAAGAATGTTGACACTTTTTGTCACATTATACAAGGGGTAGAAGAATAGTAGAATTTTGTATAATATTTCTTTGTTGATAGTTTTCCTTTTATTTAAAGTTATAGCAGTTTTGACTCTCCCTATCACCCCTTTATAAAATTAAGAAGAAAGAGCTTCGCTACCAAATAGGCCAAGGAAAATAGCTTCGTCGAGAGAAAAGGAGGAGAATGTGAAAAGAGCTTCGGTCCTGAAGCACTTTTCATCACCACTTCGGGCGAAAACCTTGCAAAGTAATTTTGTCGAAGAAAATGCGAAGACAACGCTTTGCACCCGAAGCATTTTCAAAATCCACTTTGGGCGAAAGTTTTGCGAAGCAGTACCCAAACGACTTTGCTAAAGGAGGAGAGCATAACCCAAATCAGCCAAGGCAAGGAAACCACTTCGGGCCCGAAGTATTTCCAACACCTACTTCGGCCAGTTTTCACTCGAAGCAGTGGCGCCCGAAGCAAAATGACAATGCGTCGAAAATAGAGTGCTTCAGGAGGATATGCCTTGAACCACAGTTTTGAGAGAGAATCAGGCCGAAACATTCTCCAGTCGAAGCAGTTTTTCCAGCGAAGGACAAAAGGCCCATTTTAAAGATGGAACCCAATCGGCAATCATCATCCTCGAAGAAGTTTATGCGAAGCATTATTCTGCAAAGGAAAAATCAAAAGGAATCTACTTCGGTCCGAGGCTTTAGTGAGGCAAATATGTAGCGAAGCACTTTTTGGGCCCACGTTCCAATTTGGGCAGCTTCCCAAGGTGATCGAAGGCCCCTCATAAGTACCCCCTTTCTTGCCCGATAGGTCCACTAACTATTCCTGGCAAATGAAAGGGACGTAACAGTCCTCAGAGTAAAACCCGACGAACATAGTGATCACTCAAGCACAGCATCCAGAAGCCAGGGACACTCGCGCGATGCATTAAATGAATGTTTCCATGGTTGACCTGATCATAGTTGCCAGTTTTGGCAATCGATTTGAAAACTCAATTGTAGCAGCCGTGAGGAGCCGATTTCTCAGAGCCCAAGGGTGTACTCCGTCGTTTTTGTGATAATGACTTAGAGGGTCGGGTCCTCTATAAAAACCCAGGCTTTGTAATGTAAAAATGGGGGGAATTTTTGCTAGAAAGCTGCTGTAACTTAATGTCCTACGTCTAATACTAAATATTTTTATGCTCCATTTCTCTCTTTTATGCTGCCTTCTGTGCTTAATTATTTTGTCTGTTTGCACTCGTATACTGAGACTTTGAATCCTGAATCTGGTGTGCGATTGGGAAATGTACCCTGAAGGATACATAGGAGAGGAAAAATGCTTTTTTGTTTTCTTTTATGCTACCTGGTGGATCGAGGTTTCTGTTATTCCCTCTTCTTAATCGTTGTTACTCTGAACCCCTGAATTCCAGCGAGAGAGAGAGAACCCTGCGAACCCATCCAGAGGATACATAGGAAGTTCAGCACTTCGTTTCTTTTATCTATTCTTGGTGTTTTTTGCTACTATTTGAGTTATTAGTGAGTGATCATGCTTCCTATTCTTCCCCACCTCAAATCATCAATCTCTAACCCTTATCCTTTTTTATTTCTTTCTCTAACCCGAACTCTTTTTATTTCTTTCCTATACTCTTATCTCAAACCCCAAAAGTAGATTAGTATAGGATCCAACATTTCTCTGGAGATTGGCATGAGGGGCATCTCTTCCTCTCGGCCTTTCAATGTTGGTCACAGGTCCAGGGCACGCAAACCCCACCGAAAGTCCTTTCCTATGCAGATTTGATGACCAACAGTTCCATGAGCAAACAAACCCAATCCCCTGCCAACCACTCACATTGTGCAAACATTGGTACTTGTAGAAGCGTCCCTTAGGCCAATGGGAAAGGAGTCTCTCCAAACATGAATGTCCGTTTTGCCAACTCCCTTGTTAGCAAAGCCAGTTCGCAGCTTTGTTTCCTTCTCGGTACTGATTTTTAATGACTAATTCTAGGTAAATGCTAATTAGTGCCTTGCATTCTTGGAAGATCGAAACAAGGGCCCAAGGAGGCACAGAAGTCCCATTGATCCAGTTGATGCAGTGCAGTGAGTCTCCTTCTATGATAAGTTTATTTATGGTCAAGCCTTCCAAGAGAATCAAGCTTTGGAGCAGAGCCCCAGCCTCTGCCATATTGTTAGATTGAATTCCCAGGTTCTGAGAAAAGGCCAAAATTATTTCTCCTCTGTGATTTCTGATAATTCCTCCTCCGCCAGCCACTCCTGGGTTGCCTTTGACTGCACCATCGAAATTAAGCTTGTGCCACCCACTAGGAGGTAAGACCCACTTGATGACAGACCTATCAACAGAAGTACGGGGTGTGGCTGAGAAATTGGAAAGATTGAAAAGTTTTGTTAGGTCCAATTCAAGGCCAGGAGGGGGGGGTTTGGAATACAAGGCAAGAGAGCCATTCTCCCTAGCAAGGGCCAAGATTTTTGCAACAACAATCTTCTTATCAGTGGCTTGGTTTTTGAAAATTTTGGCATTCCTCTCAAGCCAAATCTGCCACAGGAAAATGTGAAGGCAAGCTTGCCACATGAATTTAAGTTGATTGCTCTTGAAAGGCCGGGGCCATTGTTGAAAAAGGAGGGGAATGGAATGAGGGAGGGCTGCAAAGATGTTGAAGGTGTTAAGAACCTGGTTGAGCACTACAAGAGAGAAGGGACATTCCAGAAAAACATGCAAAGTTAACTCACAGGCGTTTTTACATAGGATGCACCAATTGGGAATGAGTAACCTTCTGATTATCAAGTTGTCAGTGGTGAGGATTCTATTTTGGATGGCCAACTAGTAGAATAATTTGACCTTGGGAATGATCTTGGGACCCCAGACCTGATTAGATAAGTCTCGACCATCATTGGGAGTTTCTTGACTGTAGTAAGCTGATTTAACAGTGAAATTCCCTGAATCTTCAAGGTTCCAGACCATGGAATCATCTTTGTGAGAGTTGGGGATGATGCAAGTCCTCAGCAAGTTTTGTAACCGCCTGAGCACCTCTGTGATATGCCTAGGCCCATTAAGAGCCAGGTGTTTCCATTCAGGTCTTGTAATACCTAGGTTAATGAAATGACACACCTTATCTCCAAAGGTGGCTTCGGTAACCGTCTTGAGCATTGCAAGATGAGGATCTTGGCTGAGAGGTTTGTCACGGATCCACGGGTCATCCCAGAAATGAATGGTCATTCTAGTTCCAAGACACCACCTTAAGCCTTCCATGATGATCTTCCTTGTTTTGGTGATGCCATTCCAGAAATGAGATCCACTAGGAAGGTTGTGCTCTCCAAGAAAGGGAACCTGATGGAGGTACTTAGCTTTGATGATGTCAATCCAAGTGACTTTTTCATTGGTGGTAAGTCTCCAGGACTGCTTGGCAATGAGGGCCATGTTCATCCGCTTAATGTCCCTGAAACCGAGTCCTCCATATTTTTTCTTGGAACAGACCCTATCCCAGGCAACAAGGGAAAATTTGTTCTTGTTTTCATTTCCCGCCCAAAGGAATTTGCGTTGAATTTGCTTAATTCTTTAGCATATGGAAGCTGGAGCTTTGAATATAGATAAGAAAAAAACTAGAATACTTTGCAGGCAAGCCTAGACCAGAGTGGCTTTAGCTGCCTGACTGAGCATTGAGCTTTTACAACCTGCAAGTTTCTTGTTGAGGCAATCTAAAATAGGGTTCCACATAGCTGAGACTGATTTTCCGTGGAAAAGCGATAATCCAAGATAAGTAGTTGGAAGTCTCCCAATGATACCCCAAGGATCTCAGCAATCCTATTTTGCCTGTGGGTGGGAGTATTGAGAAAGTATAACTTGCTTTTGCGGTAATTGACTTTCTGGCCAGCCACCTCTTCATAAGAATCAAGAATGTTCTTAATGATTTTTGCTTCAGGAACAGAAGCATGAGAGGATAAAATAGTATCATCCACAAAATGTTGATGGGATATGGCATTGGTTGTTGAGGCTGGTTTGATCTCGAAGATGAGTCCATTGTTGCAAGTAGCAGTAAGGGTTCTTCCAAGGTTTTCGGCCAAAATGATGAAGAGGAAGGGTGATAGAGGGTCCCCTTGGCGTATGCCTTTGAAACTTTGAAAGAAACCTGTGGGTGAACCATTGATAAGAATAGAGAACCAAGTAGTAGAGATACATTCACGAACCATCTTGATCCATTCTTTGTGAAACCCAAACTTCTCTAGGACCTCGAACAAGAATTTCTAGGAAACCCGATCAAAAGCCTTGTTCATGTCAAGCTTAAGGAACATACTGGGTTTTTTATTTTTAGATGCCGAATGGGCCAATTCGTGGACGGTTATCACTCCATCAACAATGAATCTACCTTTGATCGAGCTCCCTTGGCACTGGTCGATGATGGATGGAAGGATGTCTTTCAGCCTGTTTGCCATAACTTTGGTGATAAGTTTGTAGATGACACTATAGAGACTAATAGGTCTAAATTCGGAGAGAGAAGCACGATCATTGGACTTGGGAATTAAAACAATGAAGGTGGAATTGGCTTCTATTGGCATATTTTTGGCTCTCTGGAATAATTTAACCGCAGCAACAACATCAGGGCCCACAATATCCCAAAAGTGTTGAAAGAACCTGGGTGGGAAGCCATCGGGTCCAGGGGCCTTATCAGGTTCCATTGCAAATAGAGCATCTTTTATCTCCTCTTTAGTGAAGAATTGGATAAATTTCCCATTATCATCGTTAGACACCAACTTTGGTATGTTCTGAAGTAGAGAACTTGCTGTGCAGGGGTGGCAGTCAACACTTGGACCTAAGATTTCTTGGAAGTGACGCACAGCTTCCTGTCTGATAGCAAGGATGTTACAGACAATGGTTCCATCAGCCTTGGTCAACTCAGAGATTTTATTTGAGCCTTTGTGGCGCATGGTGGAAGCATGGAAAAACTTCATGTTGGTGTCTCCTTCTTTGAGCCATAGGCTTCTGGATTTTTGCCTCCAGTAGGACTCTTCCTTAGCCAAGGCATTGTGAAAGTTTGAAAGGAGGCTTTTTTCTTTCATGAAAGTTTTGACCCTCTGATCTCCTCCCTGAATCAGATTTTCCACCCTTTTGAGCTCATCCATCAGATGCTTTTTTTTGGTAAAGAGGTTGCCGAAAACCTCCCTATTCCAGCATTTCAGCTTGAGCTTGACCGCTTTGAGTTTGAGGAACAGATTCATGAGAGGATTTGGACAAAGGTTTTGTTACCACCATTGTCGAATACACTGACCTAAATCTAGATGGGTGAGCCACATATTTTCAAACCTGAAAGGGGTTTTGAAGATTTACTGGGGGCAGGAACAATCTAGAATTAAGGGGTTGTGGTCGGATCCAATTTTTGGGTGGCTATGGAGCCTGGCATCGCCAAAAATAGGAATGAGTTCTTTGGATAAGAGAAATATATCAAGCCAAATTTGGATGTGATGAATGCCCACCCGTCTGTTGCTCCATGTGTAGTTGGATCCTTGGAGCAGCATGTCCATTAGCTCATTGTGGTTGACAAAATCGCAGAAATCTTTAATGCAGCTGCTAGTGATCGGATTGCCTCCTTGCTTGTCAAACAGGTGAAGGGGAGCATTGAAATTGCCACAGAGCATCCATGGAAAGTCAAGAAATTTATTGCGCATTATGGAAATGTTATCCCACAACAATCTTCTGTTGACAGGACTGTGATTGGTAGGTGTGGAGATACCCATCAAGAGTTAGAGGGGATATTGATGTGTAGATATGGGAAGAGGAGGACCTGGATGACCCACTATACATGGATCCAAGGGTGGATGTTAAGGTGGCTCTTAGGCACCAAATATGGTAAAGGGACACTAAGCCCTCAAGGATCTCCTCACTAGTACTCAGGGTTATGCATAAGGGGTCGACCCCAAAATCTATTTATAAAATCAAGGCAAATTGTCTTGAAATATCGATGAAATTTGTAGAAGTATACATGGCGAATTGCATTTATTTATCTCCAAAAATTTTCAAACCGTGGCAAATTTCATTAATTTATCTCCAAAAAATTTCAAATCGTGGTGAATTTTTCTATGTTGGGGGCTATGAATATTGGTTTGCAAAATCTAAAAATGTAAAACATACTTAAAATCTTTAGATCAATATGAAAGACTTTAGGCCGACATGACGATCGATGGCATGACGATCGATTGCAGGTATGATTATTGGTTGTAGGGATACCGATCAGTTGCACGCATGACGATCGATTGCAGGCATGATGATTGGCTGCAGGTATGATGATCAGTTGTAGGAATGTCGATCGACTTCAGGCATGATTATCAGCTATAGGCATGACTATCGGTTGTAGGAATGTCAATCGACTACAGACATGGTGATCGACTGTAGGTATGATGATCAGCTAGAGACATGATAATCAGTTTCAAACATGACGATCGATGACATGTATGATGATTGACTGCATGAATTTCGATTGGCTATAGGTATGACAATCTATTGTAGGTATGATAATCAACTATAGGAATTTTGATTGACTATAGGTATGATGATTGGTTGTAGGCATAATGATCGACTGTAGGAATGTCGATCGACTGTAGGCATGACGATTGACTGCAGACATGATGATTAGTTACGGACATGATGGTCCTATAATCGACTGACTAATATTGATCAACACCTCTGCAATAGATAGAAAAATGGCAATCGATTGTCCTTGCAACTGATAAGTTGATATTGATCGACACCTCTTCAATCGATTGACACCTCTACAACCTATAGATAAATTTTGATCGACAATCCCTACAACTGATAGGGTGATGTTGACCGACACCTCTGCAATTGATCGACACCTCTAAAACTGATAGAGGAATGTCAATCAACACCTCTACAATTGATCATATTATGTCGAAAGACATAGCTCTGCAACCGATCGACTTATATTGATCATCTTGTAAAGATCGACACTCCTCTACAATCGATCAGCTTATTTTGACAGACACTCCTTTGCAACCTTATCAATTTTTTCATTGTTTATAGCTATTTTTGATGTATGTTTATCGGTACGCAGTACAATATATATGCAGGTATTATATGAGGTGATTTAGGTAGGAAAAATAAATTCATTTATAATTAGAAGGCAATTTGGGCAAGAAATATAGAATCATTTATAATTTTAAGGTGAATTGGGTGGGAATATCAAAATAATTTGTAATTTGAGGTCGATGAATTAAAATAAAATTAGGTTCATGATTATCAACGACGGGCGAATTTACCCCAAAAAACTTCCACCTCGTAAATTTTGGGTGAATGGGCCCCAGTGAAAGGATCCAAAATTAGCCAATTTAAAATCTTGAAAATCCTAAATAGAGCCAATTTATGATATTTTGTGCTTATGCATAACCCTACTAGTACTAGTGCAGAGGCATTAGGTTATGGATTGATAGGTGAAGCTGGTAGTTTGATAGATGAATTGATGCACCATATAGTGATGATAGTAGGGCTGATATACCCCATGGTAGACATGAGTATAGGTTTACCTAAAGGTGGTAGTAACAACCATCGCCATTGGGACCAAGGAGGGGGAGTAGGAAGAGATACCCCCATGATGGTCAAAGTTGGACCAAGCAAAGTGGCTGATGAGGCATATAAATTAGTTAATTGGATTAAGATATGGAGGTAATATAGGTGTATATGGTGACCATGCAGAGGTATGTGGACCTACTTTAAGAGGATAGGTCCAATAAGATCAAGGGGCTACAGAGTGGCTTGAGTATAACACTCATAGAGCAAGATGCAATGAGGGTGGATTTTGAAAACATAAGGGGAGAGGTGAGCCAACTGGGCCAAGAGTGATAATAGGATTAGGTGGAGGGGATGGTTGTCATGATTGATAGCCAATAGGGCAATTATATCCACCTACTATAGGTGAATCTATAGTAAGCAATGGAGAAGCAAGAGGTGTTTGTACAAAGGGAGACCTTCTACCTAATGATGTACTTCCAAGTAGTTTCAATGGAGAAGAGGGTACCTCCACATTTTTCCCTTTAGATACAAGGTTAATCATGGTGTAGATCATGGACTATTTCATGTTCCCTAAACATACCCCCACCAGGACTACCTCCGACAAGTGAAGCAAAGGAAACAAGCTCTCAGAGCTAGGGCTAGGATCGATGTGACATGCCAATTTTGAATGTGGTAGGCATCCTTGGGGAGGGTCAAGTGTGCTGGTATTGGACTTTGACACATCGATCAAACTTACATGTGTACTCTTTCTTTTTATCTTGAGTAATATCATACTACTTTTATTTAAATGTGTGTTGATTTATATGCATGTTTATGATTTTTATGTGCTTTTGTGTTTGACTATGCATGAGCGAATGAACAAAATATAACATAACTATGAAATGCATAAATAGACTAAGCTAATGTAATGCATAATGGGATGAAACTAAGGCATTAAATGCATGGATGAATTGAGGGAGAAAGGAAAAGAGGATGGAAGAAGAAAGAGAAGAAAGAAGACAAAAAAACAAGACTCTAGTTGAAATTGTGCTCCAAAAAAAAAGACTGTGAAGTTGGTGTAGAGCAAAGTTGAGCCCCACATGGATGGAGCACATTTTCAAAAAAGAGGAAAAAAAATAAGAAAGAGAAGAAGGAGAAGAAATAGAATATTTAGAAGGTCAACAAAGAGAAAATGTGCTTAGAATTAGATGTTTAAATCAGCGTAGACTATGAAGGATCAGTGTGATCAAACAATTGTAAATCAAGCAAAGAATAAAAAAGTAGGATCCTAGGGGGATGTATGCTTGAAAATGACTGAATCGAGGCTATCCCTTACTTGTGTCCATGAAGCTATCCCAAAAGAGTGTTATGCTCATAAAAGGAAAATGGTCAAGTGTGAAGCGATACCCACTATAGGTAAAGTTGATGACCAGAGATGAAGAGATGTACCTGCTAGGATGTATGCTTGTAAATGGACAATATGGAGGCTACCCCTCGTGTGTGGCCATGAAGCTTATCCTGTATGAGGTGAAATAGGTGATTGATTTACCAAAGTAAATACTACCCGATAAGGGTGTGATATGTGCAAAAGAGGAATGAGAAAAGAAAAACACAATAGAACAATGTGAGTGTGTGCATGTGTTAGAAGAAAGAGACAAGCAAGAATAAAATAGTAATTTGTGTGTGTCCTTATTGAAATTTCAATAGGCTAATAGGTGCATGTGATATAGTTAGTGGTCATATGAAAACCATAAAGGATATTCATGCAGTATCTACCCTATCCCATGAGGACCCCTTAACAAGAAAAAGATCAAGAAATAAAAGTGAGAGTGAAAGAAAAAATGAGCAAATAGAAGAAGGAATGAGTATCCTTTTTCTTGGAAAAAAGGAGGAATGAAAACATGCAAAGTACAAGGATATACATAAAGAACTATATCCCTTGACATGGATGAAAATTGATCATCATTTTATACTTTCAAAGATCAAGGAATATAAGAGAATAAGAAAATCCAAGAAGATATCAGCAAATACAATGTTTAAAATGCATGGAGATGGACCCTAGTTTGGGGATTTTCTAGGCATAAAAGCCCTAGTATGAGTGCAATGCATGTGAACTAAGACCTAACTAGGTTTTATCACTTTCCATCCTCATGAAATTTCTAAAAATCTATATGATCAAGTCATCATGCAAGTATGAGCAATGCAATTGTATGACAAGAAAAATACAAATGGAGCAAAATGTTAGGAAAACCATGCAAAATATGACTTGCAATCATGTAGTATGAACAAGCAAACCAAATGCAATATAAACATGCAAATCAAATGCAATATGAACATGCATCATTATTCATAGTATATTTTAAGATGCATTATGTTCATTGGTTTTTTAAGTTCTTTACCATATAAAGAAGTTAAATGATAGGCTCCTAAGCCAAACTTGGATATTATGATAAAGGTACCTATCCAATTGGGTTGAAACTTACCTTTAAGATCGAAACGAACATTGGTGTTCTTTTGGTTCTCCTTGAGAACAAGGTTCCCAACCTCAAAAAATGATTGCAAAATCTCTTGGAATAAGATCACTTGAGTCTATTTTGATAGGCTTGAAGATGCTTTAAGATATGAATGCACTTTTCATCTAACAATTCCAATTGGTGCAAATGGTCAAAATGATACTCATTACCATTTGAGGCATATTGCAACAAGATGTTCAACAAAGGGGCCTTGAGATTGAACAAAAAAAGACCTTAGTACCATATATCAATAAATACGGAAGGGAACCGATAGGAGTTAACACACTAGCACAATAGACCTATAAGGTAGGATAAAGCTAGATATGCCAATCACAACTGATATTACTAACCAAATTCTTAAGTATCTTGATCAAATACTTGTTGAATGCTTCAGCTTATCCATTACCCCAAGGGTAATATGATGTTGACCACCTGTGTTGGATTTTGTACTTAATACAAAATATATGGACATCCTTGTTCTTGAAATAAGTTCCATTATCAAAAATAATCATTGAAGGAATATCGAACCTACAAAGGATCTGGTTGAAGATGAACTTAGATACTTGAGCTCCAATCATTGTGGCTAGGGATATGGATTTGATCCATTTAGTAAAGTACTCAATCACTATTATGCTAAAATTGTGACCATCAGATGATGTTGGGTTAATCTTCCCTATGATGTCTAGTCCCCACATGGAAAATGACCAAGGAGAAGAAATAACATAAAGGTTTTGAGAAAGAGCATAAACGAGATTTTCATGGAGTTGACACTCGTTGCAACATTGAACATGGACACGGGCATATTTCTTCATGGAAGGCCAATAATACCCCATTAAAATAAGTTTCTCAAAAATGGCATTACTGCTAAAATGGCCTCCACATGATCCTTTATGAGCCTTACTAAGAGCTAGATGGGTTTCATCAGAGTTAATATATCGCAGGAGGATACCTTCAAAAGAATGATGATATAAATAATTACCAATTATAATGAATTGACATGCTATTTTGCCCAAAATATTATGATGACTATGATCTAAACCATCAGGAATCAAACCATATTTAACAAAATTAAAGATTTTATACCATGGATCAATTATGAAAACTCTGATGGCCAAGACATCTAATGGAATAAGACTAGAATTAAGTGACATGGGTTCTCAGAGTTGTTTAATGATAATCGATGCTTGATAATCATCCAACTCTAAGGTAAAAAAGGATGTAGTAGTGGCCATGGCATCTACATGGTAGTTAGATGATCTAGGAATAGACTCTATGGTTACACAATCAAATACAGATAAAAGCTTGGTGATAATCTCTTTGTAGAGTTTTAGCTTACCATAATAATTTTGATAAAAATCATTAATCTGATTGACCACAATTTAAAAGTCATGAAAGATCAAAATAAATTTAACCTACAAGGTTAATGCTACTCTAATAATGAGGATCAAGGATTTATACTCAATAATATTATTCATGCAAGACAAGCAAAGCTTGAAGGAAAGAAAAATGAACTGTTTTTATGGAGTAATTAGAAAAATTCTAACACCAACACCCTTCAAGCATGGGGTTCCATCAAAAAACAAAATCCAATACTCTAGCTGTTTTACTTCTACAATAAATAACTTGTTGCAAAATTCAATTACTAAGGTATGGGTGGAATCTAAGGGAGTGGAGGCTAACTGATCAAAAATCACCTGACCCTTGATAGCCTTCTAACTTATGAAGGTTAAGTAAAACTCACTAAGGGCTAAAACCCACGTAGTAGCTCAACCTAAAAGGTGGGGCTTAAAAATTAAGTAGCACAAAGGGTCAACCAATATCTTATGGCTAGGCATGTAGTGTCTAAAATTCTAATTAAACACTACAATAATGCAAAGCTTCTCTAAGGGAGTATATCAGGTTTCATAGCTAACCAAGGTTCTATCGATATAGTAGATAGCTCAGTTTTTTTTTATCATCATGTTGGGCCAACAAGGCTCCCAAAGAATGAGTTATGGTGGCTATGTAAAGAATCAAATGTTTATTTTGTCCAAGGATAACTAAGATAGACAAGAAAGTGAGATACCTCTTAAGTTTTTCAAAAGCTTATTGACACTCAAAATCCTATTGGAACATGACATTTTTCTTAAGAAGCTTAAGAAAGGACTAACACTTATTGGCTAACTAAGCTATGAATCAATGAATAGCTTAAAGTTTACCTTACAAGCTATGCAGTTTAGTTAGGGAATAAGGAGAATGTATGTCAGTGATAGCCATTATCTTAGTGGGATCTACTTCAATACCTTGCATAGACACGATGAAACCTAACAACTTGTTGGATGTGACTCCAAACACACAGTTGGAGTGCTTAAGATAAAATTGAAAGTATCTAAGCCTTTCAAAGATGCATCTTATATTGTGAACATGATCTTTTCGATGTATGGAATGGCCCAAAATATTATCCACATAGTCCTCTAGAATATGCATCATATCATAAAAAACATGTTATGGTCCTCTAATATGTGGCACCAACATTATTTAAGCCAAAAGGAATAACTTTATAATAGAAGGTATCCCATGTGTGATGACAGCCATCTTGGCCTAGTCCCTAGGGGTAACCATGATCTGATTGTATCCCAAGAAACCATCCATGAGTGAAAGCATTCCATATTTGGTAGTGAAATATACGATCATATCTATTTTGGGGAGAGGAAATTCATCCTTGGGATATGCTAAGTTAATATCCCTAAAGTCAATACATATCCTGATTATTCCTACCTTCTTAGCCATAGGAACAATGTTGGATATCTAATTAAAATAATTGATAGCTTTTATAAAACTGATGTCAAGGAGTTTTTGGAGCTCCTCGACAAAAAGAGTAAACTTAGGATGCATCTTCCTAAGTTTTTGCTTAGCAGGCTTAGCACTAGGTTTGAATACCAAATGATGCATAATAAGGGAGGGATAAAGCCCTAGCATGTCGGTATATGACCAAGAAAAAATATCATGAAATTATTTCAATAAGCTGGTCAACTGCTCTTGCTTGTTTATGGACAAGGATTTACCTCACTTAAGGATTTTAGGGCTCTCCTCAGAACCTATGTTAATATCTATGTCATTCTCAATAATAATATGAGACTCATCCTCAAATGGAGGTGGGATAGGTATCACTTCTAGTTTCTCAAGGTCATTAGGAGACATAAAATCAAAATCCTCTTAAGAACTAGAATATTTGACCTGCATAATACAAGGGATCGACCCATCAAAGAAGAAGATATTTCAAAGAACATCCTATGATCCATATCATAGAGTATCCTCCTCAGTGTACTCTCTTAGGGTCATTACTAACTCAAGGTGAACCAAAGTTATCTCATTGTAAAACAAAATGTCAATGGGATATGGTTATCCCTCATCCTCATCACTCAACTATAAGCCTTGATGATCTAGATATTTGGCATAAGTAATAAGGTAATAATCATCATCAAATGGCAAAGGTTGGTTTTTATTGGGTATGTAGTCTATACAACATCTCCCAAGCCAAAGCTCAAATTCCAAAGGCTCTTGAATGCCTTTCTATTGTGGCCCCAAACCTTTACTAATATATACCATGCTAGACAATATTTTTTTAGAAAGTGGGTAATTATTGGGCAGATAACAATGCGTAAAATAATTCTTTACAGGAAGAGGGTTGCTACCATGAATCTTTGAGAGAAACACCCACAAATATAATGGTACACATGCCAATGTGTATGACTTTACCCTTCTTATGAGGTAAACCCATACTCCTTGGTGAAGGTAGTAGCTTGGCAAGATCTAAAAGATTCTTGAATAAAAGGGTTGACTTGATCCCATGATGAAACTTTGATTAGCATTTCCTCATTTACCTTTAAATTGTCAAGTTGATTCGTAATGTGAGAAGAAGGAGAAGGAGAAGCAAAAGAAATATAAGAAAGAGAAACTGAGGGGTAAACTTTGAAAATAGATTAAGCTTGCTCAACCATTAAATAAAATTGGAATGGATGAGGGTCGCTCGAAATAGTGACAAGCTGATATTTGAATTCGAACTTGAATCATTGATGAAAAGTAGTAGGGATAACCCTCATCACATGGGCATCCAAGAAGAAGATTGAAATATGCAGGACAAGGTACCATATAAAACAAGGTATCTAATATCTTAGTCCCAATCCTAAGAGGGAGGGATATAATACCATAGACCTCTTGGGAATATTTTTTGAAATATTTGATAATGAAATTAAATTTAGTTAAAGTTTCATCTTTTAATCCAAAATTTTGGAAAAATTAATGAGTGCATAGATTGAGTGAAGAACCGTTATCCATCACAATTCGCTTGATAAATATTTTCCCAATAAATGGAGTGATGTAGAGGGAATAATACCCTTGCAAGTATGAGGAAGGAATATTATCATCCAAAAATATGATATGATGTATCCCAAGGGAACCTAAAACATTAGCTATAATGTTAGGGAAAATTTCTTGAACAAATTGTTGACTTAGAAGCTTCAACAAAGCTTCCCAATGAATAGGATAAGTTTGCAAAAGTTTTAAGAGGGAAATCTTGGCTAGGGTACTAGCAAACTATTTTTGAATTTTGAAGGATAATTTAGGTTGGTGTTTCAACACTAAAATTGGTTTTTCTACTCTCGTGCTCCTTTTTTGTGTCCTATTAAAAACTAAAGGCAATTTGAAGGTTGATTGGATGTAAAACTCGTCTCCTATTGAGATAGTTGAGTTGGTTGAGCTTGTTCTTGTTACCTCATAGGTATTGCTATCATACCAACCATATTTTTGTAGGGAGGTAGCACATTATTATATGATACTTGATTAGATGCATGTTGCCCATGCTTAGGTAGGGGGTCTTGGAAGATCCCCATGTCTTGATTAGTTGTGAGTGCTTGTTGTGTAGGAGGTTTATTGTTTGTTGGAATATTGCAATTAGGATTAGATTGAAATTCCTCTGTAACAAGACAATTTACATCAATTAAGTACTAAACCACATGTTTCAACCTCTTACATACATTTATCATGTGCCCCTCCACTCTATGATACTCACAATGTTTATCTAGCTTATACCAATTAGTTGTGGTATTGGGTTTCCTTATGGGAGGCAACTCAATCATGTTAGCTTCCAAAAACTGCTTTAGGACCATCGAGATAGATTGGTTGAGTCTTGTAAAATTCCTTGGTGGGGTTTTTTGAGGTGCACTAATCACCATATTTTACAAAGTGTTAACAACATTATTAACATGTATGATATTCGTTACCCCATCACCAACTGCATGCTTGTTATTATACTTAGCTTTAGTGGTCTTGTCTTCCTCTTTCCTTAGATTAAACTAACCTTTTTGAATAAGGGCTTCCTATACCCTTATAGCTGGATCTATCACTTGGTCAAAAGAGGTTATAGTTGTTCCCAACTCATAGTATATTTGTTCTTGTAAATTTTTGATAAATATCTCCAACATGTCTCATGGAGGTAAAGTATATCTTAATTGTCCAACTAAACTTCTCTAATGAGACAAGAATTCTAAAAAACTTTCATCTTTACCTTGTTTCAACATATTAACATCTTTCATAATCATATTTTTCTCAACATAGGATCCAAAATGTTGAACAAACAATTTTTTTCTCTTCAAAATTCCTTAAATAATGATGAGGCAATTGATAATATCATTCTAATGCCATGCCACCAAGGCTCTTAGGAAACATCTTTAGTAAAATATCATCATATATAATATCATGGTATCACACTATCCTAAACATCCTTAAGTGTTCAATTGCATCCTTTGTTCCCTTATAAATAGGTAAATTCGATATTGTAAAATGCTTGGGGTAAGACCTAGAGGCAATGATAGGGTCTAAGGGATGATTACATATTTCTCTATATTTTTAGGTGAAAATTAGAGGTTCCACTCTTGAAACCAATTGCTTCACCATATTTTTTAAACTTTGCATATCGAGATTGTTGTTGTGCAATACCCCTAAATTCCCTAGGGAGGGTTGTAGGTAGGTTGTTGAAATGGAGCTTGGCCAATGTTAGAGGTATTAACATTGTTATGGTATGGTTTATGCTAGGTGGTATCTTGTTATGAAGGATAAATGATATTTGGTATAACAAAAAAATGGATTTTGAGATGAGCAGAATGAGGAGAAAATTGAGCACAATTTTGGGATGCACTACCGGTTGGAAGAGCCTGTGGAATTCCTCCAATTTTGGTGGTCATATTAGTAGCATATATTGGTATGTGAAAAGGATTAACATAATGTGAAGATTCAAACAAATGATTAGTGTGAATATTCCAAGGAGAAATGGTTGGAGGAGGAGGTATCCCACCTCTTTCAAGTTAGGCTTCCTCCTCCATAGCCTTAACTAAAGCCTCCTTATGGTGTTTCATGAAATTCTAAATGTTCTCAAATGATGAAAACGTGAAGCCTCCATTAGGCCCTGCAAAAGTATCAAAGTCATTACCAATTTCTACATGTTCTTCCTCTTTCACATCTATATTGGAATTCTCTTTATCAATTTAATCATCTTCTTGGGGAATATGATCAAATTCTAAAAGCTTTCGCTTACTCCTAAGGTTGGGAGACATTAGGAGGAAGAGAAAGGACAGAGGAGAAAACTAGAAAAATATACACAAGAAGATTCTTAGGATGTTTTTAATATTTTCTAATTCCAAGAAAATAAATTTAGTGGTCTTGATTAAAGTTTTCAAAATAAAAATAAACAAAAGGAAGAGGCTTCCTATTTTTGCCACTAAGACGTGTTCATTTCGGGTTCACCAAAGGTGTAAAGAGGTAAAATTGCCTTACCGCATACAATTCTTGGTTGGATTCACTGGGATTCGATGTGACCATGAGGGTGTGTTATATTCTCTACACTCGAGGGCTTAGGGATCGAAGATTTTAATAGGAATGGTTTAAGGACTCGCTCTAAGTCCAATGATGGAATGTTTGATGTGTATATTGAGCAAACACCTATGTTTGGCCTATCTAAAACTTAAGCTAATAAATGAAAGAATAATTCAGGGCAAATAGAAATGCAAGCAAAAAAAAACTAACCCTAGAATGATTCTTGATTTTCAATGATGACTAAACCCTAGCTAGCAATAAAATAGATCTTTTCTTTTTAGCAAGCGGTTAAGAGAATGCACAAATAGAATTAAACCTAAAGTGTAGACTATATGATTTTGTATTTAAAATGCTTAGGAATGAAAATATTTTTCTTTTTGTCTTATGTTTTAAACCTATAATGAAAAATGGGTATAAAGAAAACAGAAAAAATTCTTATCTAGGGCACTTATTGGATCCAACGGTTTATCTAAGCTTTAAATTGCATCCAACTATATCTAACTTCACAACCTACAAAAAAACTTCACAAACCCTACGAAAATTGATTAGCATTTGGGGGCCTGCTTAGGCCACTGTATGATTGAGCTTGGAGGCATAATAGTCAAGCCTCCTTGGTCCTTTTAGCTGACTATTAAAAAATAAAAGCGATTTTTGATATTTTTGGAAGCAAATAAGTAAGAATGCAATGGAAAAAAAATGTAAAATACGGGATGCAAACAACAATATTGTGACCTAGATGAAACATACAAATGTGGCTTGAGGGTTTGGGAGTGAAAAATTATCCCCAAACTAGATAAACCCAAAATTGTGCCTTGTAAAGGGTAACCATGACTTTGGCTCTATTAAAGTAGTGCCTTGTATGGACGAGGCTTGACTTTGTAGTAGAGTTGCAAGAATGAAATAAATGTACAATAAGATGTGATAGTGCACAACAAATTATTTAGAAATAATAAAATACAAAAGAAAACTTGGTGGCAACAAAATAACAGGCAAAAGGATGAATATATCCACATAATGGTAGACTCCTCCTCAAGGCTCCAACACTTGTCCACATAAAACAACAAATCAGGAGTAGAGCAGTAGAACACTAAATATTGCTAGCAAAATTCATCAAAATCTAAAAATCACTTAGTGCTTGAGAACTTATAACCTCTTAAAAATCACTTAGGGAAAAAGACGATCCAAACCCTCTATTTATAAGAGGTTTGGAGGGAAAAATGGAAATAAGGCAAAAAGGAAACCTAAGGGAGGGTCGATGTCCTAGGGGTTGGCCTAAAAAAATGAATTTTCTAAGAGGAAAACCTAATTTGCTAAAATTGCACCCTGTAATGAGTGACCACAATTTTGGCAAAGCAAAGGCAAAAGGAAGGAGGGGAAAAGAGACCCAAATTTATGCTTGGACAATTTTGAGTACCTTCTCAGGGATTCTAGGAAAAATGACTTGGGTGGGTCAATTTTCCATGTCTACACATACAAAATACACCTTTGGTGTCATCTGTCATCATATCTTCTATTATAGCCTTGAAATTCATTAATGGTGAGCTTATTGGATATCTTCCTTATGAAGGAGTGTATCTTGTCCAATACTTGTTCAACCTTGTTTAACCTTCCCTATTCTTGTGCTAATTTATTCTAATAATATGATGGCATTAGTGTCAATAATAATGGTGTGGGTGGTTTTCTCTACACCCATCTTATATTCATAATAAATTGGGGTAGGCCTAAGAGTTTTTTTGCAAGGAAGAAGGAGAAAAGTATCGATTGGAAAAATAGGCATGGTCACCCCTTGGAGCACCCCAAAAAGTTTACCCAAAGTATTTCAAAATGCAATCAAGTACTAAGGTGAGTGAGAAAATGGGAATCCTTATTCCCTGAGTGGATCCCAAAACTCAACCCTAATGAAATGAGGGATAAAAATTTGGAATGACGACAAGTTACTGGCGCTCCTAAAACTTCACTGCGATAGATCAAGATGTTATATGAAGATGACAAACCTAGAAAACCCATCACGATTCATGCTTAAGTTTGATCACATCATAAACCAATCGAAGAATTATATGAGACTGGGTACTACATGGATTCCAAAACACTGCCTCAAGGGTGTAAGGATCTATTATGGGGTGGAAGAGCAGGAATTAATGGTCCCAAGTATGGGCCCAAGTCTTTGCCATAAGAGAAGATAAATGTGTGTTAGGCACAAATATGGCGAGCAACCTAGTTGTGGGTTGACCCAAAAGTCTACCTCAATTTAAAGCAAAATCAAGTGCAAAAATAGAAAAAATCAACGAGGTCATCAATGGCCCAAATATTCACCTAGTCAAAAGAGATGGACTAGAGTTCAAAGGGACATCAATTTCCTACCAGTAGTAAAAGGTACCATGTCCAAGATGAAAGAGGTGGGGAGTAATTTAATACTTGGTCAAGAAATACACATATGCATAGATGGCATGTATCAAACACCCTCTTAAATAAGTTAGGAGTGATGCACCATGAAGTACAATTTCTACAATGGATCCATAGGTTGCATTAATGATCCTAGCAATGCTCTTCCCTCAAGTGCATGCAAGAATTATGAGTCCCTAGGGTGTCAAGTCATAGGGATAATTTGATGCAGCTAGTGAAGGGCACTTCAATTAATGGGCTAATGTAGGTTGCATGATGATGGTTGGTGCATACAGCTTGAATTTCCCCCTGCTCAACCATGCTTCATTAATTTATATCTTAATTGCATGCAGTAGAGGTTGTTGGTCAACCTTGGTTCTTGGTATTGTATTCACTTGTAGAGAGGTATTTTTTAGGAGTTATATATGCAAGAGTGTAAGGCATAAAAATGGTCAAATATTTGGCCATTACAACTTGCATGTAATATTTGAAGTACTCATAATACAAATGGATCATTTTCTGGCCTTGAAAACTTCTCATGCATGTATGTTTTGTTTAGTTATCTATTTATGTTAAAGTTATATGAATGAGTGTGTTGTAATTTTGTATTTTGGATTTATGCATTTTGTTATCTGATTATAAAATTCATAATTGAACTCCATGTGCTTAATGTAAATGGGAAATATTTTATGGTCTGTTAGATGATCTATGCAAATTTATTGAGTATTAAGGTCTTGAATATTTTTTTATGTGGCTTAACCTATCCCTTGTGAGTTCTATATTCAACTTCCTTTTCTTTCTTTCTACCCCCTTTTTCCCTTAGGCATAGTTAGCTAGGACCCATTAGGAATTGACCTTCTCTGAATATTGGTCTCAAAGCTTTCCGTTTAGAGACCATTCAAATTTGGTCGAGGTTTGTGGGCACATAATCCTTACCATTAGACAAACTTATGACCAATTTTTTCTAGCACACCTAATGGGATAGTGTCCCATACCTAGGATAAACCAGAGGGTTGGTGATACCTAGTTCTATCTAGTTCCCTTCAATCTCCTAATGACTTTGTCAAAGATACACCCATAAAGCTATATTAGTCCTACTATTATTTCATGTTTACAAGACATAGGTCTAGCCTCTTATATGAGCCAGTTGAGTTCTTAGAGATATATTTTAGAAGAAAGCAACCCATATCAATTGTTGAATCTTCTTCTCCTATTGAAAATCAAGAGGAAGATTTGATTGATACTCATCCAATATCCCCACTTCAAGCACCTTTTGTCTTTCAAATAGCAATGGCCCAAAATTAAAATCAAAACCTAGGATTACCTACTTGGAATCACACAGGTTCGCTTGATCTTGTTGACCAACATGTCATTCCTATGGTAGCCTTGAAAGCCCTGCCAATATATGATGGCATGAGGAAAACAACATATGAACATTGTCAAGATGTTACTTCATTAGCTATTGTTCACAATATTCAAGAAAAAGACATCATGATTCACCTGTTAATCATTTCATTAAAATGAAAGATGTTTTATTGGTATAGAACCCTACCTAATAGGAGTATAAGGTCGTAGGAAACCTGTCAACCAAATTGATAGAAGAGTTCAATGAGTAACAGATCCATTCTCTTTGCTCACCCAATTTATAGTGATATAGAGACACCTATAAGAATAAATATTAGACTTTAACATCAGGTTTAGTTGTACTTGTGCCCGATGGTATTAGGCAAACTAATGAGTAGGTTTTGTATTATTACCTAAGAGCCTTTGGCTTAGACTTGGGATTGATGATAAGATAATAAAATATCCTCACATCTCCTTAGATATTCCAAGAAGCTATAAAGGTATAAAATGTTCTTATTGCTATAGGCCAGCTCCCTCCCAAATCTCTGATACCCATTTTCCCTAAGCTTCCTCAAGTCAGTCATAGCCAGTTATCTTAGCTCCTACTTACCCAACACTTCTACCACTTGCAAACATTCCTTAGTGGCCCAACCTCTCTGTAGTCCTAATTCTCCCCACTTCACCAATGATTACATCATTTCTTACCCCTCCTACGGTTCCTACATTAACCACCATAGATCCACAAATTGCTAACCTATGGAAAATACAGAACTTCATGAAGTATTTGTCTAATGAAATAACTCTAATGAAAATAAGAGAGTTTGAGAGGAATTTTCAGCCAAGGATGTTCCCATATGTGACAAAGTATCAATATGCTTCCACTAGTAAGACTCCTAAAAGAACCAATGTAGTTCTTATTAATGAAGATGCAGAAGCCTCAACCTCTGCACCTGAATTATATTATTGGTGATCTACATGTAATGACCCGCACGGGTAAATTACATGTATGATGTATCAATATTATTTGTAGAATATGGCTATTGATAAGGTAGAAAGATTCTAAAAAGGGTAAATAAACATTATTAGGGAGGTCGGGCATAACTTCATGATGTCATTCGAAGAACAAGTATCTGTTCTAACAAGGTCTGGTAAGAAACTATTGCAAGTGAATCCAAAGGAGTTAAATCCCTTGAAAGTGCCAAATGATGCTAAAGAAAAATGAAGCTGAGAAGGAAAATCCTTAGAAAGTCCCTATTCACAAGCCTTTTCAACAATAGAGGAGAGAGGTCAAGCCTAGTGAAGATCAACAAGAAGAAGTTGAAACTCAGACGGAGGCTAGAGACAAGCTAAAATACCCCTTCTTGATGAAGCACCAATGGATTGAGGCCACTCATGAGAATAGGAGTAAGTTTGAACACCCTCCAAAGGATACAAGGAGGCAGTCCAAAATCCCCATATTTAATATTATGGAGGAACTAAAGAAAACACCCTCAATAACCAGCATGTACGATGCTCTACTGATCCCTAGGTAGATTGATTTTCTCTAGGTCTCTCTTAAGCTACAAAAGAGAGAAATCAAGGTTCACTTAGAGAAAAATCTAGCTCAAGGTATTTCTATTATGGGGGTTGGTAAGAATAGGCCTCACCAGTTCTATGTATCCCTAGAAATGGAGGGCTGGGTGGTGCACAATTGCATGATTGATTCAAGCACCATCGATATGGTCATACCCAAGGTAGTGTGTGATGTTATGGATATGGAATATACTAAAAATTATCTTGGTGTGCTACAACTAGATGGTACTCCAATAAAAACTATGGGGGTTATTAAATATGTGCCCATGGTGCTTCACAGATTGCCTCAGGTGACTGTGATCTAGGATATTATGGTAGTGGATGTGGAGCCTTACCTTTCGAGGGAGTTTACTAAGAAGTTGGGTGGTTACCTCTCTCTTGATTATTATCACATGGAAATATCATATAAGGGAAGGAGAGTTAAAATATATTCAAATAAACCATCCTCTTTCCATATTGAGAAATTAGAAGAGGTAGATCAGCAGGCAGTCATAGTAAGTATGTTGACTAAAGAGGACCTAATGGAAGAAGTTCCAGAAGAACTGCAAACATAGAATCAGTTTTATCTTAAGTGCTTCAATGTTATAATAGATACAAGAGTGGGTACTTACACTATTGAAAAACTAGGGATAAAAATATTAGCTTCTGGGGAAGAATTTTTTCCCTCACCTTGTTAGTAGTGAAATCTCTATTTTGATGGAGCGAGATGCAAAAAATATGCAGGCACTGGAATAGTTCTAATTTCACCAACAGGAAACCAAAAGGTTTTCTCATACAGACTAACATGGAGTTGCACTAACAATGTAGTAGAATATGAAGACCTATGCCTAGGCTTAAAGAATACGGAGAAGCTTTGAGTCAAGCAACTCTAATTTTTTGGATATTCTGAGTTAGTCATCAACCAAACTACTGATAAGTGTGTTAGAAAACAACACTATCCCAAAGCTTATATAAATAGAGCCTAGGACCTATTATAAGCATTTTAAGCCCTCAACATCAAGACTTTCCCAAGGGATCTGAATAGACACACTTTTATATTGGCATCCATAGGAGAAAACTTTTATCCAATGTCTAACACCATTCACAAGGTAAAAATAGTTAAACTGGTATACAGGCCTTCTGTTCTAGACAAAAATATTTTTTGCAAGTCTTTGAAAGTGATGAAAAAATGGTATTTTTTTTGGTCCATGAGATAATTTGCTCAATTTATGGACCTCCAAAAAATAAATATGAGGAAGAAGAAGAGGGGTTCATTCAATTAAAAAATAATCACATACAAAAGGGGTTAATCACCCTTGAAATTTTGTTTGATAACAATGATTGGACAATAGACCACATGATTAAAATAGATTCCAAGGGCTATAAGGAATTTTAGGTTTCACTAGGAAAGAGATTGAAAATAGGAGTGGATTGTTCATATGAAGAAGTCCTCCAGATCTAGGAATTATGCAAAAAATATGATGATATCATTGCCTGGACCTGTGATGACCTCAAAGTATATAGTAGGGATGTTATCTAGCATACCATTGAATTGAAGCCCGATGCAAAGCTCTTCTGATAGAATCAAATACCAGCTAACCCAAAGATATAAGCTCTAATAAAGTAGGATTTATTGAAGCTACTGAATTCCAAGATAATATATCCCATTAAGCACTCTATATAGGTGGATAATTTGGTTCTAATTAGAAAAAAGAATGGAGATATCAGGGTCTGCATTGATTTCCAAAATCTAAACAAGATTTATTTTAAGGATCATTATCTTTTACCCCAAATAGATCAAATATTACACACAATTGTGGGAGTAGAAAGATTCTCCCTACTAAACAACTTTTTAGGATTCAACCAAGTCTGGGTCCGAGATGAAGACTAGTATAATATGACATTCACCACCAAATAGGGAACATATGCATATCAATGGATGCCATTTGGCTTGTCTAATGTTGGTTCTACCTTCCAGAGGGCAATGGACTTGGAATTTTGTGAGTTGATGAGCAAGGTGATCGTCATTTACCTAGATGATAGGATTATCTTTTCCCATAAAAAAGACAACCATGTGGAGCAACTCAGATATGTTTTTGAAAAATGCAAAATTTGGGATATCATTGAATTTGAAGAAATCCATATTTGTTGTGCAATAAGGTAAACTCCTAGGACATGTGGTGTCAAAAGTAGGTCTTGCCATAGACCCAAACAAGGTAAGAACCATCTTGAATCTGCCATTGCCTATGAACAAGAAGAGGCTTTAGTCATTCTTTGGATATATCAACTTCATGCAAAACTTTATATCTAACCAAATAGTTAAATCCATGACATTGATTTTGAAGAAATATATGGAGGTCAAGTGGACGGATTCCTGAAGGTATGCTTTCAAAATCATCAAAGAAGCTATCTCATGAACCTCGATTCTTATCAATCTAGATTATTCCAAGGATTTATATGCTTTTGGATTAGAGGAAATCTATGCAATAGTCCTCACACAAAAAGGAGATGATGATAATGAAAGACCAATTGCCTTTCTTAGTCAAACTCTATATGATCATGAAGAAAGATACAATTTCATTGAAAAATAGGTGTATGCTATTATGAAATCTCTCAAGAAGTTCTAGCATTTTGTCTCCCAAAGCAAGATTTTTGTATATGTGGTGCACCCGAATGTTAGAAATTTTATGATTCTAGGAGAATGGGGTGACTGGAGAGCTGGTTGGATGACAAATATTTAGGATTTTTATGTAGATATTTGACCCAAAAAGCTGGTAAGATGCCAAGCGCTTTTCCAGCATTTGGCAAAATCTACTGTTATGGATTCTAATTTATGCATGGAATAAGTGAATCCTATTGAACCAAAAGAATCACAGGTACCACTTGACTTCTGTATCACCAATTTGACTCATTATTTCAACTCTAGAAGATGTCTGAAGGAGTTGACAATGTCTCAAAGGTATAAATATAGGCTAAAAGCCAAAAATATGTATTGATCAATAATATTGTATACCAATTTTTTTTAATGGAATCTTATTGCGATGCATACCTTTGGAGAAACCTTAGGAGGTCCTTGAAGAGTTCCACTCTAGATTTTTTGGGGAAATTACTCAGAACAGACCAAAATAGCCAAAATACTAAGAGTGGGATTCTATTGGCCTTCCATGTTTTCATATGCATTCAAATTGGTCAGTGCATGTGATAAATTATAAATATTTGTTGGGAAATAAAAACAAACTACCATACCTCTACGTTAATTAATTACAGAAGAATTATTTGTGTAGTGGGGTTTGGATTTCATTAGAGTTATCAAACAAAATTTATTAGCAGGACATAAGTACATCCTAACAACAACAAATTACTTCACAAAATGGACTGAGGTCGAAGCCATCAAACATGCTGACCAACAAATGGTCATTTATTTCATAATCCCAAAAAATGACACCTCCTACTCGATTAAGCATTATGGCTGGATAGGATAACCCCCAAGAAGACTTTAAAAATATCACTGTACACTTTAGTCTATGGAAAAGAGGTGGTCCTTATGATAAAATTGGAGCTCCTAACGCTTAAATTCATGAGTGAAATGAATGCAAAAATTTTCCCAACAATGGAAAATAGGATGGTGCAGTTCATATAGTTGGAAGAAAAAGAGGATAGGCATACAAGGATTCATGTTAGCATCAAAATGCAATCAAGTGCTAGTTTGACAAAAGGGTAGGACCAAAGGAATTTTTGAAGGTGATCTCATCCTAAAATGAGATATGGAGCGTGCAAAGCTAGGCACACATGACAAATTTTATTCCATATGGTCTGGGCCTTACATCATCAAAAATTATAAAGATATAAACTCTTATCAGTTACACAACCTCTCATCCTAAAATGGGATATGGAGCGTGCAAATCTAGGCACACATGACAAATTTTATTCCATATGGTCTGGGCCTTACATCATAAAAAATTATAAAGATATAAACTCTTATCAGTTGCACAACCTTGATGGAAGGCTACTTCTAATCCTGGTGAATGACAAACACCTTAAGCATTATGCTTAACCTTGCAAGCAGCAAGCATGTATATATGTATATAATTATTTTCTTTTTTTTCTTTGTACATATCCAAAGTTGTGAATGTTCTCATAGTCTCTAGTGTACCAAATTTTTAGCCAACATTACCTTCCATACCTTAATTCTTCTGATATAGGGTAAATCACCAAGTTTTACACCAGGTAAAAAATTGGAAGATAGTTTAGCACCCATCTCTCCTAAAAGTTTTTCCTCCCTTGGGTAGAGAATTATTTGGGCAAATAATTGAGAGGATGACAGACCTCGTGTGCTTCTAAAAGTACACCTCAAGTAAATTAAAGTATAGTTGGTTACCTCCAGCTGTGTGTCGACAGGTAATATAGTTCCACCAAGTGTAAGCTTATAGGTATTTATGACACTTGTCCTCCAGCTAATAATGTTATCATTTCCCAAACCATTTTAGAAACATGTCATTAATATGATGTGTGGAGGAATCCAACTGCCATTATACTAAGATCTATTTTATCCAATTGGTGCTTGTTTCGAAAGTAAACATATCAAGAACACTACAACAAGGTTAATAACCATATCAACAAGTCCTTCCAACTAGAAACCCCTTGATTGAACACATCAAAGTAGCAATAGGAGTGGGAACATTATCCAAAGGATTATAAATAACCATTAGGGTTAGATCCTAGGAAATATCTACCCAGAGCCTATGGGATCATGACATATGACAAAGGTATGATGGCTGGGAAGGTTTAAGAAAAAGGTATGTTTTAAATATTGGTCTACATAATTGATAAAATGACCTACGTGAGAGTTTTGGTTGGCTAAAATTTTCTCTTCCCAAGGAGGTTGACAGGAGCTACCTATTAGAAGAATTATGTCTCAATCAAATTTTCCTCATTTCAAGTAAATTTTCCAAATATTCCTATCATCTTCCTAGGTGTCACCCCCTTTTGAGCATTATAGTAGAGTGTATACTGCTAGTGGTTCAAATTTCATCCCCTGCTCATGTTGTCATACTATCAAGGTTGAAGAGAAGGGTTTGCAGGATAAATATCAAAGAGGATCACTAATCCTTAAAGGTAAAAAAAAAATGAGAAGGGAAGTGCAGGTATTGAAAGCTAAAAGTTTCAGGATGATGAAGGCAAAACCAAAAAAGTAGCTAGAGGATGCGTATGGGAGTCTCTTTGATACAAGAATCACTCTTCGGAAAAATATTAAGATTTTCCATGAAGGTGCAACCATCATGGTGGTAAATTATAATTCTACTAGCCTGAGGACCGTTGCATGGAGAATGCAACTTGCCCCTCTCATGTTATTATTTGTTCACCCTTGACCTAAGTTGATTCATGTAGTCTCAGAGTTCTATGGTGTGGCTACTGGCGCAGTACAAAATGAGAGGTTGTAGGTGCTATTCTACATAAATGTAGAAACCATCATATATGCATTTTCCATTGAGATCATTGAAAATATCCTAAGAGGGTGATTGAAGATTATAAGCCTAGAAGAACATAGGGGAAAATTGAGCCAAGATGGTCCTAGGAGTTAGGCAGCTAAAGTATTGGGTAAAATACCAAAGGATTTCATGGAGAAGATGTGTGTATTGATGGATTTCAAGGATGGAGTCTAGCCCATACTTTCAATTTTGGTGGTTCTATTGGATCTTCCATCCGATGATACTATTCACCCCTATTAGATGGTGATGGTTCACGCTATATTAAAATCCCACAATGTTGTGAGATTGGACTGGATGGAGTCCTTGTCCATAAATATGAAGAAGCAACTAGTGGAATATTAGAGAAATTTTAGTATAGAGTTTTGGTATATATCCTATTTGTTATGGTTATTCTTTTACCATATGCCTTACGAAAGACATTGTGTGTCATACAAGGAAACTTATGATCAGGGCAAGAAGTATCTTGTAGTAGATTGGACACACATGCTTAGGACGAGCAATTCATATCTAGATTTCAATAAGAACTTTTTGGGACATGCACTTGCATATGTTTATGAGGTATGCCCGTGCCTATCTGGCAAAGCGCAATAATTTTTAAGGGGCAATAAATGAGAAACAAGGGATTAGTACTATTTGGAAGAGGGAACTTGCATATGAATGTATAGGTTCTCAAGGTTTCTATATTTGCTCCCATTTTATTTGACATATTGGATTTTTCCATGGAGGTATGCCAATAGATTTACCCTATTGAAAAGATATTAGGGCTAGGGATTAAAAAGAAGGTAATATTTCCTAAGATGATATCATTTGGACCTGTAATAATCCCCAATAAGGATGATGCTACATTCAAGAGGCTATATGAAAGGCTATTAGCCCTAGTACTCCATATGGTACCCCCAATTGGTATTATGATCTGAATGATATCCTTAGGATAAAGCTTCATGACATTAATGTTATGATGCATTACTTCAAGCATTAATATAATAAATTCAATAAAAATATGTTGAGCTATAGAAAACTGGTGCATGATCAAATGATGCCATTCACACACTTTTAGATGCATGAAAGGCCATCGTGGATATCTCATTACCCATACAAGCGGGTCTTCAACCCTAAAAGGAAATTTGATAAATAATTAAATTCAAAACTAGTTTACTCAATAGCAGTAAAGAAAAATAGGAAGAAACCAAGATCAAACAATGTTGTATAATGCATTGTGATATGGATGATATAAAAGAAGACTTTCCAAGAAGGGATGATAGTACTTTTAGAACAATGTTTGACATTGACTATGCATCCTGGAAGAAAATAAAGGATGAGGGTATCATTCCCTAGGTTTTGAAAGAATAAAACACAGTGGATGTTAGACAATATGTGGAGGTAGAATAATATGAAGAAAAATAAAATAAAGAGGATGAGGAAGAGGAGCTGGAAATTCAAAATTCACCCCAAGTACAGGAAATTCAAATCCAATAGTGGGTAGTTGAGTAGCAAACACACTTTGCACAACTGTTGTAGGGCATTAGGATGACTAGTTCAGCTAGATATTTTGGAGTAGAAGCAAAAAAACCACCTGCACCCTCATCAAAAGGGTCAGAGACAAGTAGAAAAAGGAAGGTATCTTCCAAACCCAATACCTCTTCCAAGAAGGGCATGACAAAGCCCAAGTGGCTAAAAATCTAGCTAAATGAGCCAAAGAAGGAAGAACCAAGGGCAACCGCTCGAGTAGATGTAGGAAAATAAAATGTGGAACAACTCCCAAAGGTTACGTAGAAGTAGAGTGCAATATAAATTCATTTGCACTCCCAGTACCCTCAACATACTCCATTAGAGAAAATTGAAGATTCACCTACTCTATCCCAAAATCAAGCCTTAGTGATAATTCTAGACCTGGATACTATCTATAAAAGCAATAATCCTAGGAGTAGTTCTTCCCAAAATCTTGTAGAGTCTTCTTTGTAGCCGCTCATGCCTAACCCACATGTCATTTTACCTCTTCATTAGCCCTCTCTATTTTCACCCACACCATCATCTATTCCATCATCTCAGGTGTATATCCCATATAAGAAGCCTTTGCTATCCTCATCACCAATAAATCCTACACCCCAGTGTGATATGGTTGGTGTAACGCCATATTGGGTGATAAATTATTACCCCCTAACTCCATTGTCATTATTTTTTATTGCCCCTCTTGTATCCTAGGTTGTTGATGAAACCTTACCAAAAGCCTTCAATGTTGTAATAATTGTATAGGAGAATCAAAAGTGATGGAAAAATAAGTAGCTACAACAATTACATATTAAAAAAATGGAGGCCATCCCATACACTCATTATGAGGTTGACCAAATTTAAGGGAAGAAGCACAAAATATTTGTTCACCTCAAGGAAAAGAAGGCTATTGCAGATATGAGCTCAGAATATTTGTAATACAATATTCAAACTATAAATCTGGATTATATCACTCAAGTGGAGGCTCTCATTACACTTTATATCAACACTGACATATTATTTGTAAAGGAATAAGGCATGGAGAGGAAGCTTAAAGGGGTGAAGAAAAGAGTTCAGTTTTTGGAAGCACAACTCTATAAGGCAAGGCTAGGCCAACGTGCCTTGGTGGATGAAGTGAAATCAATGAAGGATTTCTTGGATAGGACCCCTCTCCAGCAAGTATTGAAGCAAAAGGATTAAGAAATCACTTCCTTGAGGATAAAGCTTGAGAAGAAGGAGGTCAAATTCAAGAGTGAGTTGCAACAATGATAAAATGCTTTAGATACTATATTGGTTGAGTTACAGAAGGAGAATAGAAAGTCCCAAGGAGCACTAATTTGTAGAGAATGGGTAAAAAACATCAAAAATGTTTTTTGGGATAAAACAAGAGAAGTGATGTTGAAGGTGCTTCCATATTTTTTGCGGAAGCTAGAAGAGGGATTGGCAACCTCTAAGCTGGTGTAAAAGAAATCATATGCTAAGTCAAGTTTGGTGTAGAGCATGGGGGACAAGCATTAAGATTAAAGGTATTATTCAGAAAAGGAGATTCCTTCCTATCCAAGTACTCAAAAAGATATATCGATCATGATGCAACTGCCATACAGTAGATACTAACTCTTGTAGACTTGTATTATGAAGGAAAAGAGCACTATGTTGTAGTAAAAAGAAGGTGGAAAAGATGAGCAGGGATAACTCAAACTTCAAAGTGCTTCAATCTCCTATATTTTGGAATGACAAGGGAGAGCTCTATATAGAAGAGGATTTGAATAGGCTATTTGAGGGCTTAAAGGGATATGAAAGTGAAATTGTGGTGCTACATGAACCAATAGTGGTGAATAAAATTCTTGACGTAGTCCTCAAGCTTTTGAGTCTTCTTGCCATGATAGAGGAGATAGTTGAGAAATACATTGACCCATCCTACAAGGATTTATACCACTTGGGCACCATTATTGATAGCATTAGAGTTATTCCTCTCCCTTCTGCAAAGTATGAAACTAGATTTATCAAAAACTTAAATTTCAGTCCATTCTAGCAACTGCCTCATAGACTTAGTCCTCAAAAGCTCAAGAATAGCAAAAAAAGGAGTCTGGAGGGGTGGCATAGTTTTTATGATAGGCAAATTTTGCAAGCATTTTTTTGCAAGGCCTATTTTTATTTGTGCTTTGAGTTGACTTTGTGGCCCAGTGGTTGTGGTCAAGGTCTATATTTTTTGGTATAGGGTATTTTTCCTTCCCTATTTTGTCTAGGTTCTATATTTTTAGTGAGTGAAAATCCTTGTAAGTCACCAAAATTGTGGGTAGTGTTATCTGCAACCACCTTATATTCATGATAAATTGGGGTAGGCTTGAAATTTCTACTACAAGGAAGATGGATAAAAGTGTTAGGAAGAAAAATGGGCATGGTCACCCCTTGGAGCACCCCAAAAGTTCACTCAAAGTGTTTAAATATGTTATTAAGTACTAAGGCAGGTAGGAAAATGGGAATCTTTATTCCTCGAGTGGATCCCAAAACTTTGCCTAGATGAAATGAGGGGAAAAATTTTGGAACGGTGACAAGTTACTGGTGCTCCTAAAACTCTACCATGATAGATCAAGAAGCTATATGAATATGATAAATGCAAAAAACCTATTGCAGTTCATGCTTAAGTTTGATCAGATCATGAACCAATTTAAGAATGAGACAAGGCTAAGTACTATGTGGATCTCAAAATGTTACCTCAAGGGTGTAAGTAGCTATGATAGGGCAAAAGAGCAAGAATTGATGGTCCCAAGTCTAGGCCCAAGTCTCTACCATATGATAAGAGAAAGATGTGTTGGACGAAAATATAGAGAGCATTCTAGCTACAATCCAACCCAAAAGTCCGCCTCAAGTTAAGGTAGAATTAGGTTTAAAAATAGGAAACATTAAAGAGGCCATCAATGGCCCAAATATCTGCCCAGTCAAAAGAGATGGACCAGAGTTTGAAAGGGACATCAATTTCTTGCTAGGAGTAAAAGGCACCATTTCCGAGATGAAAGAGGTGGGTGAGTATTTTAATAATTGGTCAAGAAAGATACCTAGATCCTGAGAAGAAGGATATCAAATTCAAGAGTGAGTTGCAGCAACAACAAAATTCTTTAGATACTACATTGGTTGAGTTGAAAAAGGAGAAGAAAATCCCCAGGAAGAATTAATTTCTAGACAATGGGTTAAGAACATCAAAAATGTTTTTGGGATAAAATAATAGAAGTGATGTTGAAGGTGATTCCATATTTTATGTGGAAGTTAGAAGAGGGATTAGCAACCTCTAAGCTAGGAAAAAAGGAGTTAGATGCTAAGTCAATTTTGGTGTAGAACATGGAAGGATAAGCATTAAAATTAACAGTATTATTGAGAAAAGGAAAATATTTCCTACCCAAGTACTCAGTAAGAGATATGAAGCATGGTGGAACTGCTATACAGTAGGTACTAACTCTTGTAGACCTATATTATGAAGGGAAATGGCACCATGCTACAGTAAAAAAGAATGTGGAAAAGAGGAGCATGTATAATTCAACACTCAAAGCACTTGACTATCCTAAATTTTGGGATAACAAGGGAGAGCTCTATATAGAAGAGGATTTGAAATTTGAGGGCCTAAAGGAATATGAAAGTGAAATTATGGTTTTGCAGGAACCAATAGTAGTGAATCAAATGCTTTACATAGTCCTCAAACTTTCGAGTCTTCTTGCCCTGATATAGGAGATAGTTAAGAAATACATTGACCCACCCTACACGGATGTCTACCACTTGGGTACCATTATTGATAGAATTAGAGTTGTTCTTCTCCCTGGTATAGAAACATGGAACCATATTTATTAGAAACTTTGGGTTCAGGCCATTCCAACAACTACCTCATAGAATGAGTCCTCAAAAGCTCAAGAACAACAACAAAAGGAGTCTACAGGGGTGGCATAGTTTTTGTGATGGGAAAATTTTGTAAGCATTTTTGTGCAAGGCCTATTTTTTTTGTTATTGGAGTTGACTGTGGCCCAATGGTTGTGTCTAAGGTCTATTTTTGTTGGTACAGGGTATTTTTCCTTCCCCGTTTTATCTAGGTTCTATATTTTTAGTGAGTGAAAATCCTTGTAAGTAACCAAAATTATGGGTGATTTTATCTACACCCACCTTATATTCATGATAAATTGGGGTAGGCCCGAGATTTCTACTGCAAGAAAGAAGAAAAGTATCAGGTAGAAAAATGGGCATGGTCGCCCCTTGGAGCACCCCTAAAATTCCACCCAAAGTGTTTCAAAATGCAATTAAGTACTAAGGAAGGCAGGAAAATAAAAATCCTTATTCTCTGAGTGGATCCCAAAACTTTACCTCGATGAAATAAGGGATGGAAAATTGGGTGATGGAAAGTTACTGGCACTCCATGACTCTACCGTGATAGATCAATAATTTATCTAAAGATGATAGACTTGGAAAACTTGTCGCGGTTCATGCTTAAGTTTGATTTGATCATAAATTGATCAAAGAATGAGACGAGGCTAAGTACTACATGGACCCTAAAATTCTACCTCAAGGGTGTAAGGAGTTGTGATGGGATAAAAGAGTGGGAATTGATGGTCCCAAGTATGGGCCTAATTCTCTGCCATATGATAATAAGAAGATGTGTTGGGCAGAAATCTAGGGAGCGGCCTAGCTGCGGGCCAGCCCAAAAGTCCACCTCGAATTAAGGTAAAACAAGGTGAAAAATAGGAAACATCAAAGGGACCATCAATGGTCCAAATATCCACCCAGTCTAAAGAGATGGACTAGAGTTCGAAGGGATATTAGTTTCTTGCTAGTAGTAAAAGGCACCATGTCCAAGACGGAAGAGATGGGTGAGTAATTTAATAACTAGTCAAGAAAGAAACCTAGAACTTGAGAAGGAGGTCGAATTCAAGAGTGAGTTGTAGCAACAACAAAATTATTTAGATACTACATTGGCTGAGCTGCAAAAGCAGAATAGAAAGCCCTAGGGAGCATTAATTTCTAGAGAATAGGTTAAGAACATCATAAATATTTTTTGGGATAAAATAAGAGAAGTGATGTTGAAGGTACTTCCATATTTTGTGCAAAAGTT
The DNA here is from genome assembly GCA_028583015.1 of Wollemia nobilis. Lineage (NCBI taxonomy): Eukaryota > Viridiplantae > Streptophyta > Pinopsida > Araucariales > Araucariaceae > Wollemia > Wollemia nobilis. Next base: position 1,432,609 of record JAQPPZ010002540.1, on the reverse strand, counting down.
AGAAGAGGGATTGTCAATCTCTAAGCTAGTAGAAAAGAGGTTAGATGCTAAGTCAAGTTTGGTGCAGAGCATGGGGAGACAAGCATTAAAATTAAAGGTATTATTTAGAAAATGATATTCCTTCCTATCCAAGTACTTGGTAATAGATATTGAGCATGGTGTAACTACTATACAGTAGGTACTAACTCTTGTAGACCTACATTATGAAAGGAAATAACACCGTGCTACAATAAAAAATGTGGAAATAATGAGTAGGGATAACTCAAAACTCATAGTGCTCAATTACCCTAGATTTTGGATGACAAGGGACAGCTCTATATAGAAGAGGATTTGAATAGGCTATTTCAGGATCTAAATGAAGATGAAAGTGAAATTAGGTGTTGTAGGATCCAATAGTGATGAATCAAATGCTTGACGTAGTCCTCAAGATTTCGAGTCTTCTTGCCATGATAGAGGAGATAGTTGAGAAATACATTGACCCACCCTACAAGGATATCTACCGCTTGGGCACCATTATTTATAGCATCAAAGTTGCTCCTCTCCCTGTTGCAGAAGCATGGAACTAGATTTATCATAAACTTTAGGTTCAGGCCATTCTAGCAATTGCATCACAAATCGAGTCCTTAAAAGCTCAAGAACAATAATAAAAGGATTTTGGAGGGGTGGCATAGTTTCTATGATGGGTAAACTTTGTAAGTATTTTTTTTCAAGGCCTATTTTTATTTGTGCTTTGAGTTGACTCCATGGCCCAATGGTTGTGGCCAAGGTTTTTTTCGTACAACGTATTTTTCCTTCCCCATTTTATCTGGGTTGTATATTTTCAACGAGTGAAAATCCTTGTAAGTTGCCAAAATTGTGGGTGGTTTTCTCTACACCCACCTTATATTCATGATAAATTAGGGTAGGCATGATATTTCTTCTACAAGGAAAAATGATAAGAGTTTTGGGAAAAAAAATGAGCATGGTCGCCCCTTGGAGCACCCCCAAAGGTTATCCTGAAGTGTTTCAAAATATAATTAAGTACTAAGATGGGCAGGAAAATAGGAATCCTTATTCCCTGAGCAGATCCTAAAACTTTGCCTTGATTAAATGAGGGGTGGAAAATTGGGATGGTGGAAAGTTGTTGGCACTCCTAAAAATCTGTCGTGACAGATCAAGAAGCTATATGAATATGATAGACTCAAAAAAAATATCATGGTTCATGCTTAAGTTTGATCAAATCATGAACCAATCACATAATGAGATGAGGCTATAGTACTATGTGGATCCAAAAATGCTACCTCAAGGGTGTAAGGAGCTATGCCAGGGCACAATAGTAGGAATTGATGGTCCCAAATCTGGGCCCAAGTCTCTACCATAAGAGAAGAGAAAGGTGTGCTAGGTAGAAATCTAGGGAGCAGCTTGGTTGCAGGCCAGCCCAAAATTCTACCTCAAGTTAAGGTGGAATCAAGTGCAAAAATAGGAAACATAAAAGGGGCCATCAATGGCCCAAATATCCACCCAATCAGAAGATATGGACTAGATTTCAAAGGGACATCAGTTTCTTGCTAGTAGTAAAAGGCACCATATCCAATATGGAAGAGGTGGGTGAGTAATTTAATACATGGTTAGGAAATACACTTGTGCACAACTGGCATGTATCAGACGCCCCACTAAATTAGGAGTGATCTTCTATGAAGTATAATTTTTGTGGTGAAGTTGTAGGTCACATTAATGATCCCAACAACGCTCTTCCCTCAAGTGCATGCAAGCATTATGAGTCCCTGATGTGTCAGTACAATTGTCATAGGGACAATTTGATGCAGCCATGATGATGGTTGGTGCATAAAACTTGAATTTTCTTTGGATCAGTCACACTTCATTAATATGTGTCTTAATTGCATGCAGTAGAGGTTGTTGGCCAACCTTGGATCTTGGTATTGTATTCACTTGTAGAGAGGTCTCTTTTAGGAGCTATATATGCAAGAGTGTAAGGCATAAAAATGGTTAGCTCTTTGGCCATTAAAACTTGCATGTAATATTTGAAGTACTCATAATACAAATGGATCATTTTTTGGCCTCAAAAACTTCTCATGTATGTATGTTTTTTTCAATTATCTATTTTTGTTAAAGTTAGATGAATGAGTGTGCTGTAATTCTGCATTTTGAATTTATGCATTTCATTCTCTGATTCTGAAATTCATAATTGAACTTTGTGTGCTTAATATAAATGGAAAATATTTGATGGCCTGCTAGATGATTTGTGCGAATTTATTGAGTATTAAGGTCTTGTGTGTATTTTGATGCACCTTAACCCATACCTTATGAGTTCTATTTTCAGCTTCTTTTCCTTTCTTTGTTGCTCTCTTTTTCCTTCAAGTATAGTTAGCTAGGACCCCTTAGGAACCAAACCTCTCCAGATATTAGTCTCAAAGCTTCCTGTTTTGAGACCATTCAAATTTGGTCAAGGTCTATGGGTGCACAATCCTTACCATTAGATAAAATTTCAACCAATAGGTGGTTGATACATCAAAGCACTAGTTAGTTGAGTCCTAGGTAGAGGTGTAATATGTAGTAGTGGAAGAAACTATAATTGCTATGTTGGAGTTTGATTTATGTTTGCTGGAAAGAGCATTGGTGGTGTTGGTGGTAGCTTTTTAGCTTATACTAATATCCCCTCCACACAAGAAACTTCTTTGAATACTCTTCATAAGGTAGTATGATTAGCATCTTGTACCATCAGACTTAATCTAGTTGTAACACTTTTATGTAATAAACCATAGCTTGTTGGTTAGATAATCTAACGTTCGTCACGTTGTGATAGAGCTTATCAATGAATATCATGTTAAAATTGTGTATATTCTAACGAGAATGTTGGATATTGCATTTAACTAAAATAATATAGAAAATGAGTTAGTGGCTCTACCAAATATCATCACAAATGGATCTATAATGGTTTCCCAATTAGTGGCTTCTCTCTAAAAAGATTTTGTACCACATTGCAACCTTTCCTTTAGTGAAAAAAGCATAAACCTCATCATTACATCCTCCTATTGAATGTAGTGGATAGACTTTAGCAAAAACAACTCTTGAAATTGTCCAAGGTTGTCTTACTATCATCTCTGCTAAATTTTGGCAAAATTTTAATGTTTCTTGAAGAATATATGAAAATACGACTAAATTAATGGACCTTGATGACTCCAATCCAAGAAATTATTTTACGGAGTGAGTTAGGTGTGTTGTGCATGTTGTCTAGAATGATCCATATTTTTTTAAAGTTATGCAAAGGTAAAATGGATGTGGATTTCTCTTTTGGATTTGAATTCTTTAGTCTAGTGGGAGATAGAGTTGTAGACTCTGGTATTCTAGATGCTTTTAAAATTCTTAAAAATTTATGGATGTTTGGGATTCTTGATATTTTGATGACTTATGTCCTTTCTGGACAACATATCTACTTCCTTTCAAATCCTTGTTTGGACTGGAGTAAGCTCATAAAATCAATTACACTCCCTGAATTACAAAATTTGGATGTAGTGATCATAAATCCATAGTGTCCCTTTGCAAAGTCATCATAAAATTTCTTAAAAAATATTCCCAGTGTAGATCTATATTTGGGTTTTGCTTACAAATAACTTTTACCATATTTATTGATTTTTCCCAAAATAAACCCTTAATATTTCTATTGGGTATGCCATAAGCCCTTACTGATAATACAATAGCCAAATAATGTAATGGAAATTTTAAACTCATTTAAATTTATGACATAGACTTGTAGGTCAAATTTTGTAGAATTATTAATTTTAAATTAGATCTAGGACCTTTTCATAAATCTTCTTGTATCAACAACTCTTGCAAAATTTAAAAAATCTAAATAAATTTCACTGAAATTGTTGAAGATTACTGAAAATTTTGTTGAAAATACTAAAACCCTCATATATATGCTCAAATGGTAGTGTCTCTCTCAACAAAGTAACAATAAAACTTTTAAACATTTTTCGGCTTGTGGGTTTTGCTAGATCTATGAATTCCTTTGTGAATCAACAAAGGTCTTTACCAAACATTCTTCTTAGCATTTTGGAAATGATCTAATTTGTAAATTTGATCAGATCTATGAATGTTTTCTAGAAATCCTAAATTGATTTTATTGAAACAATTATGGATGTCCTATGGACATGCCAAAAACTATTACTATTTATATGCTTAATGGTTATGTGCACATGATAACCAAGTAACCTCCAAAGGGGGCCAATTCCTTGTTATTTTTTATTTACTTTATCTAAATTTTTAAGGAAATGAGTTAGTAAAAATAAAAATAAATAAGTACAGAGAATAAATATAGTTATGAGGCTATAATAGTGAACAATCGATCCAATTTGGGTTTCATAATAAATCTACAACTATAATCCACCATTAAATTGAACAAATTTGCAGTATTCAAGAAAAGGACTAAGAAGAAAAAATAATCTTTTCATTTGCATTCAAAGAGGCAAGGGGGAAATAAATACTTCTAAAGCAAATGACCATGCATATCTATTGTAGAATTTTCTTCAGGTTATGTTATAGAAAAAATACTAGTTTGATTTATTAAATTGCCAAAAGGATCCTTACAAATGAGCTTCGATTCTTTTTTATGGATGAAAATGTTCAAAGTAAACCCTAGCTCCTCCAAACAAAACCTTAATCTTCTATTTTAATATTAAAATAGAATTTTATCCTAAGATTTTGTGGTAAATGGCTACTTCTTTAGCTAAGTTTTCCTTTAAAACCCCTTCATACATGTGACAGTTGCTTTCTTATTTATCTCCCACTTAGTGGCCATTTTTTTGGAAACCTGTTATTATGGGTTCCACATTAATTTCCATGACTTCTAGACATGTCCTAAATCTGTTATAGACCTCAAATCAGTGCATTGATACATTTTTTTACTTTTATTTGGATTTTCCTATATTTTCTATCCCTTTTTAGTAAATCGATGTTCATGTCAACATGACATCAACTTTATTGGTTGGCACATTAGCATAACACATGTCAAAAAATCAACAATATGTGTATGCAAGTCAATTCAATGGATCAAATTTACTGATATTAAATTCATTTCATGATTTGTCTAGTTTTCCATGGTCTTCATGACTTTGTTGATGTGGTCTTTTTGATGATGTGTCATCCCTCGTTTTGGTCTCTTAGTTTAGTGGATTATCAAATTTATCTCCTTTATTCATTTTGTTGAATCCCATGTATTTATGTTAGTATGATGTTGATTTATAGTGAATCAACAATATGTTTTGAGCCTTTATCCTCTTTTCTTCCTTGGTGTCGATTCATTGCATTCATGCCATCATGACACAACTCTATTGGTGAGTCAACTTCTACCTGATATGTACCTAAAAATTAGCTGAATTTGCAATTTTCTCCCTACTAGAGGATTGGCCAAGATGGTGAATTGGTGCCATTTGATAGATTGGTGTCATTGGATCGGTAATTTCAATACTTGGTGAAAATTTAAGGTTTTTGCTCACTTTTTCTTTTGAAGTTTGTATTCGTGAACTTTATTTTTTGCATCTTTTAACCTATTCATCTGACTTGTCTAACACCTTTAAATGTCTTATTTTTTTATCTATGCTCTACTTTGATTGTATGATGGATTTACGGTCTACCACCCAACAAGAATGATGAAAATCACAACACCTACATGTGGGAAGAATCACATAGATATATCTTGATTTCTCTAAATGAAGCTTGATACATATATAGTTTAAAGGACATACCTGGTGTTATATACCCCTCTTCTCATTACAATAAATCATTTACAAATATGCAAAAATATACAACATGCATCCACAAATAAATTGCACAATAATAATCCACACAATAAAATAGAGATTGATAATACCCTTGAGGTAGGGCAACACTATACAATGCTCCTTATTGGAAGGAAGCCACTCCACAAGATCTCTAGCTCAGTACTTCTACAAATAATACTTCATATATGACACTTTACAATTTGGTACATCTCTCTTTATATAATAATGTGATGGTTCATCTTCCATGAGTTACTAGTTCACCCATGTGATGGTTCACCTTCCATGAGTTACAAAGTGCATAATAATAGACAATATTCCTTGATGGTTACATATATGATTCTATGATATTATTCTCCTACCTATTTCTAATTTGACATGTGGCCTTCCTTACTAGTGAGTAATGGTTACATAAGTAATGTTTATATCATAGTGGTCCACATTAGCCAATAATTTATTTATGGCTCATATCATTAAATTATTAAGTAACTATGTTGGGTACCTAACATTCCATCATTCCAAATTTTTTTGTACTTGAAATATAAAATGAGGCTAAATAATATGATATTTTGAGCCATATTGATTACTGGTAACAATATTTATCATCCATAAATCCTAATGAAACTATGATTGGTGGTTCTCTTCGTTGATGCCAATGCCATGTTTTGGAAGCATAAATTTCACTTTTTTCATCCATACATGCTTGCATTTACAACTAAATTTTGGGCTCCTCTGGTTTCTTATATATTCCTTATAGCTCCTTTGGTGTTTTATGTCTTGTTGTCATGATTGTTGCCTCTCATGGTGGTGTGGATAGCGATATACTCCAACCTTAGCTTGATGTTCAGCTTGGTTTCACTCTTCTTTCTTGCTTCCCTGATTTGGTTTGTGTAACAACCCAAGTCTACTCACTTAGTTGTACCACACTAAAATTACAAAAAAACATTGATTTATATATATATATATATAATTTTAATCTAACATTATTACTTATAAGGTTGCTTCATGATCATAGCAAACATATTTCACCCAACTATCATTTATCAAAATTTTATCTTAGCATAGGTATATTACACCACTTTTGAGTTCAAGACTGTTGTAGACAATCACCCAAGTGGACGATATCGACCATATCCCGTAAAGGTGCTATTAGTGGAATTGACTTATCTCATTTAGTGTCCTTGTGTTCTGGCATGAGGGTCAATCCACGACAAGGATTATCCTCTAGGACCCATAACACCTAGAGGGGGATGCTTACTTCCCTATTCCTTATCATTATGAACCTTTGACTTATCATCATTTTTGTGCCTATATCGAATGAAAGGAAAATAGCGTACTTATGCCTAGTGTCCAAATGATTGTCCTCTTCATGAATTCAGTTAGATCCATGCCAATACATTGGCCTTGGACTTAATCCCACATGCTCTTTATGACCTATGTTAGTATGTCCCATACCATACAATGATGCTTAACTAGTTTGGTCAAAGATACACGGGATATATTACAGTACTATTCTAGATGCAACCTGGATAAGGCATCCCATACTACCCCTCGTTACCAGACCTGACTTAGTCATTTAAAAATAATTAACCATTCTTGTCAGTCTATAGTTGCTCTAGACACTGTTGTATGCCTACCCACACTCCAATAGTATTTGGGTGAATTCTAAGCATTCTTCATTCTCAATGCTCAATTTCATGTTTTGTATAGGACTTCTCAACCATTTTTAAATATCTTGTTTTCATGTTAAATTAATTTATCTAATAAGAGTTTTTTCAATTCCATCCTTACAGGTTTAAGTTTCCACTTACACAACAACTTCTGAAGGAAATCTACAAGTAATTCTAAGTCTTGAATAAATAACCAAGGATTCCATACATATTTTCTTTATTTTAAAATAACTACCATGAGAAAATTCTTCCATCCTATGGATATTACTAGCTCCAAATATAAGAGGAAGTAAACAAATTTTTAACTCAACAACCTATCTACCTTTCTTGAACTCGCTCAGACAAAAGCAAAGAATATTAATAAACTTATCATTCAACAAATGATCCTGACTTATTTCTCATCTTCTACTAACTTAAATATATTAGAATAAGCAATATTTTCATTAGACAATAAAACAAAGACTTTAATATGATTTTCTAAGTAAAAAAATACCCCTACATTTTTTTCATCTACTGCAACCGATATGTTGTCCCCCAAACACACTAAGAGATTAATATAAAATACTAGATTAACCAAATTTACTTAACCCTCTCATGATTTCGATATAAGCTAATTGAGAATTATAACACACACAAGATAATGGACATCCCTAAAATGGTGTGCTAGTCCCAACACGATACACTGTCATGACAAAATTAAATACACATTATCCAATAAGGAACCCATAAAATATTTTTCCTGCATGTCAACTACACAAGATGTCTTAACATTTATTTGGGTAACACATCATAGACTTAGAACCAATGCTAACAATTCTGGTATTATTCTCTCACGGTTTTACTCCTCTAGCAAAGCCCCTAGACATATGATACACCAATATAATTCAATTCTAATACACCAGTATTGAATGCATGATTTTCTATTCAAATAGAAGAATTCTCATTGCTTAGAAAACCATGCACATCGATTAAGCCCTTGGGATAAATTATTCAATCATGAAAATAAATACCTTGCACATATTCCACATAAATCACGATACATGCTTTCACCAACTTCTACTGGAACTTGTAGAATTGATTCAAGATGCTCTAAATAAAACTCAAATTTTTAGTCTTTACTTAGACACACTACTCATAGATAAGGAAATACACAAAATATTTTTATTGATTTTCTAACCTATCATAATTTTGTTTGCTACATATAAAGAGCACCACTCTTAGTTCTAACATTAGGCTTTTAGTTTCTATCATTTACAAAGAGAAACTCTACACTGGATAGGGTGTTTTTCAACACTTTTTCCACTCAATACAACCATATCCTGTACATTTAAGTATATCACAAATTTTTGTTAATGTATATTTGTGAAAGTTAATTGTGTTGTCATATTTATAACCAAGCATCACAGTGGCTACCAACCTTCACTCGACTGCTAACACCCTCACTAGCCCTTTTCCACGTTGCTGCTAAAACTTCTCTCTTGACTAAGGTGATTTTGAAGCTTAGGGATAAAGGGATCATATTATGGCTCTACACTACATGAATGCAATTCTATTTCATGCAGAATATATACACACAGATGTTCACTGAAGTCACATTGCATTCTGAATTAATAATACATGTAATTCACCTTAAACATCTTTCCTTTTTCTAGATAATAGCAATATTCATAATTTAAACAAGCATGCATCTAATTACGAACATCATGAAGCATTTCACATAGGTGCACACTCTTCATTACCCCTTACATTTTATTTTCACACAGGAAACAATAATATCAAATAGGTGCACACTCAACATAGCTTCTTCCATTTCAATTTCACACAGGAAAATAATACGTTCCAGTTCAAGCATAATTCCTCTTTTTTTAAAGAAAAAAAAAAGCAAGCAAGAGTAATTCACTTTGAACAATCTACCTGGAGTTACTCGTAGAGTTTATTCTTTCCACCAGCTATCTGGGACTTCTAAATTCTCTCCAATATGTTCACCTCCATCCTCCACACATTTTTTGCTCTCCTTTTTTTTTCTCCATCGGTTTTCCTCTCCAACTCTCCCCTATCCACTACATGTAAAAAAATTATTTTCTAATAATTTTCCTTCCTTCCTTCTTGGTTCTCGGTTATGGAGAAGGTTCAAAATCATTATTTTAGTTAACACATTGCACCAATACAGTTAGGCTAACTGCTATTCCTTCATGATCATCCATTCCATGATGAAGAAAACCACACCCTTTAATTTTACATATTTGCTACCATTTAACATAGCTCAAATCACTTGTATTAAAGATATTTCAAATATAATATTTACCTACTCTTTTAAGCAATTTATGTCCACCAAAAATATTTGCACTCGGACCTCTTAAACCATGCATTCATCCTTTTTATTTGCATACCTATTTATTATCTATTTTATTTTAATTAAAACTATATGCATATAAAAACAATCAGTGGCTCCCATCATCATCGCCACTCAACCAAACATAACACTCAATCAAACATGGAGTCTACATGATATGCAAGCATGCGATCGTCCATGAACTCGTGAGCTGAATCATCACTTCCTTTATTAACTCAACAAATTTGAACCTGGTCTTGCATTCACAATAGCTATCAGTAGTACCACAATTCACAAGAAAATGTGGGGTTATTACCAATTTGTGTATCTACAAATATATGTGTGAGGAGGGTCGTTACATCCTCCCCCACTTAGGAAAAACACAGTCCCTATGTTTTATGCAAAATTAAACAAGAAATATCTTGCATAAGAATTTAGTAAATACCAAAGTAATCAAATAATTCATGTTTTCCATTCATAAAATTCATCATAACATCATAATTACTCTCATTTGGCATATATCTAAATCATATAACATGTAATATTGTTTTCATTCAAAACATATATCAACACATGATCAAAATTACAAAACTTTAAGTTATGCATTTCACATTCAAGCTACTCTACTCAGTAACTCAAACCAACTTAATCTACTCTACTCAGTATTTAGTCATATGTCTGATTGCAAATATACATACATCATCAAATCACATGAAAGTATTATTTTTAAATAAATAAGTCTAGATCTACTCAAATAGATGAGGAAACTACTGCTGCATATCTGCCATGTTCTCCCACGTGGCATTTTTGTCTAAGTAGTGGTCCCACTAAACTCGACATTGCTGAATATTCCTCTTCCTTAGGTTCTTGGTTCTAAAACCAAGTATGCGAATAGGTTGAATTTTAATTTTGAGTGGGTCAGTCATCTATAATTTAGACACACCCAATACATGAGTGGGATCATAAATATATTTTCTAAAGAGGGACACATGGAAGACATTGTGAATTTTAGACAAGCTTGGTGGTAGAGCAAGTCTGTAGGCCACAGGGCTTATACATGGAAGACATTGTGAATTTTAGACAAGATTGGTGGTAGAGCAAGTCTGTAGGCCACAAGGCTTATCCTGGTCACAATTTCAAATGGACCTACATATCTAGAGTCTAGAAGATTTTATAGAACTTTTAGTTGGTTTCACCCTTAAGAATACTCTGTCTCCCACAAAATATTTCTTCGATGTCCTTTTTAGGTCTGCGTAGCTCTTCTAGCGATCTGCAACCTCTTTCAACTTCTTCTGAATTATTTTCAATTGTTCTTCCATTTATTTTACCATTTTTGGTCTGATCACTACCAGATCTTCTGGATTATCCCAATTCAAGGGAGTTCAACACCTCCTTCCATATAGGGCTTTGAAAGGTGTCATTCCTAGTGATGCATGATAACTGTTATTATATGTGAACTCCACTAGGTATAAATAATCTTCCCACTTTGCATGTTGATCCATGTAGTACATTCTTAACATATCTTCCAATACTTGGTTTACTCTTTCAGTCTACCCATCAGTATCAGGATGATATGCAGTACTAATATTCAATTTGGTTCCCAATACCTCATGCATTTGAAATGAGAGTCTCTATCAAAAATTATAAGCTCTATAAAATCGTGCAGTCTTACAGCTTCCTTAGCAAACTTACTGCTGCAGGAGCATCATCTTGCACATTACTAGAATAAAATGTGCTACTTTGGTTAGCTTATCCACTATTACCAAAATTGTATCATACCTAAACCTTGTTTTAGGCATTCCCACTAGAAAATCCATTGATACCACTTGTCATTTTTGCGTGGGTATCTTATGTGGGTATAATTTTCCAGCTAGATGTAAATGTTTCTCTTTCAATTTTTGATATTCTAAGCATTTAGCCACATAGTTAGTAATATATTTTTTCATCCCTAGCCAAAAATAATTTTTTTTCAAATTCTCATGCATTTTTGCCCCTCCTGAATATTCAGAATAAGGTGTGATATGAGCTTCTTTAAGGATTGTTTACTTCAATCCCTTTGAGCTTGGAACTACCAATCTATTCTTATAAAATAGTAGATAATTTATGATCACAAAGTCTATAACCTTTCCAGGTTCTTGTTCAATCTGAGCCTTGCATAATTGACAGAAATCATCCTTTGCTTACATTACTTTAATTTGATATAACAGGTCATATTGATATTTTGTCAGTACAACAATGCGCCCTCTCCTACTTAGAGCGTAAGATACCTTATTCACCTTACCCTTGATATGCTCAATGTAAAAATCATACTTAGCTAAAAAATCCATCCAACATCTTTTTCTGGCATTCAACAAGGATTGGGTGAATATGTATCTAAGACTCGGATGATCTATTTTCAATTCAAATGGTTTACTCAATAAATATTATCTCCAAATTTCTAAGCCATGAACTACCACTACCAAATCTAAATCATGAGTGGCATAGTTAACTTCGTACATTTTTAAGTTTTTTGGACTCATGTGATAATCGTATCACCTTGGGTCAAAAATACCCCTAACCCTTCAATTGGTGCATCCGTGCACACTATAAATTGCTTATCAGGATCAAATAATTACAAGATCGGTGCAGATATCAAATAATATTTCAAAACTTGAAAATATTCTTCACATTGATCTATCCACTTAAAGGCTTTACCTTTTCTTTGGATATTTATAATAGGTTGGGAAATTCTAGAAAATCCTTTGACAAATCACCTGTAATACCCTGTAATGCCCATAAAGCTTCGCACCTCTGTCACACTAGCAGGTTCTAGCCAATCAATTATTGCTTCAATTTTCTTGGGATCTACTGCAATCCCTTTCGTGGAGATAATATGTCCCAAATATTGTACTTGCAGAGTGTAAAACTCACATTTTGATAACTTTCAATAAAGTTGATTCTTTCTCAGAATCCCAAGTACAGTTCTCATATGCTGATCATGTTCCTCCTTTCTCTTGGAATAGATCAATATATCATCCAAAAATATGAGCACAAACTGGTCCAATTGCTCTCTAAAAACACTATTCATGAGATTCATGAACACATTTGGGCATTAGTCAACCCAAAAGGTAGAATAATGTACTCAAAATATCCATACCTTATTCTAAATGCCATTTTTTAAGTGTCTTCTTCTCGTATTCGTGAATGATGATAGCCAAATCTCAAGTCTATCTTTGAGAAGATGGTTTCTCCTCTCATTTGGTCAAACAAATCATCAATTCTAAGTAAAAATACCTATTTATAACAGTTACCTTATTTAGAATTCGATAATCAATGCACATCCTCAAGATACCATCTTTTTTATTAATAAAAATAATGGGAGCTCCCCATGATGACACACTTGGCCTGATTAGCCATTTTTCCAACAAATTTTGAAGTTGTGTTTTGAGCTCTTATAGCTCTATAGGAGTCATCCTATATGGTTCCCTTGCAATAGGTGTTGCCTCGGGTAGCAACTCTATTGAAAAATCAAATTCTCTCTGAGGAGGTAATCCAGGTAGATCCTCAGGAAACACATCCCTAAACTCTTCCAGTACTGGATGTTTTTGGAAAATATCAAATTCCACTTTTGTCTCTTCTTTCTTATTCATTTTAACTATGAAGACCATCCCTTTCTTCCTAATAACTTTCTTTATCTATATTGTAGACAATAAATGTGGTTTAACTTCACTTCGACCATAACAAATCCTAACTCTTTGATTAGACTCATCCATAAATTCTACCCATCTTTCTTCAAAATTTAGAAGAGCTTTATGTGCCTTCAACCAATCAACTCCTAGAATGATATCAAACGCATGCAAAGGTGCCACATACAGATGCCAATTAGTTTTTCCTTGTGGCAAAGTAATATGGGGGTCAAACATACATTGGTTGACTTGGTAGGTTTTCCCTAACCCATACTCTACCTTCCAACCTTTGGCCAAAAATCTAGGTCTAATAGATATATCCCTCACTAACTTAGTGGATATAAAGTTGTTAGTTGAACCACTGTCTATCAAAATTTGCACATTTTTGCCAAACTTTTTCCCATTTAATAAGAAAGGAGTAATTTGACCATCAATTTTAGAGTTACTTGTGGCTTCATAGATCTTGTGAGTTGCTTCATCTAGAGATTTCTGACGTAAATTAACTCTATGGAGATATTTACTAGCATAAAAAGCTCCTTGACATACATAGCATCCATTTAGTAGAGATCTATTTGATCTGCTACTATTTTCATTTATAATCTGAGATGCAGTATCTTTGGTCCTATCTTGACTTGCTAGTTTTTGTTCCTATCATTTAGTAAATTCTTTACCATCCCGCTTGAAATTACCACCCTGGTAGTTAGATTTATTTTTGCCACCTTGCCTACTTTGCTCTCCCCCTTTGGGTTTCTTATTTTGATATTTTTCCCATCTCATAAACCCAACACTTTTTTGTTTTTTGAGTTCATATTTTTCTTTCTCAGATAGCTTTTGATAGTTAAAATATGCTTTTCTAGTTTCCTGATTGACTTCCTCTTTTCTTGCCAAATTAAAGGTAGTAGACAGGTTATCAAGGTTATGCATATTTACCACAATCATGATTCTAGGATGTAATCCCAAATAAATTTTTGAGTCTTTATTTCCTCATTACTTTCATATTGAGAGGTATATTTCAATAACTGAATGAACTTCTAGTGGTATTCATGAACTGACACATTTTCTTAATGTAAATAAGAGAATTACCAAATTTCTCTATATAATATTGCTTAGTCAAGAATCTATCCCTGAATTCTTTGGCAAACTCCTCCCATTTGAGGTCTGAAGCTTCAATTCTATGACCTTTCTTATATGATTTCCACCAATCAAGGGCTACCTCAATCATATTCATAACTGCTAAAGCAATCTTAGATTCAGAGGATAAAACTACTAAAGAGAAATACGACTCTAGTTCACTTAGCTAGTTTTCTAGTTGAATCACCATCACCTTTTCCATTGAATTTGGATATTATGACCTTTCTCAGGTTCATGTCCAACTCTTTACTCATCCTGGTCCTTTCGACACTAGATCCCTCATGTTCTCTTGATACTTATTTAGTCTTTCCCAATCCAATGTCTCTTTCCCTAGCTAATTCCTTTATCACCCTTTGTTGTTGGGTAATAAATTATTGTTGTTGGGCCATATGGGTTTTCTATTGGGTCATTTCTTCCCTTTGTTGTTCCATGTGAGTTTACAACAATTGAACAACTTTTGCAAGATTTTCCCCTTCCCTAACAAGTTCATTAGGAGAAGGTTCATTCAATAATTTCATCCTTCTTTCATGTTGAGGGTCTTCTTGTCTCAATCCTGACCTTGGTCCCCTAGTAGGTCCTTCGGTGGTTTCTTCCTCCCTGCCTCCTATAGGATTTCCTAAAGATCCACCTCGTAGCATTTGTGTCATTTGACCTGTAGGTGAAAGAGGTAATTTATTAGTTTAATACAAATTCACAATTAGAGTCCACAACTCAGATCTACTTTTGCTCTAATACCATATGTAACAACCTAATTCTACTCACTTGGTTGTACCACACTCCAATTACAAACAAACATTGCTTTATATATTTTTTGTTTTAATATAACATTATTACTTATAAGGTTACCCTCATGATCACAACAAAAATATTTCACCCAACTATCACTTGTCAAAATTTTATCTTAGTAAATATATATTACACCACTTTTGAATTCAAGACTACTACAGACAATCACCCAAGTGGACGAGATCAGCCATATCCTATAAAGGTACCATTAGTGAAATTGACTTGTCTCATTTATCATCCTTGTGTTTTGGCATGAGGGTCAATCCACGACAAGGGTTATCCTCTAGGGCCCATAACACCTAGAGGGGGAATGCTTGCTTCCCTATTCCTTATCATTTCGAATCTTCAACTTATCATCGTCCTTGTACCTATATTGAATGAAAGGAAATAGCGTACTTATGCCCAATGTCCAGCTGACTATCCTCTTCACAGAGTTAGTTAGAGCCATGCTAATACACTAGCCCTGGAATTAATATCACATGCTCTTTATGACCCACGTCAGCATGTCCCATACCATACAACAAGGCTTAACTAGATTGGTTGAAGATACACGAGATCTATCACAATACTATTCTAGATGCAACCTGGAGAAGGTATTCCATACCGTCCTCATTACTAGACTTGACCTAGTCATTTAAAAATAATCGACCATTCTTGTCAGTCTACAGTTTCTCTAGATATTGTTGTGTGCCTACCCACACCCCAACAGTATTTGGGTGAATTCCAAGCATTCTTCATTCTCAATGCTCAATTTCATGGTTTGTTTAGGGCTTCTCAACCATTATTAAATGTCTTGTTTTCATGCCCCATTAATCTATCTAATAAGAGTTTTTCCAATTCATCCTTACAAGTTTAAGTTTCCACTTAAACAACTTCTCAAGGAAACCTACAAGTAATTCAAAGTCTTGAAGAAATAACCAAGGATTCACATACATATTTGCTTTATTTTAAAATAAAGACCATGAGTAAATTCTTCCATCCTATGGATATTACTAGCTCCAAATATAAGAGGAAGTAAACAGATTTTTAACACAACCTATCTACCTTTCTTGAATTCTTTCAGACAAAAGCAAAGCATATTAATAAACTTATCATTCAAGAAATTATCCAGACTTATTTCTCATCTTCTACTAACTTAAATATTTCAAGATAAGCAATATTTTCATTAGAAAATAAAACAAAGACTTTTTAAGGCGAAGAAATAAAAAAGCAAATCACAATAGTACATTGGCATACGAAAGGAGAGAAACTCAGCACAAAAAAAAATTATCAAAAAATTAATTTTAACATAATGGCATACATAAAAAAACTTTACAAGCATGATTGCAAAAACTCGAAATGCTTCGTAAATGTGTTTCGCACCTATGTGCTCATTAGTACGGCTGATGAAAATTTTTACAACCACACTTGTGTGTATAAAAATGATTTCGATCACACGTGGAGACCAACGGTCATGCCACATGGTAGAAATCAAGTATGCCTATGGAAGCATGATCTAGGGGTATGCCAATAATAAATGGTAATGATAGCCAAGATCCGCTAAAATAGTTGCTAAACCTTCTTCTAAGTGTCACAAAGAATAACAAAGTGGGATATATCCAAAATTTTATCTCCAAAACGTTCACCTCTATCCTCCACATGGATTTTGTTCTCTTTCTCTCTTTTTTTCCTCCCTCGGTTTTCCTCTCCAACTCTCACCTCTCCACTACATTTAACATAATTATTTTCTAATAATTTTCCTTCCTTATCGGTTCTCGATTATGGAGAAGGTTCAAAATCATTATTGTAGCTAACACCTTGTGCCAAATACAGTTAGGCTAACTACTATTCCTCCATGATCATCCATTCCACGATAAAGAAAACCACACCCTTTAATATTACATATTTGCTACCATTTAACATAGCTCAAATCACTTGTATTAAAGTTATTTCAAATATATTTTTACCTTCTCTTTCAAGCAATGACTTTTACCAAAAATATTTGCATTCGGATCTCTTAAACCATGCATTCATCCTTTTTATTTGCATACCTATTTATTATCTATTTTATTTTAATTAAAACTATATGCATATAAAAACAATCAGTGGCTCCCATCATCATTGCCACTAACACTCAATCAAACATGGAGTCTACATGATATGCACTCATGGAAGCATCCATGTACTCGCGAGACTTATCTTATTACCTTTTTCATCGACTAACTTCCCTTCCTCAATAACTTTGAGCCTGGTCCTGCATTCACAGTAGCTATTAGTAGTACCACAATTCACAAGAAAATGTGGGATTATTACCAATTTGCATATGAACTAATATTTGTATGAGGAGGGTCGTTACAGTTTGTCCCTTTTTTTTACTTCTATTATTGTTGTTATTACCTCCTCCTGAGATTCTATTTTAGGTTCTTTCATTTGTTCTTTACTTTGTTCCCCTACAATAAGTACATTTTTTTCCTTACACTAACAAATATCTTGTAATGTTATTTTCTTCTGATACCATAATGTTATTTTCTTCTTGTAATGTTATTTTCAGATCTTAAAAAAATTGAATATTTTGACCCTCAAGCTATATGTCTTTGATTTTTCTTTGCTTGAACTTGAAACCTCTTAGTCAAAGACATAATGATAAAATTATATTTACTGATAGAGGTAATGAAAATAATAACATTTTTGTTTTGAATGCAACCATGAACTTGCAAAATAGCTTTTTTACATTCGAGCAAATCTTGTTGACCATTGTTTGGCCCTGAAACACAAGGTATAATTTCCTTATCCTTCACATTATTATCCTTTCCTTCTGATCCCCATTTGCTTAAAAATACAACTTCAAATTCTTCCTATGTATGTGCATTTACGATCATGAACAAAGTTTAAAAACCAAAAAAACACATACCCTCTCAAGTAATCTCAATTATTCTCTTTCCATTCTCTCTAAAAAAAATTAAAAAAAAAGTTTTTCACTTCATCAACCATTCCCTAGCATTAATATCATCTTCTCTAGAGAATTTTGGCAACTCCATGACCTCAACCTATTTTTTTTCAAAGTAGATAGTGTTTTAAATAACCAAAACTTATGTTTCCTCCGATGAATCTTGCCTTAAAAGTATTTTGGCCTAAAAAGGTCATAGTTGTGTTCTGTTCTTTTTCTTTTTTTAGTTTTTCAAGGTGTGTGTGTTTGTGTTTTTTTGAATTGTTTTGTTTTTGTGTTGATTTTGTGTTATTGTTGTTTTTTATGTTTTTTTTCGTGTTTGTGTTTTTATGTGTTTTGTGTTTTGTTGCTATTTTTTGTTTTTTGAGTTTTATGTTGTTTTTGTTTATTTTGTGTTATTTTTTTGTGTTGTCTTTGGATTTTTTTTTGTTTGTTTGTCTTTTTTTTTTGATGTTGTTTTTTTGTTTTTATTTTTTCTTGCTTTTGTTGTTTTAGGGATGCTCGTTGAGTATACTGAAGGGGGTAGGCTAGGTGCAAGCCCTAGGTTTTTTTGGTGGAATAGATGACCCTACCTCCTTGGGACTTACCCAAAAGTGGCATCACATTTGAGGTGTTTTCCAAAAAAAAAATTCTCACAAATAAAATGTCTTAAATATCATCTATTCCCTTATTCAAACAATTAAATCTATATATTTTCTTCAAAAAAATAAACGACAATTGATATGCTTTCCTGGATTGAGAGTTATGATTTTTTTTCCTTTTGCATTTTTTTCGTGCAACCCCAAAAACAACATCAAAAGCCCAACTTCAAACAACTGTAACTCTCTCAATACTTATCAAAATTTCACAAGTGAGTATTCGTTTTATAGTACTCAAAATAATTTACATGCTAGTGCAAAAATATTATGAAAATGACTATTAAAAAATTTAATACAATTTTTTTCTTTTGAAAAAAATCGCACATCCATTGGCCTATTTTGCTAGATCTCTAACAATATGCTAATAGTTACCCTTTAAATTCCAACTTATGTGATTCAAAGATACTTCCTTTAGACCATTAGTTCTTTAGTGGTGGAAGGAAGGAAAGTTAAGATACGACACCCAAATGTATTTCTTTATCAAGAGATTACAGTTCATCAAAACTAAAATTAAGGAATGGAATTAGCAGGAGTTCGAGGATGTGAGGGCTAAAAATGTAGGTTAGATTTCTAACTGGATCAAGGAAATACTCAAATTCACTCCTTAGAACTTATAGAGGAGCTCAACAAATAGAAAATCCAAATCTCTTTTGAGTTAGCAAAATGGGAAAGGAAGAGATATTATAGAAATATAAATCCAAGATCTAATGGTTGAATAAAGAGGACAAAAATCTATTTTTCCATAAATCTCTATGAGCTAGATGAGCCTCAAAATTTGTTCCCTCCTTGAAGACCAACACTGATGATCCAATTTACTCTTGGGATGGGATGAAGAAAATTACCATTGACTACTTCAAGGAAATTTTCTTTGCAGTTCCCCTGGATCCTAGGGCTTAAGAGAAAATTTCTATAGGAAATCCCTTCCCTTATTAAGGAAGAGGATAATGAGGCATTGAAAATGTCAATCACTATAGAGGAAGTAAAGAAAGTGGTTTTCAAGATGAAAAAGAAAAACACCTAGATCGCTTTCCCATTGAGTTCTTCCAAGAATTTTGGGACCTACTCAAGGATGATCTACTTGTGGGTATAGGAAGCACGAGTGGCAAAGTTAGTTTTGAAATAAATCAAAAAAACCTACATTGCACTCATATCTAAGTCCCAAGAGGCAGAATAAATTATTGACTTTAGATTGATAACCTTGTGTAATGTTCTCAAAATCATTATGAGGGTGATATCTACAAGGTTGAAACCCTTCCTCCCTGTGATAATCTCACAAAAGTAAGGAGGATTTGTGGGAAGCAAAAAAAGTATAGATAAAATAATGCTTTCCCAAGAGGCCCTTCACTCAATACAGGCACATAGATCCCCCTCTATTTTTTCCTATTTGGACCTCTCCAATGCTTATGATAGGGTAGAATAATATTTTCTCTTAGAGGTCTTAAGGAATTTGACTTCTCCTAGGATTGGATGGATTGGATTAGAGGAACTATGTCCTCAATCCAGCAAGCACTATGTACTTGATGTCTTCAACCAGATTTGAAAACTTTCAACTTGACCTAAAGTGAGACTCTTTATTTGGCTCCTTCACAAGAGGGTTCTTACATGAGATCAATTGATGAAACATGATTTTTTTGGTCCGTTCAGATGTGAGCTATGTTGTGCAAAGAACAAGACCTGTGATCACCTTTTTTTCTTTTATCCCCTATCCATTCACTTATGGAATCCTTTAATTCACCTCCCTCAAGTAAACAAGGAGGACATAGTCCTAGGTGAATGGATTATGGTCTAAAATATTTAGAAATAAAGGAATAAAAGAATATTTAAAGTACCTCATCATAATGGTAAACATATTTGGAAAAATATAACAACCAATAAAGAGAAACTACCTTGCATTGAAGCCCCCTACATGGTATCTTAGTAGTGGCACAATATACTCTCTAAGCTTCAACTTCCTAAGGATGAATGGAGATATAGGCATACATAGGGTTTCCAACCTACTATTTAGAGGGATGGATCATGACAAGGCCCTCCCACAGGTAGGGGGAAGATCAACTCTTATGGCACATAAAGAGGTAACCTAGGAAGGGTAAGCATGGGAGGCATAGGAAGAATATAAGATGGTACTAATGCTTTTATTTTTGTGGATATTCTTAGCATCCTCCCGAATAATCTATTAAAATCATGTAATATCCTTCATGACCTTCAAGAAGCTACTGTTAGGAGGGAAAACTGAAGGGATTAATTATTCATAAAAATGTGTTACATAAATAGGCACAAGGCCTATATGATGAACATGACACTTGTCAATGAAACTGACAAGTGTCAAACTAAAGGCATAGTGCACTTTAACTCTAACATTCCCCCTTAAAGTGCACTATCCTAACTAAAGAAAAAAACAAAGCAAGTCAACATTAGGTAACATTCCCCCTTAATG
The DNA here is from genome assembly GCA_028583015.1 of Wollemia nobilis. Taxonomy (NCBI): domain Eukaryota; kingdom Viridiplantae; phylum Streptophyta; class Pinopsida; order Araucariales; family Araucariaceae; genus Wollemia; species Wollemia nobilis. The sequence continues at coordinate 1,411,250 of JAQPPZ010002540.1, read as the reverse complement.
TTGACTTCTCGAAAACAACCTATCATCCTCCTTATTGCTGATTTGGTCTTAGGCTCGTGCTTTGTGCTCTTGGCTCTCCAACTGTGAATAATGCTAGATCCACTGTGTATACATCTCGATCTGTTGCCTCAGGGTCAGCCACTTCAACAGGTCTGTTGCCACTGGGTCAGCCGTCTAAGTGCCTCAGGGTCATCATGGGTGCCTCAGGGTCAGCCACATCTGGGTCTGTTGCCTCTACAGGTCATCCTCAGAGGATGTTGCCACTCGTAGGTCACTAACTAGATTCACCATGAGTATGAAATCCCTCCTCATGGTGAACTCAATCTAGAATGTGTCGGTCTCTACCGAAAATGCACCTAATGAAAGGAAAAACAAGCCATATAAGAGTGTCGGTCTCTGCCGAAAATGCACTCAATACAATAAAATGAGCCATAGATCAAAATAGGAGGAGAGAAGAAGAAAAGAAGAGAATCTTCTAAAGTGTCTTCGTCTGTAGTCTTCAGAAGTAGATCCGAAAAAAAACCTCGGATAGAGTCTAGGGTGTCTTTGTCTGTAGTCCCTAGTATAAGTGTCCTTATGGTATTCACCTCATCTTACCGGAATGCATGGGTAACCAGCCGTTGCATCCGCCAAGTAGAAAGAGGTGAATACTAGATACTAGGTTCACTTACAAGTACCTTGGGAGTGTCGGGTACAACCGAAAGTGCACTCCAAGGTAGAAAAAACTTTGAGGCTAAAAAACTCAATTAAAACAACCTCAAAAGTACAAATGGACACCACCAATGTGTCCATCACGGAAAAACGTTTCCAATGACTATAAATACCCCTATATTCCACCATCAAAGGGGCCTTCATCATAATGGAAAAACAACATGCCTCTCCAAGACAACAACTAAAAAACCTCGCACTGTGGCGGCATCGCTCTCTAGCGGAAAAAAACAGTCTCTCAATTTTCCCTCACAGGGGAATTACATGGGCCATCAATTTTAAATGAAGGAGTACAATAAGCCTTCCACTTCCACTACCATTCTTCCATGTGGAAAAAACATTAAAAAATAAAATTCATTCTTTTGAACATGTGGAAGGCTATGTTGGTGGATGTGTAAGTGCAACTGCTCCACCCATAAAACTACAGACGAACTCCAGACAAAACAACAGCTCAAACAAACAACAAATGTCTCTGACGAGGAGTGCGCCGACCATAACTTACGTCGCGGACCCCGCCACACAAGCACTTCCAGCTGGTCTTTCATCTTCCTCTTCTGCTTCTTTGTTTCTTTTGACAGATGTATGATTTCCTTCAAGACGTGGATTCCTATATTTAAAACTGTAGCGTCGCTGTCCCCAAAAAACTATTAACAGCCCATGCGCTACGGCATACAGGCTCTCTCCATTTCCTCGCACACCGCGAGAGCCTCCTCATACATTCTTCCTTACGGGTGCCATTTCTTGCATTCAACCTCGAACCCAGACAACTTGCATTCGATCTCGGGTAGTCCGGTGCCGAAAACTTGCTTTGCCTATAATGGATGCGAATACCAGCATTTCCAGCGTGTCCACCATCGTATTGCGGTTGGGCTTGGCGATGAGGTCAGCGACGATCGTACTCCTTTACGGTGGACATCATTCTCTAGAAATAGACTGGACCTTCAACACTGATGACGGACACGATCGTAAAAAAAATGGGTAGGAGTCATATCAACAGACGAGCCTCGATGCTTATTTAACATTAAATAATTAATGCATTAAAAAATACAAGTTTGTGGGCTCCATTCATCCTCACCCTCTCTCTGTCATCACACACGGCTACAAACACCTTCGCCAGCAACGCTGCATTCTTTTTGAAACACGTCCTTTTGCTAAAAGAACGCCTTTACAGGCTTACAGGAAAATAAGATGGCTGAGAATACGCATTACTCTTCATTGGATTCTTTCGGTCATGACTAGACTTCTCTCCAACTAGCAGTAAAAATAGCATGAACACTGCAGTTGGGTGGCTATGATGAGTTCTCTGCTCCCTCTCGAACTCGTAGTAAATTATATCACAGTGGAGACATTTAGTAGACACTGTATGCCGTTCCTAGCATCTAGAAAAAATGATTGCAACATCTTTGGCCAATATTAAATAATAAAAATCAACATACCACACGAGGCTGTGTGGCCTTGGATTCATTTCCCGATGCAAACTCCTTGCTTTCTTTCCATGAATCAATACATCATCAAGCGCCAAACGGTCTACTCATAAAACACCATTCTCTTACGTCGCAGTGTGTAGAGATCTACGCAGCACTCTGTCTTCGAGTAACCTGCCATTGGGTGCTGGTTTGGTGGCTTCACCAGCTGCATTGAATGTGACCGCAGCTTCAAGGGATATGCAGCGGTTTGCATCAGTAAGACCGGTCTCAGTTTCCATGGATGAGCAACAGCAAACCTTCAACAGTGGTGGGCAAACTGCTCCAAACAGTGAACGTTGAAAAAAACACATAAGACAAAAATAAATAATAATTTCTCAAACTCTATATTTTAACCATCTGGTTTCTGATCCATCAAATGATGGAGAGCATACTCCCTCGGTAAAAATTTAAAAAAAAAATGGAAAAAGATGAAGGGGGGAGGGAGTATTTCCATGAGGGAAATCCCCCCTCAAGGGGTTTCACAGGGCAGGGAAAGCCTGCTCTGATACCAAATGTTAGGAGGGAAAACTGAAGGGATTAATTATTCATAAAAATGTGTTACATAAATAGGCACAAGGCCTATATGATGAACATGACACTTGTCAATGAAACTGACAAGTGTCAAACTAAAGGCATACTGCACTTTAACTCTAACAGCTACTAAGGTCAGATGGTTTGTAGTATAAGTAGAATCAGACTCACAAGTATGCATTAATTAACTAAAGGTGCCCACCAAGACCTCTTCTCAAGATTGGAAGTTATAAAGGGTGAATGACAAGATATATGTGCTTTAATCTAGATTTAGAATAGTAGAGTTTATTCACACTCCTCAAGAATGAATTAATATTGCAAATGGTATTGCAACTTGGGCTTTAGGATGTGGGAATCTGACTTGTTATGGAGATCCTCCATGATGGTGGATGTAGAAAACTAGGGAAAATTTCTACTGTATACTCCATATTGACATTGCCAACTTTGATTCTTGTTTGTAATGACAAAATAAAGTCACATATTCCTCTTTCCTTATATTATCATAACACACTTAAGGCATAATTGTCGCTCTTCTATAAAATTTTGGATGAAAGCTCTGCTTACTTGGAAGGGCCAACAATGTAGCTTTCTTACATGCCTATAAGTATTACAAAAGCCTTTTTAACAAAAATAAATATCATCATAGTAGCAACTCTAGGTTATGTGATTATTCTTATGATAACAATGATTAAATGAATATGATGCATGCACAACTAACATGTTCAAATTATTGTAGGAAGCACTAGGCTCAATCCACCAAAATATTTTTTCCTCTTATGTTTTTCCGAATAGATAAATGCCTACACATAAGATTTTGTTTTAAATTTTTAATCAAATTAAAACCCATTTATACTATAAGATTTAATTGTAAAATGATATATAATATAAAACATTGATAACTATTATCAAATGAAAGCTCAAACAATTAAATATGTAGACTTTCATAGATAAGAACCAAGATTAAATATAGTTAGACATGCATACATAATTGCAAAAAATACTATAACAAGATCACAACCTAATTTGAGAGAACCCATTTCAATCCATATAACTAATTAAAAATTAAAATAACGCATGAAAACAATTAGCCAAACCATTTAAAATAAATTTAAATTTTAAAACCTTAGTATTACATACTAATAGATAATACACCATTATGTTTACAATTGAAAAATAAACACAATGATTAATATTTCAAGATATTAAAATAGAGATAAAGTAAAGTAATTATAAGTCATTTATTTAATTGTTCAAATATTTCCAAGTAATACAAAACAATAAAGAATGAAGGTTATTATAATTCATTTATTTAGAATATAATATAAGGAAAATAGGCTCAAGTACAATTTGCAAAGAATTATAATTACCAACAAAAAAAATTGATTATAGTTACAAGCTTACTGCAGTGGTAAGGACTTTGAACTCTCTTTAAGAGGTCCAAGGTTCAAACCCCACTCCAATGAGGGGACTAGGACCCCTCATAATAACCCATGTAAACTCATTGAAAAAACAATTATTATAAAATCAAGTGACATTAGCTCAACTAGTTAGATTCCTCAACATTCCAAGGAGGAGATCCAAGTTCGAATCTTGTCAAACGATACATGGATAATATCCAAAATTTGTTATAATTCCACTATATGGTGATGATGTAATATGGGTGGGACCCATTTAAATCCTATATAAATCATTAAAAAAACTGATTCAATCTTTTTTTAATGATGATCTTTGTTATTAGTTTTAAGGACGTAATAATTTCTTTATTCTTGCCTTTTGGAATAAATATTATATTAATTCTATGGCCAAACTATCAAAATAATTAACATGTATATTGTTAAATACCTTGCATTTCACAATAAAATTCTTTATTTATCTTAATTATCCTTGGTAGGCAAAAGGTATATATTTTGTCCTTCCATTTCTCTTTTGGTCTATCTTATTTGCTTGTTTTACATTTACTTTGGTGTGAGCTATTCCTAAATTCATCCATAAATATATTTGCTTTCTAATTGATATTTTTCTTATATAAACCTTTTCATATTATTCATATATAAGGTTATATTTAACAAGATAATGCTCTCTTTTTCTTCTTAACCTCCTCACCCACATAGTTACTTTGGATTTTTTCTTAACATATGATATGCCTTTATATCTTTGCTATTGTTTGTCTAGTCATACAAGTTAATTTATATCTTTGTATCAAGGCATTTATAAAATAAACATACCAAGCATGAAGAGAGTGCATATAGACTCTTAAAATAGATAAGTTAATGTTTGAAAAGATATTAAAGAAGAATTTACACAAATCAATTTAAAAAGATTTATGATCTGAAACTCAGAATTTTGAGTTAAGGAAGATCATGAAAGAGTACACTTAAAAATATATATTTTATAACAAATCAGAACACATATATAAGCAAAATAACTGAATGATTTTATTGCTAGAAAACATTCTCTTAGAAGAGATGTGAGGCTATACCTTAGCATCTATTACTTATGCATTTTATAGTTATATATGCATATCTCTTTCTACAAAAATTGGTATGATGTAAATCCATTGTATTAAACATGGAAGATCACCCATATGGAAATATGTTGGTTCACCTTCTGTGAATTAGAAGGTCACTCATATGGAAATATGGTGATTCACCTTCCATGAGTTCCTAAGTGCATATAAAATAAAAATTACATAGATGTGACTTGTTTTTTTGTTTTTTGTCTTCTACTTATGTCTTAACATAGCTAAAGATGCATTTGGCTACAAAAATCTAAAAATAGAAAATTACTATTTTTAGTAAGAATTTTGTTTTGCATTTTTGAGGGTCCCTACAGAGTTTTTTTCCATAAAGGTGTATACAAAAATTGTTGTGTCTTTAATATTTTTAATGCTTATTGAATGGATTAAAACAAATTCTTGAGCACAAAGTTATGCCACTAACAGTGTTGTTAGGATAAAAAAAAAAAAATCTAGTATTTGACACATAAAGGGTCACTTGCCTAGATCATTCATCCCTCCTTGAAAACAATGGTCCCCATTGTATCAACTTTTGGCATTAGGTACCAAAATTGTTTATTTAATTTTTTGTGAGCCATTCCCCCTAGTGACCAAGTTATCCTGCCTTGACCACTTTGTACATCTAAGTGGACTACCTTGTAGTGGTCCCTGTCTATGTGTCAATAATTCGATGCTCCTCCATTAATGCTAAGATGTCTATATTTAGTTCTTCAATGTCCAACTATTCTACTATGAAAATTTCCAATAGAGGTGGATGATAGGGCCTAAGAAGTTCAACATCGAATATGTTGGAAATATTGAGTTGTCATTGATGTCAAAGAGTGTATGATATTCAAGGCAGAAAATATTCTTTTAAGGTTGGATAATTATTCAAGGCAAGGAAATTTATTTAAAAAATATATTATAATAATTTACTAATTTATTATGAAGAAGGACAAGGTTTAAAATGTTTTATTATAATTGCTTGAAAAATATTTAAAGACCACAAGAGGAGGCACATGTTTAAAGACAGATTTATTTTTCCAAGGGCCAAAGGTTTAAAGATTATAATATCAAAATCTTTTAGATTTAAAATATTATAATCAAAAGAAGGTTTAAAAAGAAAGAGCGCCAAAAATTATTAGAGGTTATATGAAAGTCAAAAATCAAAAATAAAAACACGAGTGCCAACGTCATTGTGAAAGGAGGCAATAAGCATATAAATAATGCACTAAAATATTTGTTTGACAAAGAAATTTGTGTAGTGCAATTTAAAATCCTTTCGCGCATTGAAGTTGTGAATCACAAGAAGAAGGGAATGTGAATTTTGGTAGGAGGCGAAGTGAGGATAAGGACAAGGTGTTGTGCTATAGATTTCAATTGGGTAGCTAGACCAACTGGTCACTTGGCTAGCGCTAAGGTGTTGTAGGGGAGAAGGTCACAGGTTCAATTCATGCAGGCACTGTTTTTATGGCGGAAACATTATTTTGAGTGAAAGCAAAGAGGAAGGTTTAGATTTACATCATGCATTATTGTTGCTACCCGTTGGGGTAGCCCAACTGGATGCCTAGCTAGCGCTAGGGCACCGTGGAGTAGGAGGTCGTAGGGTCAATTATTCCAAGCATTGTTTTGTAAGGCAAAGAAAGAAAATCATGGACTTGGTGAAAGGTATGCACAATTTTTTTTATTAAAATTAATTTACAAAGGTAAATAGTTTGTTAGGCATATTGAATATAAAGAGGGAAAAATATTTTGTTTTAAATTTGATTTAAAAAGGGAGTCATAAGGTGTAATAAGGATTATTTGATATTGTAATATTTGCATGAGGAAAATAGACATAAAGTGATTTGGATATTATTTGAAAGTTGTAATCTTGCATTTTTAGAAAGGAGAGATAAGGTGTATTTGTGATTATTGTTATTTGTATTTTTACATTTTTAGAAAGGAGAGATAAGGTGTATTTGTTATTATTGTTATTTGTATTTTTGCATATTGTAGAAAGGAGAAATAAGGTGTATTTGTGATTATTGTTATTTGTATTTTGACATATCATAGAAAGGGGATAAAAGGGTTTGTGTTATTGATGAAGCTTTATATAGTGAGGAAAATATAAGAATTTATTTTCAAGTCTTATTGTGAACATTGTTGAAAAGGGTTTTTAATGTGGATGATTTGAAAAGGAGATTTGCTAACCAGTTTTTGAAGTGGCACTAGGAAAGAAAATTACTTGTCAATACAGATTTGAGAAGCTCATCATCATCAAGGCATATTTGGAGGTGTGGTGATTTAATTTTTTTCTCAACGGTGGTTTCTGTTTGAAGGAAATATTTTGATATCATATAATTGGAGGTATAAGGATTGATTTTATGTGAATTAGTGTTGATTGAAATTGGTTTTGATTGATTTTGGGAGTACATAAGAAATTCAATTATCAAGTGCTCTACTAGATCTATCCTTTTTAATGCGATAAATATGAGCTATGAGAAAGCAACACACTTAATGAATGTGAACGAATATATTGGGTATTTGTATTGCATATCATTATCTATATGTTCATGAAGAAAAATAATTTTGGGTAGAATATGTCTGAATCACTTTAGCCAAAGAAAGCACTTTTGGGAAAGATGTAAGCATTATTTGTATGTAAGATTTAGAAATAGATGAACATTGTTTGTATACAAGGTTTGGAGCAGATATGAGCAGGTTTTTGAGTAGGTTTGATGAACAGATTTGAGCAGGTTTGGTGAGTAGATTTGAGCAGGTTTGGTGAGCATATTTGAGCAGGTTGGTGAGTAGATTTGAGCAATTTTGGTGAACATATATGAGCAATTTTTATGAGCAGGTTGAGTATATTTTATGAGTAGGATTGAGCAGGTTTTAAGAGTAGGTTTGGTGAGAAGATTTGAGTAGGTATGGTGAGCATATTTTAGCAGAGTTGTGAGTAGGCTTTGGAACAAACCACAGTAAAGGGGTTAGTGTCTCCTATGGATAGAGGTCCATAAACCAGAGCACATGGGATTGGTGTATCATTTGGATAGATGTCCACGAACCAGAGAAAAGGGGATTGGTATCTCCTATGGATAGAGGTCCATGAACTAGAGCAAAGGGGATTGGTGTCTCTTATGGATAGAGGTCCACGAACCAGAGTAGAGGGGATTGGTTTCTCCTATGGATAGAGGTCCACGAACTTGAGCATAGGGGATTGATGTCTCCTTTGGGTTGGTGCCCATAAAAATTGTAATAGAGAATTGATTCCCAAGATATTTTTTGAAAAAAATATAATAAATATTTTCTTCGTGGATGTAGCCCACATTGGGTGAACCACGTTAAATCTGTGTCTCTTATGTGTGTGATGATCTGTGCATTGTTTCATTATTGTAATTGATAATATTGGATAATATTGCTTTGGAAAGAAAAGTAAAAAGTTGTATCTTATACTATTCACCCCCCTCTCAGTATAAGCTTGTGTTCTTCAATTGGTATTAGAACGGGTTCCTTCGTGATAGCCTAAAAGCTTAAAGGAAGATCTTACAAGAACACACATGGCATATCAGAAAGGGTTTTCATCAAACAAGACATGATTATTTCAAGGGACTAACTATGATTTCTTGAGCATGGATGAGCTACATGGGATTCTTACAACCTATAAGATGAGGATAGAAAATATCAAACATCAAAAAGAGAGGTATATTTTAAAGCTTCAAAGGAGGCAAAGAATAAATAACCAAAATCAAGTAAAGGATCAAGCAGTGGATAAGAGACTAAATTTGAGAGAAGAAATAAGAAGGATCCAAGAAAATACAAATATTCTAGCTGTGGTAACATTGTTCACTATGCAACTAATTGTCCACAAGTTAAAAAATAGTAGCAGTGAATAAGAAAAGGAATACAAGAAAAATAAGGAAAGGAAATTCTATCATGAAAAGAAATATAGGCATGGTCAAGGCAAGCATGAGAAAAATATCTTTCAAATACACAAGAAAAGCTTTTATGTTGAAGAAGCAAGCAGTGCTTCCAGTAGAAGTGATGAAAGCCTCTCAAATAGTGAAAAAGAAGAAATTCTAACTTCTGCCATAGAAGATAATGAATATGCTCTTGTTTTCAAAGACCAAGAAGAAGAGAAAGAGGATGATTCTGTAGTTGAAGACCAAGAAAAAGAGAAATATTTAGAAAAAGGAAGAGGAAGCCACAAATGATATGGAAAAGGAACTTGATGAGTTAAAAAGGGAGAACTTAAAATTGAAGGCTCAAGTAGAAGAGGATGAGAAAACAAAGGCAAAACTTCTACAAGATCTTACTGACTTAAAAGTTAAAGTTGAAGAGGCAAGGAAATTTGAAGAAGGTATGGTTGAGCAATTAAAGGCAAAAGAGTTGGAATGTGAAATACTAGGACATGAGGTTGTTTATCTAAAGAAGAAATTTAAAAAGCTACAACAAAATATCAGGTTTTAGAAAAGCACAAAAATCCTGAATGATATTATCAAAACACAAATATCTCCATTTTTAAAAATAGGACTTGGTTTTGAAGAAGGTCAAGAGAAACAAAAAGAGGAGTCAAGCTCAAAAGGAATAAAGGAATCAAAGAAATGAATTGAGAAGATCCTAAGACCTATGTTGATATGTTGAGAGGTGATAGTATCAAAGAGGAAGCAAACAAAGGATCATCAAGGAACAAGGACCATCACAAGAAAAGCAAAGAAAGAACCATGAGATCAAGGCAAGATGAATATTTCTTCTAAGGTTATTTTTTCATGTGTAATCATTTTGGTCATAAATTTATACATTGCAGGATGATAAGAATGATTATGGTTTCACCAAGAGGAACTTCAATTCATTTTCACCTTTCAAGAACTACAACATCATTTGTTACAATTGCAATAATTTTGGTCATAAATTTGTACATTGCAGGGTTCATGATAAGAATAATTATGGCTTCACCAAGAGAAATTTCAAGTCATTTGCACCTTTCAAGGACTACAACATCATGTGCTTCAATTGCAATAATTTTTGGCATAAAGCTAAATGGTGTAGAACAAATTTTTCGGAACTTCCAAAGACAAGCAAGAAAAAGGATGCTCAAAATGTTCAAAAGAGTATGACTACAAAGGTGTGGAGAAATAAAATTGAAAAATAAGAGCATTATAAATTGGGAGTAGGTTAACTCCCATCCCATAATTGATCACCTCAAGAAAATGAGGTGGTGATGAGGTTGTGCTAAGTGTTTTTATTTTATCCCCAAGGAGCCCTTTGCCATTGATGTCAAAGGGGGAGAATTCAGTGAGGGGGAGCAGCTTGTTATGGGGAGCAGATTTGGAATCCAGATGCAATAGAAGAATATTGTTGCCATCAATGACAAAGGGGAAGATTGTTGTAAATATTGAGTTGTCATTGATGTCAAAGGATTTATGATATTCAACGTAGAAAATATTCTTCGAAGGTTGGACAATAATTCAAGGCAAGGTATATCTCAAAGCAAGGAAATTTGTTTTAAGAAAAAGATTATAATGTTTAATTTAAATATTATGAAGGACAAGGTTTAAAGGGTTTTATTATAATTTCTTAAAAAATATTTAAAGACCACAAGAGGAGGTAAAGGTTTAAAGACAGATTTATTTTTCCAAGGGCCAAAGGTTTAAATATTATAATATTTAAATCTTTTAGATTTAAAATATTATAATCAAAAGAAGGTTTAAAAAGAAAGAGCACCAAAAATTATTAGAGGCTATATGAAAGTCAAAAATAAAAATAAAAATATGAGTGCCGACGTCATTGTGAAAGGAGGTAATATGCATATAAATACTGCACTAAAATATTTTTTTGACAAAGTGTGTAGTGCAATTTGAAATCCTTTTGCGCGTTGAAACTACGAATCACAAGAAGAAGAGAATGCAAATTTCGATAGGAGGTAACGTGAGGATAAGGACAAGGTGTTGTGCTATAGGTTTCAATCAAGTAGCTAGCCTAGTTGGTCGCTTGGCTAGCTCTAAGGCGCTATAGGGGAGGAGATCGTAGGTTCGATTTATGCAAGCGCTATTTTGGTGGCAGAAACATTGTTTTGAGCGGTAATAAAGATGAAGATTTAAATTTATGTTGTGCATTATTGTTGCTACCCACTAGGGTAGCCCAACTGGATGCCTAATTAGCACTAGGGCACCGTGGAGTAGGAGGTTGTATTTTCAATTCCTACAAGCCTTGTTTTGCAAGGCAGAGAAAGGAAATTGTGTGCTTGGTGGAAGATATGCATAATTTTTTTTTATTAAAATTAATTTACAAAGGCAAATTGTTCGTTGGGCATATTGAATATAACGGAGGCAAAATATTTTATTTTAAATTTGATTTTAAAAGGGAGTCATAAGGTGTACTAAATATTATTTGATATCGTAATGTTTGCATGAGGAAAATAGACATAAGGTGATTTGGGTATTATTTGAAAGTTGTAATCTTGCATTTTTAGAAAGGAGAGATAAGGTATATTTGTGATTATTATTATTTGTATTTTTACATTTTTAGAAAGGAGAGATAAGGTGTATATGTGATTATTATTATTTGTATTTTTGCATATTGTAGAAAGGAGAAATAAGGTGTATTTGTGATTATTGTTATTTGTATTTTGACATATCATAGAAAGGGGATAAAAGGGTTTATGTTATTGATGAAGCTTTATATTGTGAGGAAAATATAAGAATTTATTTTCAAGCCTTATTGTGAACATTGTTGAAAAGGGTTTTTAATGTGGATGATTTGAAAAGGAGATTTGCTAACCAGTTTTTGAAGTGGCACTAGAAAAGAAAATTACTTGTCAAGACAGATTTGGGAAGCTCATCATCATCAAGGCATATTTGGAGGTATGGTGATTTAATTCCTTTCTCAAGGGTGGTTTCTGTTTGAAGGAAATATTTTGATATCATATGATTGGAGGTATAAGGATTGATTTGATGTGCATTAGTGTTGATTGAAATTGGTTTTGAATGATTTTGGTAGTACATAAGAAAGTCAATTATCAAGTGCTATACTAGAACTATCTTTTTGAATGTAATAAATATGAGATATGAGAAAGCAAAAAACTTAATGACTGTGAAATAACATATTGGGTATTTTTATTGCATATCATTCTCTATATATTCATGAAGAAAAATAATTTTGGGTAGAATATGTCTGAATTACTTTAGCCAAAGAAAGAACTTTTGGGAAAGATATAAGCATTGTTTGTATGCAATATTTGGGAATAGATGAACATTGTTTGTATACAATATTTGGAACATATATGAGTAGGTTTGATGAGCATATTTGAGCAGATTCAATGAGTAGGTTTGGTGAGTAGATTTGAACAGGTTGGTGAGCAGATTTGAGCAGGTTTTATGAGCAGTTTGATCAGATTTTGTGAGCGAGATTGAGCAGGTTATGAGAGTAGGTTTGGTGAGCATATTTGAGTAAATTTGTGAGCAGGCTTTGGAAAAAACCATAGCAAATGGGATTTTTATCTCATATGGATAGAGGTCCACAAAGTAGAGTAAAGGGGATTGATGTCTCCTGTGGATAGAGGTCCACGAACCAGAGCAAAGGGGATTGGTGTCTCCTGTGGATAGAGGTCCATGAACCATAGCAAAGGGGATTGGTGTCTCCTATGGATAGAGGTCCATGAACTAGAGCAGAGGGGATTGGTGTCTCTTGTAGATAGAGGTCCATGAACTTGAGCATAGGGGATTGATGTCTCCTTTGGGTTGGTTCTCATAAACATTGTAATAGGGAATTGGGTCCCAAGATATTTGTTAATAAAATTTATAAGAAATATTTTCTTCCTAGATATAGCCCACATTGGTTGAACCATGTTAAATCTGTGTCTCTTATGTGTGTGATGAACTTTGCATTGTTTCATTATTATAATTGATAAAATTGGATAATACTGCTTTGGAAAGAAAAGTAAAAAGTTTTATCTTATACTGTTCAGCCCTCCCTCTCAGTATAAGTGTGTGTTCTTCAAAACATTGGATGCAAACCAATATAATATGGATGATTTAGTTCAAAGGTATTTTCTTCAACCTTCTTGGTGATGGTGTATGGTCCACAAGTCTCTCTTTTTGAAGATGTAACCATACCTTATCTCCAAATTTGAATTGATGTGAGACTTTATTCTAGTCATGACATTGCTTGTATTTCTTATTTGTCTTTTCCAAGAGGTTATGGACCTATTGCTAGATGTACTAAATCTATTCCATTAACCATGTTATCTTTTTTGCTTCCTTTTGTCCATGAGGTGAGTACTTCATGGGTTGCATAGGGACAACTACATCAATGAGTGTCAATGGTTGGAACCTAAAATAAACATGAAATGGGTTTTGTTTTATAGAGCTATGTAGAGATAAATTATACCCATATTGAATGTAGGGGAGTTTCTCATTACATATGCATGAATGTTTGGAATTGTACATTCAAAGATGTATAATTAGTTGATTCACAACTTCTATCTAGCCATTAGTCTAAGGATGGAATCTTGTGGACACGATCAACTTTGTGTACATCATGCTCTATAGGGTGGACCTAAAAATACTCAAATATTTGCTATTATTATAAGATACAAAGGACTTTGGCAAGCTAAATTTGATCCACACATGACTAAAATAAAGCTTAGTAATATCCTTAGCTAAATTTAATTTCTTACAAAGAATCATGATAGCCATTTTTAAAAAAGGATCAAGTACTACAAAAGCACAATCATTTCCATGCTTAGATGTTGGTAGGATTGAGAAAAAATCTATGGAAATAGATTCTCAAGGCTTGGATGGCACTAGCAATGGTGTATACTATAGACATGGAAAATTGACCCACCTAAGTGAGTCATTTTCCCTATAAATCTTGAGAAGGTCCTCAAACTTGTCTAAACACAATTTTGGGCTTCCTCCCTCCTTGTTTCTCCTTTTTGCCCCCCCTAGCTTTACCAAAATATTGATAAAACCTATTTTTGGACCAACCCTCAAGACGTTGGTCCTCTCCTAGGTTTTTTTTTCATCTTCCCACCCTTTTTCCCTCCAAACCTCTTATAAATAGATGGTTTGGATCCTCTTTTTTCCCTAAGCAATTTCTTGAGGTTTTAAGAAGTGTGATTTCAAATGCTCTTTGGCTAACAATTATTTTGGCAAGCAAGTATTCTAACAAGATCAAGTATCTTCTGATGTTTTGTCATTTCTCCACTACTAGTTTTCTGCTCTTGGTGGATAAGTGTGGGAGCCTTAAGGAGAAATATGCCATTTTTGTGGAGGTCTTCATTCTTTTATCTGTTCTTTCGATACCACCAGGTTTATTCTTGTATTTTGGTGTTTCTAAAGTAATTTATTCTATATTTTGCATTTAAATTCGCATCCATCTATCATTTTTGCACTTCTATCCTGAAATCGTGGTCGCCCCTTATATGGTACTATTTTGATAGAACCTAAAATTATGATTGCCCCTTATGGGACAATATTTTGGTTTTTCTAGGTTTGGTAGAAATATTTCACTCCTAAACCCTCATTTTCACTTGCATGTTCCATTTAATCCATAGCACTATTATCTTCATTTTTTTTACACTATTTCATTTCATTGCATCTTGTCTTATTTGTTTCCAAAAATTTCAACAATTGCTTTTGCTTTTGAATGATCAGCTAAAAGGACCAAGGGGGATTGATTGTTGTGCCTCAAAGCTCAGTCTTATAGTGGCCTAAGTAGACCCCCAAATGTTGATCAAAATTTCTAGGATTTTTTGAAGCTATTTTGTAGGATTCAAAGTTGTGGGATACATTTGGATGCCAGTTAAAAGCTAAGGTTAATAATCAAATCATATAAGTGTTCTAAGTTAATCTCTTAGGTTTTTTTTTGTTTTATTTTTTGTAACAACCCAAAAATAAAGAAACAAAGCACACAGAAAGAGAAAGAATTTTTTTTTACTAAGGAGAGGGATTCATAAACCCCTAACCAACCTTAGATTAACTTAATGTTTAACATCCCTAAGTTTCTTAACAAATATACCACACAAGATTCCCCTCATGCAAGTCCCTTCTACATAGGTATATCTCATGTTATGCATGTAAGTCCATCCATATCATCATTCTTGATGAGCTAGACTTACCACCCTCAATCATTAGAAGGTGTACACGCATCTCCATATTCTACACAAGCCATTATGTGTGGGTATGCTACATGTACTATGAGTTAAGCTATCAATCATGTCCTCTAACAAGCTATCTTAACTTTGGTATGATCTTCTAAACCTAGCTACCAATCTCCCTAGGGGGGTCTCAAGCCCTTAGGTCATCATCTAAGTTCACCTAGAACTTACTATTGTTTATATCAGATGCTAAAACAAGAATATAAAAATAGATCTAGATACTAAATCTAACAAAACATAAATCATAGACAAGCAAAGGATAACTAAAACACAAGCAATAATTAAAGGATAAACATGCAATAAAAAGGATTTAAGTACAACTACATTCAATTAATGGAATACAAGGTGCATCAACCATATTGTTCATTTATTACATAAGTATGGTAAACCCCATACCTTCAATCAATACATTACATCATTCTCATCGGGGAAACCTCCCCACAAATCTAATCTATTTGCATAAATAAGCAAGATGTAAGGTAGAGAGAAAACTTGTGCATCAATCCATATCATGGCTTTGGTCCTCCCGCTCTTCGATCGATCAAGTAAGGATAGTAGGGTATCAAGACACTCATAGTTTAGGATAGACATGCTTCTAAATGCTTTTATTCATTTTATTTTCAAATTACAACTATACAAATAACCCAAGCAATTCAAATTCCTAATGCATAGTTGACATCATAGAAATCCACTCTTTCATTTTCCCCTCTCATCTTCTTATGAGAGCTACTCAACCATGCATCAAGTCCATATGCTCTTACTTGTAATAAATGGTCTAACCCTTATTTAACAATCAAAGTCCCATACCCTTAATTGCTAAACAACCATAATCACATTCATTATCCAATTAAAGCCAACTACTTTAATCTTCAAATAAAATTTTTTCTTCATTTCATAAATTAAAGTCCCATACCCTTAATTTACAAAACAAACCATAATCACATTCATTTTCCAATTAAAGCCAACTACTTTAATTTTCAAATAAACATTTTTCTTCATTTCATAAATTAAATTCCCATACCCTTAATTTACAAAACAAACCATAATCACATTCATTTTCCAATGAAAGACAACTACTTTAATCTTCAAATAAACCTTTTTCTTCATTTCATAAATTAAAGTCCCATACCCTTAATTTACAAATAAACCATAATCACATTCATTTTCCAATTAAAGCCAACTACTTTAATCTTCAAATAAACCTTTTTCTTCATTTCATAAATTAAATTCCCATACCCTTAATTTACAAAACAAACCATAATCACATTCATTTTCCAATTAAAGCCAACTACTTTAATCTTCAAATAAACCTTTTTCTTCATTTCATAAATTAAAGTTCCATACCCTTAATTTACAAACAAATCATAATCACGTTCATTTTCCAATTAAAGCCAACTACTTTAATCTTCAAATAAATATTTTTCTTCATTTCATAAATTAAACTCAAATACCCTTAATTTACAAGCAAACCATAATCACATTCATTTTCCAATTAAAGCCAACTACTTAAATATTCAAATTTTATTATTATTATTATTATTTAAAGTCCCATACCCTTAAATTATAAAACTAATCATAATCACATTCATTTTCCAATTAAAATCGACTACTTTAATCTTCAAATAAATTTTTTTCTTCATTTTATAAATTAAAGTCCTATATCCTTAATTTACAAAACAGACCATAATCACATTCATTTTCTAATTAAAGCCAACTACTTTAATCTTCAAATAAACCTTTTTCTTCATTTCATAAATTAAAGTCCCATACCCTTAATTTACAAAACAAACCATAATCACATTCATTTTAGCTAATGAAAAGACAATAAAGATTCTTCTCTTTCATTACTCTAAAATCTACACTTTTAGATAATGAAATAACATTTAAAGCTTCTATACTTTCATTACCCTAAAATCTACAATTTTAGATAATGAAATAACATTTAAAGCTTCTATACTTTCATTACCCTAAAATCTACAATTTTAGATAATGAAATAACATTAAAATCTTTTATACTTTCATTACCCTAAAATCTACAATTTTAGATAATGAAATAACATTTAAAGCTTCTATACTTTCATTACCCTAAAATCTACAATTTTAGATAATTAAATAACATTTAAAGCTTCTATACTTTCATTACCCTAAAATCTACAATTTTAGATAATGAAATAACATTTAAAGTTTATATACTTTCATTACCCTAAAATTTACAATTTTAGATAATGAATAACATTTAAAGCTTCTATACCCTCAAACATACCCTAAGCTCTCTTCTACACAACGATTAGCCCATGATTGCTCTAACGAAGGGAGGACAGATCATCATAGGGTGGTTTGTGAAGCAAGGGTGACAAGGTGTGATCGAGATGATTTCTACCCCATAGTAATCCAAAGTGTAGGTGGAGTGTTCAGAGTCTCCATGATGTCAAACGATAGCCGCGATGTGGTTGGGTCATCCACAATTTCAAATGACAGCCAAGGGTGACTATCGAGCATGATTGCGAATGACAAGAAAAGGGGTTACCTCTGGCGCACAAGCGGACGTCCTGCTTGGAGGTCCTCCTATTTTTCATGCTATCTAATCTTACTAGCAATAGATTAGTCATTAGGAGAAACGGTCACGACAATAGGAAAATTTTGCTACTATAACTAGCCAACCAAAAAAGGGTACTACTACAACCAACCAACCAAATAAGGGTGCTACTATAGCCAGCCAACCAAACAAGAGTGCTACTATAGCCAGCCAACCAAACAAGGGTGCTACTACATAGCCACGAGCTTGCAATGGCTCCATAGTGATCAATAGGAGGATGGCCAGAAGACCACCTCATAAGAATTGGCATAAACGCTTAAGGAGTAGGTTGCCATAGTTTTAGGAGTTGATGCAATAGGTGAGATCCTGCATCTTGATAGTAGTTTGAACTAGTGAAAGAAAAATATTAAACATGTATAAATTAATATAAGTCCAACATGGTACATTTGTTGTTGGTAGTCCACCTGAGTTGCCCTAAAGAATATCCATCATCCACTCCTTCCTCTTCACTCTGTGCTCTTCTCTACGTTTGAGTTGCCTTAAAGAGTACCCATCATCCACTCCTTTCTCTCTACTCTGTTCTCTTCTTTGCGCCTGAGTTTCCCTAAAGAGGGTCCATCGTCAACTCCTTCCTCTCCACTATGTGCTCTTCTCTATGCTCCATTTTGCATTCTCTTTTGCGCTCCCCCTCTCTCTATCCTCTCTTTGTTGCCTTATTCCCTATCCACATCCCTTCTCCTTGGTTTATGTCCCTCGCCTACCCACCATTACTCTCCAACTACATCTATCAGGCGGTAGGGCAAACATTCCTCCTTCCTCTTCCCAAGGTGATTGCCATAAAGAAGCCATCCCTTCACGTTAGAGGGAGCTTCACATAGCTGGTCCAATTGGATTTCCAAAGGGTGACCTATCCCATTCTCAAAAGGTAGTCTTATCATATTTAAACCATATGGGTTGATCATTTTGAATTAAGTGAATTCCCATCAATTCAACTAGTTAAGGCCTGCCCTCTATGAGTTCAATGAATTACATTTTTTTTCTTATTCAAAATAAGATCTCTTCGTTATTTAAATAAATTAACTATTTATTTAAAATGATCTTTCTTTACTTATTTAAATAAACCAACTATTTATTTAAATGATATCTTTTGCTATTTAAATAAATCAACCATTTATTTAAAATAATATCCATTTTCTATTTAAATAAATCAACCATTTATTTAAAATAATATCTATTTGCTTTTTAAATAGATCAACCATTTATTTAAAATAATATCTATTTGCTATTTAAATAAATCAACTATTTATTTAAAATAATATCTATTTTCTTTTTAAATAGATCAACCATTTATTTAAAATAATATTTATTTATTTTTTTGTTAATTATAGTGTTTGTATTTATAGCGGGTTTTAACAAGGATCCCAAAACTTGATTACATAAGAAATGGGCCTAGGGCATCAATCCCTTGAAACTGAACACCAAAACAGAAATTCCGCCCAGCGGTAACGATAAGCATGAAACAATCCCTCTCAGCGGGAAACAAACAAATAAGAAAGAAAGTAGTTTTGGAGATCCCGCCCAGCGAGTAGTAGCCAAAAACCACCATCGATAAGATCCCGCCCAGCAGGAAGCAAAGAAAAACCGTTACAATAAAATCTCGCCTCGCGGGAAGCAGTCAAAACCACCACAAATAGTCCCGCCTAGCAGGAAGCAATAGGGAAATCCCGCCATCCGGGAAACCAGCAAAAAAGAAAGGATCCCGCCTCGCGGGAAAACCTACGGATTTTGCGGATCCCGCCCTGTGGAGAAACCATCCCGCCTATCGGGAAAACATTTCGTTCAGCGAGAGCCATCCTGCAGGAAGCCGACAGCCAGCACAGAGAGGATCCAGCCCATCAGGAAGTGACCAGAGAGTTGCACCACAAGGAACCCGCCCCGGGAAAATAGAAGAGGATCCCAGCAGCAGGGACCAAGAATCTCGTCCAAGCATAGAGCCCACCAAGGATTCACAAGAAAAGAGGGAAGCTATCCAAACCCTAAACCATCACCTCCATCGCACCGAGAAACGTAGGGGACCAGATCCACGCGAATAACCTGCAAAAAACCCCAGGGGAAAGCCTGAGGGAAAAAGGGAAGGGATCCCCAACCAAACAGGGATCCCTGGGAAGCACCAGTCTGAAAAAATAACCAAGGAAACCCTAGTCGGCCGGGAGGGGCGCAGATAGTGGAAAAGGATCTCCCCCCAGGAGATCATCTGCAAACAACCACTCCCCGGGAGGGATGACCTAGATTGAGCCAGGGACTGGGCAGGAACCAGGAGCCATGGGAGGGGGAGCAGGGGAGGGACCAGAGCCCTCCCCTCTCTACTTTCTTCCCCAAGCTACAACATCCAAAATAATATCTATTTACTATTTAAATAAATCAACTATTTATTTAAAATGATGCCTTTTTATTATTCTATTTACCAAGGCATACAAGGAGTTATGAAGATAACCTATTCATTCATAGCTCATAGATTATTAAAGCAAATAGTACTGAAGCAAAAGATAATCATGCTTGTGCAATAACAAAGAGGGAGTCTTTCCATCAATCTAGTCACCTGTCTCAGCCTCTAGAACTTACGATAGCTACTAGGCTATCAGTCTGGGGCTCAAGGTGACTAGCTATTGACGATTACCCCTTAACCGAATGCATGTTTATATGAATATATCCATCCTTGCTACCTTTGATTTGTCTTATCATCACTTTCCCAACCTCAAGTACCCTCGTCTTCGGTGGATGACTCAACTTCTTCCACTTACGAGTGTACATGATCCTACACATTGGTAATTTGTTAGCAGTATCATACCCTTCAATATCTATTAATATTGCATAGTTGCTCAATTGTACAAAATTGTGTATTAAAGCATCATCTTTTGTAGCAATCCGATAGAAATTTAGAGCAATTCGAGAGTATTCAGAAGCACTCTTGGTCAAATAGGTAAAGGAAGTATTAAAGGAAAACATTGATGCCAAAGAGCATGTTAAAGAGTTCACACCCAAGAAGGACAAACTATTGTCATTCACATCTGATTTCATAAAGGTACAAAGCCTTATTAAGGCAAAATTTCCTCATCTAATTTGCTTTCATTAAAAATGGAGTTATAAGGTTATATTCTAAGGTTGAAGTATTAAAGGAAATCAATATTTATTTGAAAGCAAAACTTATGGAAATTAATCTAATATTTGCAAAACACAACTTAGGAGAAATAAGGGATACTACTTGGAATTAATTCATTTAATGTTTGCAAATATTAATGTGTTCTAATTTTCCAAATTTGGGAGTGATAAGGGTTACAACATCAAACTAGGTTATTGGAAATTAGAATCACTTAAATAAAATCCTAAGGGATACAAAAATAGATTATTAAGATTTTTTGTTAAGGTTGTAAATATATAATATTCTTGTCTCAAAAATTTCTCAAAAGGAACAAAAGAAATCCAACATTAAAACCTTTTCAAAATTGAAAAGTGCTTAGTTCAATAGGAGTAATAAGGTGTTAGAAAATTTAATTTTTGTTCTTTTCAAAAACTATACAAAATCAACCAAAATTGAACTATATTTTACAAAAGCCCTATATCATATTCCAAAATAATTAGGGAGTCATAAGGTATTCTACAAAACTTGATAATAATAATATCTATCAAAGATTATCAATTTGGGAAGATATAAGCTTTCTTCAAAACCTAAAATTGAGTGTGCATAATCTCATTACTAGGGAGACATAAGGAATCCTACAAACCTAATAATTAATAAAGGTTTTATCAAATCAAGCTTATATACTTCAACTAGGAGCTATAAGGATGTCTACTTCCCAAAATACATATAAGAATAATTGCTTCAAAAAATAAAAATCCAATGCCATAAAACTTGGGATCATGAATCTACTCAAGAAATTGGAAGGAAGGTTAGATCTAACTTCAAAAGTAATTCATAGTGAAGCCTTAGAAGATAATTTTGATACTATGGAATGTTATCTTCAAACCCATCTCAGTGAAGCAACTGACAATGGAAAAAGTGAAATTTCACTTTCCTTAGACTCTGTGAGCATATTATACATGGCATTTCTCACATATAAACACTACAAGGCAAAAAATGTAGAACAAAAAGGATTGATAGAACTACTCAAAAAGAAGGCAGAACTTAATGAATCATATCTAGAAAAGCTTTTTCAATCCTCATGCAACATCAACACTTCCTATTCTACTAACTCAAGATCTTATCATGATGCCTTAAGTGGTTGTTCAAAAAAATTTGTACAAATTGAAGATAGGAAAGGTGAATCTTCCTCATAAGAACCAAGTAGCAACACAACCACCTATGAGAGCATAGAAACTAGAATCAAAGGCAAAGCTAGAGATGAAGAAGAAGACAAAGCAGATAAAGGAGGAATACAATGCAAAGTCAATTGAAAGAATAATCTTTAGCTATAACTTACTTTGCATCATATGAATATACAGTATATGTGTTGAACCTGAACATAGTAAGCAACGAGGAAGAGTACAAATTTCAAGATGAAGAAGAAGATCCATATTGAATATTAAATTCTTCAATACCCAAATAATGTAATACAATGGGGTGTTAAAAATAGAGTATATAACATCATTTTGATCATGTAAATGTATCTTCCAAGGTACATGCTTAAGATATTAGATTACTTTAGGGGGAAGTTATCTAGTTACTTCATGCAATGTAATAAATGCACATGTGTCAATATGCAAGTTGTATATGTGCAAGTTATCCCTTGCACAACTAGGTAGAGTTTTTCCAAGGAACCTATTTTCCTATATAGGAAGAGCCTCATTATTATACAGATATAGATTCATGGGACATAGTTAGATAGAGTAGCTTAGATCATATTTGTAGGTAGTAGTATAGTTCTATGTAGATCACCATATATTGGTGATGGGTGCAACATAGTTCAATAGCTTTATTAATGGAGTATCCATTTCCTCCATAGCTACATTGTACTCATTTATATCATTTCTATTTATAGCATATTCATTCATCTCGTAGATTTACTTTCTTTTATATCATTTCGCATCTTGTGATTTCTATCTCCCATTGCACATTACATAAAAAGCTAACATGATGCTCATTCTTTACCCATCGTTGATTTGGAACCCCTCCTCACTAATGGTATTCAATGAAAAAAAATTATGGACAATTGCATTATAAATCCATACAACTACATCAAAAGTGTACAACTACACCTAAAAACATACAATTTCTTCCCTAGATCATACAACTACCTCCAAGATTGTATAATTGTAATCAAAATCGTACTACACTGTAATTTCGTACAACTACACCAAATTGTATAATTTGAGCTTCAAATCGTATAATATCATCTTAAAATCATACAAGAGGTATCAAATCATACAATTACACTTCCCTTCTACACAATTGTGCCATAAATTGTACAATTGTATCCAAAATTGTATGATTGCACTCAAATTGCACAATTTGACCTCCAATTTGCTCTGAAATCATACAATTTATCTTCAAATCATACAATTTCATCTCCAAATCACAAAATCAGCTCTTCAAGCCTTCACTTGCCCAAAAATATTTGTTTTTACATGATTTCTTCAATTTTATTTGTACCCTTTATCATCATTGTGCAATTTCCTATTTTTCCAGTGCGTTTTCCAGTTCACTTATGCAATTTCTCTTCTACTTGGGTAATTCCTCAACGGTATGGTTTACTTTGGCAATGTGTGCAATATGCTATATGACCTTATATTTATTCTTCTCCACATACAATGATTAAAATATTTGTACCTCTTCACCTAGCATAATTTTTCATGCATTAGGGTTTGCAAATTTTCACTCCAATTTGCTTTTTTGAAAAATCTCAAACCCTAAAAATATTTTTCATCACTTAGGGTTTCTCTACCATGATTTTTCTCTAAACCCTAGCTTCAACAACATGGATTTCACTTCCAATTATATTTTCTAAAACATCCAAATCTTCTTTAGTGTAAAACCCTATCTTTTGCCACTTTTTCTCCAATTTTAGCTTACTTTTTTAAAAACAAGAAGATCCCATGGTGCAGATTCAATATGGGTCAATAAAATTATTTAATATGTGATATTTGCATACCCATGTAGAATAAAATATTTTACTTGCACACTCCTTTCTCTTGAATACTCTGAAATTCAACTATTCAATTCATGTAATTATCAAATATGGTAAAAATAACATGCATGGCACCTGCTTTTTATAACTAAATGTCCCCTTGCATGAAAATCTACCACCTCAAGCCTTTTTATCATTTTGCACTGATGATTTTCAATTCATCTCTTTTTGCATGCAATTTTATCCTTTTCTTGCTTTTTGAATATTTTATTATTTCTCTTTTTCTTTTCTTTTTCTTTTTCTTTTAATTTTCCTTTTTATTTTATTTTTCTTAAAAGGGACTGCCATTTCTAGTTTTCAACCCACTTCTAAACAATGTAACAGTATCACTTATCATGCTTCTTTCTCTTTCACCTATTCCAAAGGTCTGATGTAACTAACATCACTTTAATTTGTAGCTCACACCACCTTGTGGCCTTAAACACGATTAAGATGAACAACATCATCAACATGATAGGCAACACTTGTTACCACCTGTATCAGGGGTCAAAGGGATGGAAGCCCCCTTGAAGGGTCAAGGGACAACATAACTTACAGTTTGGTGGCCTTTGCTTAACCCAATTAAATAGCTCATTGTCAACTCCATTTTGCTTCTCTTAGGCTCTAGGCAACTAAATCTTGGCCTCAAACTGCCCTGTCTTAACCACTAATGAAATACCATGTACAATTTTGATTTATACAATTCCATGTTTTATAATTTCATCTTATACAATTTCACATTATACGATTTCACCTTGTACGGTTTCACATTGTATGATTTCACACTGTACGATTTGACATTGTACGATTTGACTAACAATCGCACAATCTCTTTCAACTGTATGATTTCATTTACTAGTTGTATGATTTGTACCAAAAGTACGATCACACCCATCAATCATATGATTTGTTCCAACTGTATAATTTCACCTGATATTTGTACAGTTCCCTCTTGCAAAATCGTATAGTCATGTTCTTCCTTAGACAATTTTGATTGTATGATCAAGTGTTCTATTTGGACATCTTTCAATTGTACAATTGATTGTTCCACTTGAACAACATTATCCAATTGTACAATTGATTGTTCCACTTGAAAAACATCCTCTAATTGTATAATGGGTCTACCCTTAGTATCATACAATATTTTACCTCTTTTATTTATGTGATGGGTGTCACAAACCATATCACTATTAATAGTCTTCTCTTTACACCTTGGCTTTGGGCTACATATACCTGTGGTGATGATTTTGCACTCTCCGAGTCACACTCATACTTAGAGTCAACATTATTTTCTTTGGAGTCATTTTCTTCCCTAACTTCTTGACTCCAACACTTCTCTTATCCAAAATCATCATTCTCATTGTCTAAGTTATCCTCAATATTAGAATCACTTCCCTTTGTAGAGATAATCTCATATGCATTAACATGATACTAGTTCATTGGTGATATCTTTTCATCCATTTCCCAAATCCAAACATAATTCAAAGCCTCTTGGTATGATATTAGAGGTAATATCTTCATATTCCTTTGATACGCAGGAAGAAGTCCATCTATGAACCATATATTTGTCAATGCCTTTGATTGGTCTTTCTCCAAATAGTCAAACAACCCACTCAACCTTCGATTGTAAGAATGAACAGACTCATTCTCTCCTTGTACACTATAAATTTTATCATTATTGTATGATCAAAATTCTTCCACAAATACATCACGCAATTCTTCCCATGTTTGGAACTTATCCTTTGGTAATTCTATATACCAATCTATTGCAAATTCTTGAAATGTTGTAGGAAACAACCATCTCTAATTTGCCTCATTGGTCTACCCAGTCACTTTCCACACCATGCAAAATTCTCCAATGCCTAATAAATTCTTCCTTCCCTTCTCCTCTGAAAATTGGGCACCTTTATTTCCTTATTCTTATGGCTACATTAGCCATCAATGGGATCCCTTTGTCATCATCACTTTGATGATGTGTCCTTTGAAATCCTTGATTGATTCCTCCTTTATATGGGTGATCCACTATGTTATTTCTCATCGAATATTTCTATCTTAGGTACCTTATTCTCACCAAACAGTCATCTCCTAACCTCTTGTGCATCCTCACTCTGTGACCTTCTTCATTGGTGTGTCAGCTATGGCCCTAGTCCTGCTTCTTGATATCTTACGCATTATTGCTCTAGTGCCTAACTCCCATCCTTCACACCCCTTTGCAACCTTCCTATCGCTTTTTCAGGTGTTACCATCCACTTGTCGTATCCTTGCATAAGTTCTCCATAAATATCTCCTCTTACACCAACATTGTCCTCAACTCTTGGTGGTTATTGTACCTCTTCTTTCGTATCTATTAGCAATGTGTCCCAAATTTTAATGTCTACTTCATCCAAAATCCATACTTGTTCTATCACTGGTTCATTCATATTTTGTGTGGAGTTGTTCACATTCTCCCTTTGAGAAATCCTTATGCTTCTCCTTACTAGAATCTACTCATCGCCTTGATTTCATCTTCCATGTCTTTGCAAACTTGTATCTATCATTCACCTCCAATTCATTTTGACTCAAATATTATCACTCGTAGATCCTTCTTAACTATAATAATTTGACCCAATTTCGATAAAAATGGTGCCAATAATCAAATTTTGATTAGGCAACACCAAATGTAGCATAGGGAGAGTATTCCTAGAGAGGGAGGTGAATTGGAAGATTTGGAAATGAATTCTAAAGTCTTGTAATTTATTTGGCCCAAATTGTATAGTTGTATGATTTGCTACTGAATAATTAATAAAACTCATGAAATTGCTTGTACGGTTCCCAAATTATACAGTTGCATAATCCAAATCATACACCATTCTGGAATGTACAATTTATCACTTGTACAATTTGTTGAAAGTCGTTTTGTAACTCAGACTAAACAATTTTGTAATCGTTCACTTCTAAATCTTCATTTTCCACCTTTGACCAAGTCAACTATGCAAATGCAATCCCAAAATGGAGTAATTGCTCACTTGTACAATTTGGTTGGTTGATTGTATGGTTTCACAAAACCCTTGTTGTAATTGTACAATTGTAGATTTGCCAACTCACACTCCAAGTATTGTTAAAGTAAGAATTATCTATTTCTATGGAGCAATTATCAACTTGGTTTGCTAACATGCAAGTCCAAAACTATTATCTATAACTATTGTCATCAACTTGACTTATTGTGCATTCCTATAAATCATACAACAACATGTAAATGTCTCAATATCACTTGCAATAGCAACCATTCAATATTATATGCATTCACAATGATAACACAAGGTTTAGGAATCATCAATGCTTCATTTCCATTGTGGGTTCATTCCTTTACATAGTAATTTGATCACAATTGTACAAGATGTACAATCCATATCCATTGATAATCTTAACATGAACAATACTCAACACAATGTACAACCATAATATACCATGAACAACAATCTCTCATTAGGTATAAACAATTGATCAATCAATAACAATAATGAACCATTCTTTCGTAAGTATGAAGAATAATTGACAACTATCAGGAACCACCATGAAAAGTTGAATAGGGGGGCTTTATAATTCTTTCCCAAATCGTTCCAAGGCAGTTCCTAAGACAACCATTATTCACAACTACCTTCCCATAAAACAACTAAATTGCATTAAGGTTTCCCTAATTCTAATTTAATTTTTTTAAAATTAACCTAAATGTACATTTCAACTTAATTTCATTTAGCTTCTAATTGCACATTTATGAAATTATATAATTACACCCAATTGTACATTTTACAACCCTACATTGAGCCATTAGACAAAATATTTTTAACTAAAATTGTGTAAATCAAAACTTATTTCTTCTTCTTATGGGAGGTGGATTTGTTGCCTACATTCATCTTGATGATTGATGTAGATATCATTCTCTGAGTCATATTGCTTCAACCCATAACTAAGAAAGAAGGAATAAATTTTCTCATGCCAAGTTGAAGCCTACTTAATCCCATGTAAGGATTGCTTTGGATGATATACCTAATAAGTAGGTCCATCAAGCTCAAAAATAGGTGATCTCCTCTCGAAGATCATCATTAAGAAAAACACTTCTCACATTCATTTAAGGTACCTCCAAGTAATAACATGTAACTATAGAATAATCCAAATAAAGTCTAACTTGATAATTAGAGCAAAGACCTCCAAGTAGTCAACTCCTTTTGAAATAATCCCTTAGCAATAAGGTGTACCTTATGTGTCTCCACTTGACTATTTAAAGTATAATTGATGTTATAGACCCATTTATATTCAATAATATTATTTGCTTCTAGACAAGGAATAAGCTTCCATGTCTAATTTCATTAATGACTCATATTTAACAAGCATAACATCCTTCTACTTTGAACAACCCTTGGCCTAGGAATAGATGACGGGGTTTCTAAAATTATCAACCCTTAAAATCAAGGCCCAAGAAAGATCCTTTTGATGACACTCCTACGAGAGACAAGATTGAGCATCCTTAAGGAGAGTTTGGACCCACTTGAGAATTGGATACTTCAACACCTGATTTTGAAGCCACATCAAAATCATGTATTGAAGTATCAAATTCAAAATCACCATCCACCTCAACATCCATCATCATTTACATAGCACGGGGGATCAAACTCATCTACTCTAGGATCTAGAATTGTAGGTGTAGGAGAAAAATGCAAAGAAAGAGGATTTAAATTAGAAGGTCATATTAAATGGTCTTCATTGGAAGGTGAAGAAGCTAGAACAACTAGAATGATGCTAATAAGAATATTTGAGAGGACAACAAAAACCACTAGAGTATATATAAAAGAAAATTCTTTGACCAAAAGAACAAGAAGAGGGCCAAAAGAAGTATATGGAAGGAACTCATCAAATAGTTCTCTTTGAATGAGAACAATTTGATTGTTGGGATCATACAAATGATAAGCCTTGGAGGTGTTAAAATACCCCACCAAAATATAATGATGGCTCTTCAAATCCATCTTCTTCAATGCATCTTTGGGAATATGGGCCCATGTAGTGGATCGAAAGTTGTAGAAGTGATACATATTGGGCTTGTTGCATATCAATATCTTAAGAGGATTCATACCCTAAATAACTCGAGTCAAATTTTGATTAATGATATATAATCCACACATTATTACTTTACCAAAAACTTGGAGCTCATCTACTTGGCACACAATATATATCTATCCATATCCATAATAACCTTATTATTTTGGTTGGCCACGCCATTCTATTCAAGGGTATAATGAACAATCCTCTAAAACAAAATTACATGAAGAGATAAAATACTAGCAAAGACATGAATTGCGTACTTACCTCCTCTATCTCTCTGCAAGCACTTGATCTTCTTTTCAGATTAATTCTCCATAAAATCCATGAAGTCCTTGAACTTCCCATAAGCTTCATGTTTGGTACAAATGGTGTATAAACAAGCATATCTATAGAAATCATCAATACATATCAGAAAGTACTTATTCCTAGAAAGATATGGAACACCCATGGATCCTCAAATATAATTGTGGATGAGCTCTAAGGTTCATGTAGCATGCCTAACAATCCTTTTTAGGAAGGACTCTCAATGATGATTTCATAAGATGAACACATCACAAACACCACTAGAAGGAGAGATAAGAGGAAGACCAATAGCTAACTCAAGTTAACTCATATAACTCAAGGATCCATAGCCAAGATGCCCAACTCTATGATACCACTGGTTGTTAATATCAGCATCCTATACCACCATAATAATAAAATATCTCTTACCAAAGGAGGAAGAAGGTAAAGGTAAAGATGCAAAGTAAAGTAGTTTTTAATATCCACAAGACCATAGGCCATATGAGATGATCCTCATAGAGGATGTTATTTACCCAATATATGTTTATCCAACTAAACTCCAATTAGCAAAGTATGGTGTACAACTCTACCTCCCAGTGGGTTCAAACCTTGAACCTCCTATTCAGAGTTCCAAACTCTCACCATTAGACCCACTCAATTTTTACATCACTAAACTTATATATGATTAGACTCATTAGAGTACCCCAAGGTAGTTATTGTGAAGCCATAATTAATATCCTTAATCATCCATCGATTTGACCAAAACTCAACCTCCTTATTCATATGAGTAATATGATAGATAAAAAGAAGATTAGGTCCCATAGTAGGAAAATGAAGAACTTCATCAAATGAAGATGAACCAATTGTCATCTCACCACTTCTAGACACCTAAAGAAGGAATCATCCCTAATAATCACTAGCTATTTTTAATGTTGTATATTGTATTCATACAACATATGGTGATGCTTCACCATCTCTTGGGTTGCTCTTAAACATGTACTCCACTCTTTAGGAGACGTGGATATCCAATATGTTGAATGAATATCTAAATGTACATGTGAGGTCTCACCATCATGATTGTTTTCACCCAACTCACAAGACTTTGCCTTGTGTCTTTCCTTCTTACAAAATTATGAATAGGCTTACTAGTTTCCTTCTCTTCTTTCTTTAGCTTCTTGAAAACTTTTATTTTAATCATTTCCTTTGCATAAGTCTGAATAGTGAGATAATGACTATTACATCTCTATCATTGAGCCTTATGGTGAACAAGGTATTTGAACACATCATTAATATAAGAAGGTGTAGTATTGATAAAGCACACGTGAAGCATCCTAAAGACAATGATAATTATCTCATAAGTTTTAGATATAATGTTGAACATAATATTAACAAAATTAATAGTCTCATTTTCATTTTCACCTTATTTTGCAATGGTAATGTCTTCTTCCAACTTCTTGAACCAATTTTTATACTCATTTATGATCTCAATATTTTCCATATTCAATGTAGCAAGGCATATCTCTAATCTATTGACCTGTTTAGAGAACATAATCACGTGTATTTTAGAACTTCTTCAATAGATACTTTGGACTTGAGGTATTGTTGATGTGGGTGTCATAGATATTATCAATATAAAGTGCAATGACACCAAAATCCTTATCCTTCTTATATTTGAACAACTAATTTCTCTCATCATAATCTATGGCTAGAGGAACCTCATTCATATATTTGATGAGTCTCTTACTTTGAAGTAGATCTTCAATATTGATTTCTTATGTGGTATAGTTGGGTCCATTTAACAAGGGCACATGTTGATCCATGGAATCCCTACAAAAATATAATCTTGTATTTGTAGTTATAACCAAAAACAATATGGCCAATACAAAGAGCTCAAAGATCTTGTCATTTACAAAAGAATAGGTTTAAAATGCTTTTGTGTGTAAAATTTATGACCCCCATAATTTTTACCAAAAATTACACAAAATGCCACCAAAACCTTTGAAATATTAAAAAAATAGGTGTGCCTTTAATGATATGCCACATGTTGATGGTTAGGTGTTAGGGGATGTCAAATATGCAATGATTAGTGTAACATTATAATAGTGAGCCATTGATTTGTGCAAAGGGATACCACTAGGATTTTGATTATGCATGCTAATAGATAGAGAATTCATAAATAAGGAAAATATCATATGTGGCATTTTAGATCTAAGAAAAACACTTGTACACCACATCTACCACTAACTCTATAAAGAAAGATACAAGTATAGTGATGAGATGTCATTATGTGATTGGTCAATCTACTTTTTACAAGCAAAAATTATCCTCCATATTATACAATTTTGTCACATTGACCATTACCACATCAACCACTATCACATAAGCCATGTGTGTACATCATCAAGAATCAACCAATATTTTACAAAATGGTGAACAAGGGAATCGAAACCTAAACCTCTTGTGACCCAAGCCTTAACATAACCTTTACTAGCCATGATACCAAGGTTGAATGTCAACACCACAATGTTAAGCATGATGCCTTTATCCAATGCTCACCATGTCATTCTAAAAGTTTCCCCTCAATAAAATATGAAGATAATGGAACCAGCAACCTATAGTTATAAATTCCTTCAAGAAAATTGTGTTGGTCACTAAGGCACATTGTCTGACACATCTCAAGCACCATACCAACCTCTTCTTAACAGTCTTATACACCTCATGTACCTTAAAAATTCATCATGCTTGTGGATATAATTAAATGTAAGTTTGAGTATCAAGTGTGCCTTGATGAGGGCAAATATTGCTATTACACTAAATTCTTCTATGCAAATTAGACAAATGTATATTCTCTTCTCGAGGATGCATCAATTTGTACCACCCTCTAATAGAAAATTTGAAGCAATATTTGTTTTTAAATCAAAATTTTCAAAGAAGGGAGGAAAAGTATAAAATCTAACAAAAAAATACCTGGAGGTAAAATGGCAAAAAGTGCTATACTACTCTAAAATTTTGTAAAAATTCTAGAAATGCTAACATTTTATCCATGTTTTTATGGTTTTCTTGACATAAATTTTCTCAAATGTAATTGATCAAACTATCCTCTCTCATCAATGTATAAAAAAAATACCAAATCATTTTAATAATTTTATCAAGTGACTTGAAAGTCTTAGTTGTGCACAATAGTTTATTTAGGACTTCCCTCGCATATAAGGGTTGCCAGAAAATATTCAACCTCATATTTTCTCCTTTGAAAATCATATAGATTGTCCTCTCATCTAGGTTGCATTAACACAAAAAAATCATTCTAGCAGTTAGGGCACCCATCTAGCAAGAAAAGCAAAATAGATTAAATGTTAAGAGAGGAGAGAGAAACCTATCAATGAATTTTATTTCAAAGCAACAAATCTATTTCAACATAGTGAGATCATCGTAATCTAAATCAACGTAGGGTATCAACATACAAACCCTAAAAAATAAGTGTTAATGACACATAAAGATTCCACAAACTACTTCAAAATATACATTACTTTCTTAAAACAACCATTAAAGATAAATTACCAAAGGCAAGTAATTGAGTAATGGAGAGTCACACCCACTCTAATACCATTTTGAATTTCATAATACTTTCCAAAAATAAATAAGTATCAACATTATAAATAAATAATGGTAACTTATAGAAAGAACACAAAATATGAAGAGTGTCTATGGAAACTAAAATATTATCACTAAAAGGAAAGAATAACACTCCAACCAATACTTAAATAGTTAGTCACTAGGGGTATAAATACCTTATTACAAGTGACCTTTACGTCAAGGTTGAATAACCAACTATCAGGTTCATCAATAAAATATTACATTGGACCTACCTATACAAGGGCGACAAGGGCGAGAAGAGCACAAAGAGCTATACAATACATATAATATAAAACTCAATTGTGGCCTTAAGTGAAGTTTAACACCACATATTCCAACATGGATTTGATGGAGATTAGATCCAATGGGTTATGGCTTATTGTATTTTACTTTTCTATTCTCATAAATGGGTCTCCCTTTTCCTCTCATGTAGAGAGGGGTTTGAGACAAGGGTATCCTCTCTCTTCTTACATATTCCTTATTCTTATAGAAGGTCTAGGCCAAGTTTTGAATTATCAAAATAAATCTGGTATTATTAATGGTTTTAAAATTGTCTACACACATCACACACATATAAGCTTTTGGATAAATACTTAATGAGTAGAAATCACAAATTTTGGGTGGCCCATGGTTTAGGGGAAGAGATGCACTTTATTTGAGACCATGAAATAATTTTTTTTGTTGAGATAAAAACTATTAAGAAACTTCCAGTATGGGTTAGGCTTTTTG
Organism: Wollemia nobilis; assembly: GCA_028583015.1. NCBI lineage: Eukaryota > Viridiplantae > Streptophyta > Pinopsida > Araucariales > Araucariaceae > Wollemia > Wollemia nobilis. The sequence continues at coordinate 1,377,493 of JAQPPZ010002540.1, read as the reverse complement.
GACTTTCATATCAACTTATAAATAATAATGTTTTGAAGAATATTGAAAATACCCTATGGAAATTCATCAAGGAAAGACTAGCCACTAAGGAGCGAAATCATGCTATATATACTCAAATATGTGTTGTTGTAGATATTTCAAAACCTTTGCCACAATCCATTAATGTTAAATTTGAATCAAGAGAATGGAATCAATAAGTAGATTATGAAAATATCACATTTTGTTGCCACAATTGTTATGATATTGAACACATGGCAAGAGTTTGCAAAGTGAAAAATATGAAGAAAGAGATAAAAAAATATAGCCATGAGATAAACTTCAAGATGGAGCAAGAGAATCATACAGTAATAGAGATAAGATAAAAAATATTCCACTTCGAAAGAAGAGACAAAGAAAGCCTATCTAAAATATCATTTGGCAAGTTCAAAAGGAATTAAAGGTGCAAAAGAAGATGTGGAGAGAAATATCAAAACAAATATGACAAAAGAGGTCAAGTTTATTCTAGGTAACTCGTCTTCATTTTACTCAATTAGAATAAAATTCTCTCTAGGTAATAAAAGTGAAAGGGGTGAAGATGTTATCCCTTGCACTTTAAGGTTTCAAGAATAGCATAATAAAGAAATGAGGATGGAGGAAACCCATATCAATTTAGATTTTTTAGGGCAGAATAAGAAGGTAATTACTATAGAAGAGCAACTTGCACTTTAGAGTTTCTAGGGTAGCATAAAGAAGATTGCACTTTTGAGATTAATTCTTGCACTCTAGATCCTTTAGAACAAGGTAAACCTAAAGACGATAAGTCTTACTATGAGCAATGTGAGAATATTAAAGAGATTAATGGAGATGAAAGTATTGCTCGTAATGAAAAAGAGAGGATGACCCAAGAAGCAAAAACAAAGAGAAAAAGAAACCCAAAAGGATATTGATATTGAAAAAAAAAGCAAATATCACAAGTGCTAACAAGAAGTGGGGCTAAACCCATGAATAAAAACAAAAAATAACATTGAAAATAATAGGAGAATGCATAAAAACCCTAAAAAAGGTATTAAGAAATTGTAAGGTTTTTATAGACAAGATATTTATAGATATAGAAGCTAGACAAAAAAATATTTTAGCCATTCGCAATGTTGAATTTCATCTTGACAAAATTTAAATTTTGAAAAGGTATTTGATATAAAAGGAGTTGATTGTGGAAACTTAGCAGTTTGAGGAAGATGGAAAATATCTTTGATAGAAAGGTAAAGTTGGATATGCTTTAATTAACTTGTTAGAAATGTAATGAGAGCAATGTAATATTATGTTTTTGTAATGGGAGTGACCCCCAATAGAAGTCGAAAAAAGCTTAATATATATGTAGGAAGAAAATCAATTTGAAATGGAAAAGGAGAAGGATCTTCCTAAGCGAGGCTTGTAGAATAAAATTCTATTTATACTCTATGAAGACCTCAAAGAAGTCTAATAAGAGTTGTCTTGAATCTGAAGTGAGGAGAATTCCTAGCTTTAAAGGATGACTAGGATTTGGAAATAAGAAAGTGGTTACTTTGTAGGAAATAAATGGATCACTTTTACATGCGATTTTTCTATTTTTTGTTTTTTTTATACATAGGGAAGTTGGTTACATCCACACTATTTTAGTAACTGCCAAGTGTAGAGTTCAAACCATAGGGGTTTCTCCCAACAAGCCTATACCACCTTGTTGTTGTTGACCCAATGTGAAAGGGACCACCGATTGCTCGAAATTTTTACCATCATCGTTGGTTTGACATGCACTCAGAGGATTCAAATCATACTACTACCTTTGCAACAGGTATACCCTGAAGGTTTGAACCTAAGTCTCTTCTTGGTAAATGCCTAGCCAAACAAAAAACTACCAATTCACCTAGCCCTTAGAAGTATTTTTCTTATTTTTGTTATACAAGAGGACATTTTTTATTTTAATTTACAACCAAATATTTTGGAAGGTTTTCAAAGTCTATCCAAGCTTACTCTTTCAATTTCTTAAGAATTTTTTATTTTATTTTAGATCCCTGTTCTATCTATATAACTATTGAAATGTAACATGTGGTAAATATTTAAATCTCACTTTGTTATGGTTTATTATATAAACTTACTATTATGGTTTATTATATAAACTTACTATGCTATAAGTACACAATATATTTTCATAGTCTATTTTATTCAAATAATATAATAAATTATCTTTTTATCTTTACTTAAAAAAGCACTATATACTATACTTTATATATTCTATCCATTTACAAAGAGGTCAAAGATTTAAGTCTCCTCAACACACAAATCCGTGCATATCTACTTAGCATCATAAGAAATATCACCTTATCAATATTAAGGTTTAAAACATTTTTTATTTTTGTTGAAAGCAACATTATATTATCATAAAAGAATAATAAAGTTACATTCTTAAAAAAAAAAATCGGGTGGTATAAAAGCACACCTGACAAGTCCATGCATGCCATATATTCAACCTAGAAACAAATAGGATTCTAAGAATTAACAACTAAAATTAATGAAACCAACAAAAAGAAAGCAAAAACCAATTAGGGGTCATAGAGTAATAGTAAATTAAATATGGGTTGTCTTAAGCCCACTAAGGATCATAGAGTAATAATAAATTAAACATGAGACTTACCCTGCAGTTGTTAAAAAGGAAATATAGTTATCAATTCTTCTATGTATCCAAAAATAAATAAAATAAATGAATTGGTTGAGAGCATCGTCCTATCAAATCGTTTGATTATCTATCAGGACCAATACACAAGAAGGACCACATGTATCACAAAGCAATGAGACAACCTTAACCAAGTGGAAGTTAATGATGATAGCCTGTCCACAATGGGCAACAAGTGGGGGCACGTCCACGAATTAGATACCACCCAAAAATTTCAACCCAAAAACAAATAAGGTTTTGAAAATTAAAAATTAAAATCAATTAAAACTACTAAATAAAAAAATTAATTAAAACTAATAAAAAAACAAATAAGGTTTTGAAAATTAACAACTAAGATCAATTAAAAGTAAAAGAAAACAAAGACCAAGATCAACTAGGAGTCATAGAATGATAATAAATTAAATATGAACTATTCTTAGAAGAAGAGGTATATAGACTATTCTTAGAAGAAGATGTATTAAAGTGGAACAAAATTCTAATATAAAAATATGTATGTCATTAAAATTAAACAACTAGTATGAGAACAACATTACATAAATTGATTAGAAAACAAAAAAAACCAAATACTCTCAAATCTTAAAAACATCCTTTTAACCTGAATAACCACAAATATCATAAAACAATAGCATATAGAAGACCCAAACAAATACAAGTGAAAGTTTATGATGAAAGCCATATACAATGCACAACAAATGAGGGCACACCCATAAATCACCAAATGGCTCCTAATAAGGAGGAGGTGAGGGTGACAACACCACCACACGCCAAATAATTAAAATTTAATTTATAAAACCTTAAATAATCAAATATGAAAAAGTCAATTCATGAGGCTATGCATCACTCACATACATACATATACATGACCCAACACCTAATTCCTAAGAATTACTAGGAACCTTCCTCTTATAATATTTTTCACTTGAATGTATTTGTCCCATTTCTGTCTTTTTTTTTTTTGCAACTGTCTTGATAGTGATGTTGAAAACTAAATGATTCTTTACCTCCCTAGGAGATGGTCGATGTTGAAAACTAAATGATTCTTTACCACCCTAGGAGCCACGTAATACAAGTCATGTCTCTCGTTATCATTATGGACAATTGACGTGTATAGCCTCTGGTGGTTATCTCACGCAACACTCTTTCTCAATGGTTCCCTGCTATGTATTTAATTAATATATCTATAAAATGTTGCTGACCAAGGTGATCTGCACCACCTCTTTAATTATTAGTATAATATTATATTCATACCACTTCTTTAATTATTTTTATTATAATAATATATATTTTTTAAAATAAAGTTTATATAAATTATTTTATTTCTAAATTTTGATATAAATTATATTATTCATATATTTAACTATAAAACTATGATCCATTATACGTCAATGTTATTATTACTTAAAAATAAAACCAAAAGCAACTTGCCAATTGACCCAAAGCATTCCTCACCTTCCTCTGCAATTCAACACCAACGAACTCCAAATAAAATAAAAAATCGTACCAACGAAGCAAAGTTTTCAAAAAAAGAACCCTTTCTTTAGTGGATGCATCATTGTTGTCACATATACATATGACTTAATGGTGGTTTTTTTTCTTTAATGATATTGAAAGCTGCAGATTTTCCAGTTTTTTTTTTTAATGGTTTGAATGTAGGTCTCTGTCATAAAAATTTGGGCTGTGCAGATAAAAACAAATTAGAATCTGACTTTCAACAACTAAAATCCTGGGTGTCACTTATCATTACAGATTTTTTTAAAGCCGTGTAATTTCTTTGTCAAAGATTACTTATTGCGCTTGAAAACATGAAAAGCTCTGTATAGACTGAGTTATCAGAGAGGCTTTACCATGACTTGACAGTCCATAAATGTGAGTCCATATAAGATATGGAGGACGTTGAGGGGCCCTACACCTGTTTGTACAACATAATACCTGTCAAACTAACGTTGGACCATCAAAGGGTTTGCTTTTGTACTTTATATCCCCTATTGGAATTCCTTTCAACTTTCCACAGAATATGGACTTTGGATAAAGATGCTCGTTAGTGGGTTACATTGAATTGAAAAGGATCATTTGGTCGGTCTGTGAACCGGTGGGCGGTGCTTACCATAAGGGGCCCTCGTATTGATTCGATCCTCTCCCCTCCAAATTAAAGAAAAGGTGAAATACTTTTTATTTATTTATAGGGAAATAGTAATTTTTTGAATAGGTTGTTTTTATAAATTCTAATCTGGCAAACAGGATCTCAACTTTTTAGGATATCGAACTGGGGTAACCAAAGGACGCTACCATCCAACCTATCCCCGTTTGGATATGTAGTGGTTTAAACCTTGAACCTCTCCAAAGAAAGGCCAAAGCCCTAACCTAGTGGTTTTTATCAATGTAAGGTACTAGTGTGATTTGAATCCTTGAGTGTATATGTCAGTGGATGATGACGGAAGCAGCTGGTGGTCCCCCTTACCGCAGGTCAACAATAACTAGTGGTATAGGATTGTTGGGAGCAACTCCTCCTCACTGGGTGCACGGATCAACAATAACTAATAGTATAAGATTGTTGGGAGCAACCCCTCATCACATCACACTGAATCAACAATAACGAGGTGGTATAGGATTGTTGGGAGCAGTCCATCTTCACCAATCAACAATAACTAGGTGGTATATGATTGTTGGGAGCAGCCCATCTTCACCAATCAACAATAACTAGATGGTATATGATTGTTGGGAGCAGCCCCTATAGTTTAAACCTTACACTTAATAATTACTTAAAAATAATGTAGATGTAACCAAATTATTTTATGTATTTAAAAAATAATAAACATGCCATAAAAAATAATAGACATGCCTAAACTGCTAAATAAAATATTCATTGTATTTGTTTTTGAAAGTATAAGGATTGAAATCTTTTGATATTAAAGAATAGTTTTTTATAGTCTTAGGTTGTAAACACACCCAACATTATTAAAATTGAGAGGTTTCGTAATAATATCATTGCCTGCATAACCAAAAAGAAATCACCAATAAAAAATATTAGAACTGCAAGCGTGGAATTAAAAAAATCAGAGGTTGTTTAGTAATGGACCGAGTCTATCACGACCACCTTTTTAAGTCACATCTATATCAAGTTCATCTAGAAAGAAATTTGGATTTATGATTGGTCTCCTGACTGGTCTCTTATAACATGAAAAGTTTGAATATAACCATGAAAAAGGAGTGAAGTGCTCCTAACCCAAGAGACCCGGCGTCTAGACTAAAATGGCAGATTCAAGTCAAATTTTCTTCCTAAGGAAAACTTCCACAGCTATGTTCGTCGGCGTTCAAAGGTTGGATGGATATAATAGTAATGAAATCCAAATGAAAAGGTTTCAAAGTACTTGATGTAGATTGCAGGCATACAATTTATTACACGATGGACGAGTAGAACACAATCAATATATTAAAAAGGAATGGCAGTTTATTAGGAAGAATATACCTATATGCTTCAAGGAATATCTATAAAATTATCATGACGGTTGGACAAAGACTGTGATATGGAAGCATTGGGAATTCATAGATAGAACTTTTGACTGCTTTGAGGTTCATCACGTCAATGTGAATGACCATTAGATCACTTAGTTCAATGTCTTGGCGGCAAGTTGTAGAGAGTCCCAGCCGTGCATAAGGGGCCGGGGCCGTGCAGTGACGAACATGAACCTATAGATTCAGTGCAGGGATAAAGGTTAAATGACTAACACAAATCCATTACCTTTCTTATTAGGCTTCCTATTAGGTTCGTGGGTATTATCTTTAGTGGGCTTTTTATTAGGTTTGTGGGTATTATCAAACATAGGAAGGGTTATCTGAATGTTTTGGTAGTGGCATAGGTGTCAAACAAGGTTGCCCTCTATATTCGACTTTATTTGGGCTGTGCATTGACAAGTTAGAAGAATGGATAAACAAATTTGGGGGTTGACAAGTTAGAAGAATGGATAAACAAATTTGGGGGAGAGGGTGTGCATTTAACCAAATATGTGGTAAAACTCCTCATGTATGCAGATGATGTAATTCTTGTGGCCAAAACAACGAAAGATCTAGAAGATCACCTTCAAGCTCTAGAACTCTTTTGTAAAAAAGTTGGGATGCAATGAACACGAGTAAAACAAAAATTATGATTTTTTCAGCAAAAAAGAAGAAGCAACAACTCAAATTTCAGTTTGCAGGAGAAACACTTGATGTAGTAGTAGAATACAAATACCTGGGCATAGACTTTCATGACAAACTTAATTGGAATACATGTAGGATGAAAAGAACTCAAAGTGGTTGGAGAACACTATATGCACTTCAAAACAGGTGTAGGAATGCCGAGTTGTGGGACTGGAAGACCACCAAGGTCTTATTTGGCCTACTTGTTACACCGGTTCTATTGTATGGTTGCGAGGTGTGGGCTAGTGGCACAACAAATACAAAATGGAGGCAAATAGAAAGGATTCAAAAATATCTAATCACAAACTTTTTCAAAATTAAGGCCACAACCCCTTATGAAATTATTCTAGGTGAAACTGGAATGTTCCTTTTAGAAGCAATTGCTATGACCAAGTTGTTATGTTACTTGAAAAAAACAGAAAACATGACAAATGATAGATGGCTTAAGGCAGCTAGGGACGAAGAGTTGCATAGGCGAAAGAATACATGGATGAAACAAAATCAGAAATAGATGAAATGTTGGAAAATCAACATAAATGAATACCCAAATGTCAACAAAGACATACAAAATTATGTGAATGAAAAGTTCAGAAGTGGAATGTGGAAAAATGCAAGCAGGAAAAGACAATATTATATTGCAAATTTTAACCCAACATATGACCACAAGGAAAAAGCGTATATAGGCCCTGAAATCAAGTGGAAGGAAAAAATACTCATTGCTCAGATAAGGACTAGCTCTCATAGGCTTAGATGTGAAACAGGGAGATGGACAATGCCCAAAGAACAATGGGAAGAAAGGATATGTACTCTATGCAACACAAGGGCAGTAGAGACAGAGGAACACTTCATCTATAAATGCCCGAGTTTTTCAGATATCCGTGACAAATACAAAGAAACACTTGGAAACGAGTTTATGGCAGATTTATTTGAAGATAGTAAAATAAAAAAAATTGAAGAATTGCTAACAAAAATCAGCAGGAGAAGGATCAACCTTCTCAAAGATATTAAAAATCATTTGATATGATTTGAATAATTGTACTTCCATATTTGAGGTCCCATAGACCATATTTGGGTCTCGCGGACACATAATTAAAATCTTTCATTTCATCTTTAGTGGGGAAAAATTCTTGATTAAATTAATAGGACGTTATGATTTCGGAGCTCGGCATGATTCCTTAGGGAAAGGTTGCTTTCAGCTAAAAGAAGATCACATGTAAAAAAATCTCTCATTGGATACAATTATAATTTGCCTCCCATGATACGGTGACCCCTGGTCTTTTAGATTACTAAGTTTGTCGAAACTCTTTCCATGTTCACATTGGAGAAAAGAATATCTATAATTGTCTTCTTGCCACTTCTACCAATGTGCTTCCTGACAAATTTTGAATTCAAGTCTTCCTAGGCAGGCTGCCACCCAGAGTGGCCCCTAGTCTTTCTTGCTCGTTGTATGATCGCTGCAAAAAGGCTCCAATCCAACAGCCATGTCCCCCTTCTAATCTTTATTGGGAAGATCACGATAAAATTGGAGGTTTATAAATGGCACATAATCACTTTGCACTCAAGTGAAATCACTATGACGTCTCTCAGTCTAGATTCCGTGGTCCTCAACAGTTTTTGTCTTCCTGAGACCCCCAAAACTCCAATCACCAAAGAGACGTGGCTGACCAGGGGTTCCATTCTGAATTTTCCACAACCGGAATTGTGACGCGTTCATATGGACATAGCAAAAGACCATCTTATCATCATCATGAATGTTTATGGTTGTATACTAAGGACAGAGCATGCATTTGACATCAACCACCCACAACAAAATTAGAATACAAATTTTATTATATAGCTTAATCATTATGTTAACAAGTCAACACACGGGATTAATTTAATTGAAAGTAAACGCTTGAGAGTACCCAGTAGGGTCAGTACAAACTCCGCGGGAACGCGGTTTCAAGATGGGTCCCTTTACCCCTGTTGTACCTTCATTCAACAGCCATTATATATAAACACCACCGTCCACCTTGAGAAAAATGCAACAGCCTTTCTTTGTTCTTTGCCTACAAGAAATCTCCGCCAAAACATCTACTCTTGCGTTTGCCCACATGAAGAAAACATCATTTCCTTAGATGCTAGGCCCGCCCAAATGTTGCCCACACGAAGAAAACATCATTTCCTTAGACGCTAGGCTGCCCAAATTAGGATTGAAGCCTTGTGCTGCTTTTCAGAATACCCAAAGTGAATACTTTTATGGTTAGTATTGAATATGGGTTTCTGATAAGCTGAAAGCATTATGATGTCTCTGGTGGGTCAATCTGTTGCAGGTGCTGTAGCGACCGACCTCCTAAATGTAGTGAAAGATTGCATAAAGAAGAGCATTTACTGCAAGTTCTATTGCAAACGCTTAGAAAAGACATTACAGGAAATCATACCCATATTAGATGAGGTCTTTCAAACTGGTTCAGAGCTGTCCCATCATCGCCAAAGGCAGCTTATAGATTTCTATGAGAGGCTGAAGAAGGGGAAGGAGCTGGTTCAAAAGTGCTCCCAGCTCAGCCGTTACAATGTTTACCAGAGCTATAGGTATGCAAAGAAAATTCTTTCTTTGGAAAAGTATCTTGCCAATTTCAATTCCAGGCAAGGTTGGTTACATACCCTGTCTGATCTGCAACACTTGAGAGAAGATGTGAGGGTCGGGTTTGAGACTATTGAGCACCGAACTCAATCAAATAGAGAAATTGAAATTCCCATGATCACAGATCAGATAAGTCAGATGCAAATTGACAAAGAGATTACATATTCAAAATGGGATATTCCAGAATTGCCAGAATGTCCACTGGGCTTGGAAATGTTAGTTGAAGACTTGAAGAAGCTTTTCATCGTGAAAGATGTTTCACTTGTTTCAGTGAAAGGTCTGGGTGGCAGTGGCAAGACCACCTTGGCAGTAGCCCTGTGCAGGGACCCTGCAGTAAAAGGTGAGGATATTTATATAGTATTCATTTTGCATTCTCTTATTGATACATGGTATCATGACAATCTAATTCTATGAAATCAGCTAATGCAAATAGTTGTTGAAGTCAGTGCACGGTTGATGTCCATAATTTTGAATTGATATTCTACTGTGCAATCTCTCTTAAAGATACTATGATATGCCTATTTTGGGGGGAAATCATCCAAACAAGTCAAACTTTTTTACAAATAGGATCTCATTCTCAAATTTCCTCATTAGATGAATGATGTTGTGCTTATTTTTCTTGAACTCTGGCTTTAGCACAAATGTTCCTCTCGCACCAGAGTAAGCTGTTGCCATCCTTTAGAGTTTCCCCTGTTTCTGTGGTAGTGCGCACCTTTGTTATTCTTTCAACCAAAGACTGACATCAAAATCTCACAATTGATTGATGTTATTTTTGTTCTTTTCTTGGTCTACAGAATTTTTTAAGGGGAGAATAATTTTTGAAATAGTTTCACAGTGCCCAAATCTCAAGGCAATTGTTGAGAGAATGTGGGATACGATCATTTCAGAGGGCAGACCCCATTTTCAGAATGATGAAGATGCATGTGCAAAATTCAAGCGAAAAATTCAGCAAATGAAGCCTCGGCGAACTCTTATTGTGTTCGACGATGTCTGGAAACAGCATCACCTTGAAAAACTGTTGTGTAGAGCAGAAGGATACAAGACTGTTATCACAACTAGAAATAACATCGTTGACCCTAAATTCCAATTCCAGTATGATTTACAGTTTTTAAGAGATGCAGATGCTCTGTCCCTGTTCTGCTTTTGGGCATTTAGACAGCAAACAATTCCTGAAACAGAAGAAGATACAAATCTTGTCAAGCAGGTATTATTCCTTCCCTTTATTTTAATAAGCATACAATATATTGGAACATATAATAATGGAATTTGAGCGTGTAATTGAGAATTAGCTTCATATTGACATTATGATGCTGACCAATTAGCAATAATTTAATGAAGATAATAGCAGAATGCAAAGGATTACCACTTGCTCTTAAGGTTATCGGAAGCTCTCTGCGTAATGAGCGTCCAGCAGTGTGGAGGGATGCAAGGGCAAGGCTTTCTCGATCAGAATCAATATCAGATGATCACAAAGATTGTCTTCTCAAACGTTTGGAGATGAGCATAGAAATCTTGGAAGAAGAAGTCCGGGAATGTTTTTTAGACTTGGGATCATTTCCAGAGGATAGAAAAAATTCTGTTGCTTCATTGTTGGATATGTGGGTTTACGTCCACGATTTGGAGTGGGATGCTGCTTACAGAAATTTGAAACTGCTTAAGGATCGGAACCTACTGAATCTTGTGAACAATCCAACGTAAGTCAATGAATATGGATTTGATGTGTCCTTGCTTATGGTTGAACAGTGGGTTATGGTTAAAACCTCTGATGTGAGTCTAAATTGTAGGTTGACATAGGAGGATGGTTGAAGCTTCTCCTGAAAATAACATATTCAAGAAACAAAGTTGAATTGTTGGTTTGTACGGAAATGAAATAGAGAATATATTAAAGCTACTTAGCGGCTGTCTGCTACTGTATTCTATGTATTGATAGAAGAGAATGGAACATTTTTTGAACAATTAACTCATCTTTGCCTAGGTTGACATGGTAACTTTGATTCAGGGATTGGCTTGGAAATGAATATGGAAGTAGCTGTGAGCTTTTTATTCAGCATGATGTACTGCGAGACTTGGCCATTTATTTGGCCAAGCAAGGTCAAATAAATAGGTGCAGAAGGCTTTTTATGCCTCGTAGAGAAGACTTTGTTCCCAAAACGTGGAAAAAGCAAGCAGATTATCCATTTGATGCTGAAATCATTTCCTTGCACACAGGTTGGGTTCATAGTTTTCCTCTAGTCTCCAGATTTGTGATGTCTAACTAGTTTCATAATATTTAAGTTTAAGCAGTCTTATTTGCTCAATGCCATATTGACTCTTTCTTTTGACCTGCTCACAAAGATTGTCTTTTGACATCAATTGTTGCATTTTTGTGAATGAAGGTATAATGAATGAGGGGGACTGGTGTCAGATGAACTTTCCTAAAGCCAAGGCTCTCGTATTAAACTTCTCTGCAAGTGAATACTTTCTTCCACCATTTTTGCAGACGATGCACAGCTTGAAGGTCCTCATCATTGTAAATCACAATTCTAAGCGAGCTTCCCTCACAGGACTATCATTATTGTCTTCATTGTCTCAGCTCAAAAGTGTTCGCTTTGAGAGAGTCATTGTTCCACCACTTCAAGAATATTGCCATTCCTGGAAAAAACTACAGAAACTATCCTTGATTTTATGCGAGGGTTGTGGAAATATGAATGAGTTAGATAAGGGTTTGTGCTTAAATTTTCCCCGTTTAATTGAGCTTACCATTGATCATTGTACTAACTTGGAAGAACTTCCTGACAGCATTTGTAACATGACTTCCCTTGAAAAGTTGTCTGTCACGAACTGCCATGATCTTTATAAGTTGTCTGATGATCTAGGAAAGCTCTGTTCACTGCAAATGCTGCGATTGTCTGCATGTCCAAGTTTAGAAGAACTGCCATATTCTATATGCAAACTTAGACAGCTAAAATTCCTTGATATATCATTGTGTGAATGCATGAGACAACTCCCAGATGAGCTTGGTGAGTTGTCAAGCTTAAGGGAACTTGACATGAGAGAGTGTTCTCATGTCAAGCAACTTCCTAAATCTGCCCGCGAGTTAGAATCCCTGGTGCGTGTCATCTGTGATGAGAATATTGGGCAACGGTGGTCAGCTATCAAGGACTCCAGCATTCCTCAGCTCAATGTTGAAGTTGCAGAAGAGCACTTCCACTTGGACTGGCTTGAAGATTGAGTCAGTCACTTGTAAAATCTACTTAAATTCCATATGCAGGTTTATGATTGATGCCTTTGTCAATGATACAAATGTGCTCAACGTCAAGCAACGAAACTATTGTTGAGTCGTGGACACCACTATGTTTAGGCACAGGGCTTTTGCCAGTTGTAAAATATATGTAAAATATATGTACTCTTGTAAGTGACGGTGTTTTGTCCTTATTCATGCACTTCTAGTGCATTCTGTCATGTTTGATATTCATAGAGGTATTAGATTTCCTGTCTACACAGAACTGTTGATCTTTTCTGGCACCAAGCACCCTCAGGGACAGTAATCTGTTGAAGACCAACAAGAAAATATTTGTATCCTGATGGATATTCCAACGAGTTCTGTCATTTGACATTGTGTATTTTCCCAAGATTTTTTCTTTTTGTTTTTCAATTGTTATAAAGAGAAGGCAATGTAATTTAAACTTGTAGGCTGTTAGACTTGACCAATCAGTCTGGTTAATTTGGCTCCTCAATCTCATGCCTATACATGTTCATAAACCTGTGCATATGCACAGCTACATGATAAGTAAGAGCATGAATCCAGATTGAAAGATACATCACTCTATATATGAGCGTAAAGGATGTTTTTGGTGCAACAATGGGTAATAACCCAAGGTTCTGTTTGTAGTTCAAGTTGGCAGGGGAAAGTCAATTATCCTTTTGCATCATTACACTAAAATAAACTCAAAGCACCATCCAAACATTAGCCCTTGGTGTTCAAATATGAATTTAGTTGCGAACGAGACTTACTGGAGAAAAATATTGTTATGATGAACTCATTTTAAAGGACAGCCAAGCACAAAAGAGTTTATGCTGACTTTTTGAATATTGGTTTTTTAACCAATTCCAAAAGCAGCTTATCATGTGCAACTCCAAGCACTGATCAGCAGGCTATTGAATTATGTTGTCCTTGGTGGAAGCTGCTGGTGAACAAGTGACCTGATTCTATGGAAAAGGAATTTTTAGTCAAGAATATCTCCCACCCCCCAACAACAACATGTACATGCATACACAAGATGTGTGCACATGCACACACATGATGTGCACGCATGCACACACATGTTTCATATTTTATTGTTATTAAAATTTAACATCAATAATTTTAAAGCATCATTACCAAATTTGGATCAGACTGGATTTTATAGACTGTCTCGAGTAATCCAACCAGATCCGTAGCTTTTTAAAGTTCAAAAACAATTTCTGACATAACTAGACTAAAAGCACAAGGAAAATGACCAAAAAGTCAGATGGTGTGCATAAGGTACAGACGATTAGCAATCTGCCTATTTCTGCAGGTTATTGTTTTGTAATTCTTCTTAAACAAAGAAAATCAATTTTCAGTTTATCCTCGATGCCACCACAGCTCACCTGCAAATAGCACTGCTCAAGTTTGATTCGGCTCAATTACAATGCTTTTGATAAAAATTCTAACGGTGCACTTTATAACATCTTATTATATATAAGATATTTCTATGAAGTTATGCTCATGAATTGCTGTGCATTTGTATTTGATATATGTTGTTATTTTTCTCAACTGCATTTGGATTTTTCAAATTTATTTCTAAGTTTCAATTTTACGATTTTTTTGACCTTCTAAATGAATCCAAAGTTTCAAACCTTGTTACTTTGATATTAAGACTTTTCTTTATGAACTATTTTGAACTGGAATTTTTTGGAACTAAGGGTTTTTGAATTTTCAGATTTTTTGGACCGTTTGAATGAATCAAATTTTTTGAACCTGGTAACTATGTTTTAAAATACTTGTTCAGAATACTGAATTTAGGCCTGAGATTATCATTAGATCAAAAAGATCATTGAAATATACAACACTCATTTTTTTTTTCCTAAAGCCCCTATTCTTGTGGTGGGTAGTACAAAACTTATTATAGTAAGCTATAGTGAATTTCAATAGATTTAGAAGAAGACCACCTGCCTGTATACTGGCAGATATATATAGAAGATCAAGCTTTTATTGCACTTTAATAATGTTAGGATCCCATCCTAACGTTATTTAGTAATTCTCATTGCTTATGTAATGACCCACTTTCAACGTGGAGGATCCCATCTATAATGTTATTTTGTAATATTTTGTAATATATGTGGAAAGTTAGGCTCCTAGCCAAGTGGGGCCATTTTATGTAATTGTTATCAAGATTGTAATCGACTTTTGGTAAAAGATTCTAGCTCGAGTGACATTTTGCATGTAAGCCAACTCTTGAGCTTAAGGTTAGGGTTGCATGAAGTCTTTTTTTAAAAACTATGAAGCTATATACGAATGTATCTTTTTTCAAGTTAATGAAGTATTGAAGGAGGTTGCCCCCTCAAAGAGGCTTGCGATTCTGAGTTATTTGTGAGATTGTTTCAATACTGAAATTACTTTTTGCATAGTGCTATTCTGTTATTTGATGTATTTCAGTTATTTCTCAGTATTTTGTGTGAGTGAGCTTTATTTTAATTGTAGGTTCTTAACAAGTGGTATCATAGCGCTTTCTAGGGCCAAGTTTTGTTGCGACTGCGACAATTCTTGCTCAGCCATTTTCGTTTGTTAGGTATAATTTTCTTGTGTTTTTCATTTTGTTTTCCTTTATTTAAAAACCAAAAAAATCAACAAAAACCAGAAAAGCCAAAAAAATACAATCTTTTTTTAGTAGTTGAGTAGGCTAGAAACCCTGTGCCGAGGGTTTTAAAATATCGCGAAGGAGCTGTCGTTATTGGCTAAGCTAGATAGCCCATAAAGTGTCTAGTGAAGTGAGGGGCGATCAGGCTCCAATACCCAGACCTCAGAAAACACTCGCGCACGAAATTGAGCTCCCATGCCTCTTCGAGTGTATCGGGAGACCATTTTAGGCTGAAACAAAATTTTATCTAGTATGAAGCTTTTCGGCCTTGTATCATCCATAGTCCACGGGACACAACATCTTGGACGATTACTCTCCTATACTGTTAGAGAGGCAAATAGTGTGCTCAAGGGTATGTGTGGAATCCTCCTTGGGTAATGGCTTGAAATATTGGTCCAAGCACTATTGTTCGTCACTACGGTATAACAGAGTGCCTATGGGTGTTACATACTCCTCTGCCTAGCGTACTTTGGTTCTGTCAAAAACTTCAACCTGCAAAAACATCTCCTTGTTCTATTGAACCTACATTCACAGACCCCCAAAAAGTGAGCATACGGAGGACTTCCGTATCACAGAAGTACAAACTTGCATGCACCAAATAGTCAAGACAGAGTCTGCAAGTGTCTATCACAGTTTGAAATATTCTAGTACCTTTCGGGTCAGTGGCAAAAACAGTCGGGTCAGTGGCAAAAACAGTCGGGTCAGTGACAGGTAACAATCGGGTCAATTACAGTAACAGTTGTCTGTAACAATCAGAAATTACAAGTGGTCAGGGTCAGAAATAGAACTGTCAGTGTCAGTAACTGCACAATACAGAGGATCCCAGGGTCAATGTCGTGAACAGTATCAATAACTACAATATAGGTGACAGGGACAAAGACAGAGACTGGATAGTGACAAGGTGGTTAGTCGATAGAACACACAGGTCAGAGATAGTTGATCCAGCACCCAACTTTTGAACCATATCTCCGAATAAAAAATCGACCACACCAGTAAACTCGTCAAAATAGAGGATAAAAAAAAAATCCAAAATCCGTGTTGTGGGATATAGCTCATTGTGATCGTATTTTTGAGCTGATCATTTT
Organism: Wollemia nobilis; assembly: GCA_028583015.1. Taxonomy (NCBI): domain Eukaryota; kingdom Viridiplantae; phylum Streptophyta; class Pinopsida; order Araucariales; family Araucariaceae; genus Wollemia; species Wollemia nobilis. Next base: position 1,361,062 of record JAQPPZ010002540.1, on the reverse strand, counting down.
GATATATAACACCCAAACACTTTTTCGGACTCCTTACTAAAAATAGTAACTCCTAAAACCACACTTCTATATTTAGTAATTCAGTAAAAGAGGTTCAAGACTATCCAAAATGGTTGCTGGCACTCGTGGAGATCGAAAAGAGATGGATCAAACCACCTCATTTTTGGAAACCCTAAAAAGCACCGATAATAACATGCAAATAGCAAATCAAGCCATGTTGGTAGAGCTTCGAAATTTTAGAGATGATTATGATACCTCCAAAATCCACCTAGAAGAACAACTTGCAGATGTTGAGTCCAAATTGCAAGGTGGTCCAAGCAAGTTTGAGTACTGTGCTGAACAATCTCATTCTGACAGAGGTAAAGGAAGGGCAACAGATGACTCTCACCCTCGCTATGATTATGATGCTACCTTTAAGATGCCTAAATTAGACTTTCTTAAGTTCAATGGGAAGGATGTGGATAGGTGGTTATGATGTGTTGCTCAATTTTCTAAACTCCACGAGGTCCCTATATATTACTGTTGACAGTTTTGTCACATTTTGTCCAAGGGATGCAAGAACAGCTTCGCTGACAAAAACAGGCAGAAGGGGCAACTTCGCTCAAAACAGGAGTCAAGCGACAGCTTCGCTGAGAAAAACAAGAAAAAATTCCACTTCAGACTTGGAAAAAAACTCTAAGGCATGAAGGGCGCTTCGCCCAGAATACTGTCGAAGTTCCCACTTCGGGCACTATGGCTGCCGAACCTTCACTTCGACTCCAACTCCAACGAGCCTCCCCGCCCAGGCGATGGAAAACAATCTAAGGTATTTAGCTTGCTTTGTCGGGAAGGTTGTCGAAGTGCCACTTCGGCCCACGTCCTCAGCGAACCGCCTCCAGGAAGGTGTTGATTCGAGCCCAAACTCAGCGAAGCAGGCACTTCGGGCGCTAGGTCTGCCGAACCTTCACTTCGGCCCCAGTATTGGCGAACTCCCACTTTGGACTTGGAAAAAACTCTTAAGGCAAACAAGTGCGCTTCGCCTAGAATTCGGTCGAACTGTCACCTTGGGCCTCATCTTAAGTGAAGCGCCAATTCAAAGCGAAGCACAAGTGTAATCTGAGATTTTGCCAAAGCAAGAGTTAAAATTTTCTTCACTCCTCGCTAGCAACCAGCCACTTCGGGCAAACTCCTAGCCGAACTGCCGCTTAGGGCCTCCACTCCAGCGAAGCATCCATCTCCTGCGAAGTAAAAGGTTTTTCTGCCCCGCTCTCAATGACATCAAGCTTCCAACTTCGGGCTGACTCCTAGCCGAACCTCCACTTCGGCCATATTTCCTGGCGAAGCTTCGCCTTGGGTCCATTTTCAGCGAACCATGCCTAGCACAGTTGGTTTTTTGACTTAGGTAGTTTTACGCATTCAAGGTCCAACCTCCCCCCTTGCCTCTGCAGACTGTCAGTTCGGCCAGATCTCATGGCGAAGCTGCACTTCGGGTGCAACCTTGGCGAACATCCCTCCCAACGCGATTCAGGCCCAAATCATCAACGAAGTTCCCCCTATGCGCCTCCTGACACTAGTGCTACTCCCGAGGGGCACGTGTTTACAAGAAAAGTACGTGGGGTATGAATCCAAGACGTCTTCAGGGTGTGTAAATGCAAATCTTCCGCCCAAAGTGGTCCCCTCACCAACTGCAGTAATGAGATGGAAGGTTTCATCCAGAAAACTTAGCAGGCGTCAAATCCCAGCTACTCTAGTGTCCTGATGCGCTTGGCCATTAATGTTTCAGAGGGAGGATCCTCTATAAAAACCCATGCATTGTAATGAGAAAAGGGGGGGACCATATTGCTAAAAAAACCGATGTATTCAAACTCTTTGCATCAATACTAAGGATCCTTGGCTCTGATTTTGTCTCTTATTTTTATGCTGCCTTTTGTGATTATTTCTGCTAATGTCATTTATTTTTCTGATTGCTGTAATTTTGATATCTGGATTTAAGCATTAGAGGATAAGTGAATCTGGAATCTTCTTGAAGGATACATAGGGAAGTAAATGTAGTGTTAGTTTCTTTTACATTCTCTGTGTTGATAACTGCTGGTTAAAATATAGATGGGTGATTGTGCTGTTTGTTCTTCCCCACTGTTACTGCTACGCATTTTACATTTCTTCCTGTAATTTCCCAATTTCTTTCCAGTTCTCTTGTCTCAAGCCCCAAGTAGTGTAGTATAGGAGCCGACCTTCTTCGGAGATTGGTACGGGAGGCATCTCTTCCTTCCGGCCTTTCAAGGTTGGTCCAGGTCTAGGGCGCGTATCCAAACCAAATCCTTACCTAGGGCAGATTTGTGACCAACAGTTTCTGGCACGCCCGGTGGGACGCAATCGTTCCACCTCATAAGCAGTATTGAAGAAGTGATGTTCGCTTCGGTATTGTCTAACCTGAACATCTGGCGACTCTGCTAAAACTCGGATACCTCCAGGGCTCAAAGACCAGTCTAAGAAAATCATGTCTTCATGCGTACAAGGTGGAGAGTTAGAAACGCAGAAGAAGTGCTCAAGTACTATGAGCTTGATATCAACGCCTTCGGAGAACGTCCCAGGCTAGTCAGGCCTAATATCTCTCTGGGCAAATCATCATCGCAGGACGCTGTAGCTGTTGAGCAAGAACCAACTTTGGATAGCACCGCAACCAGCTGTCCTCTGAATCCTTTGAACTCTCCAGACCGTCAGGAGGTTCCAGTTTCGCCTGACATGCAGTTAGGTGCTTCGGGAGCTACCGTTGTTGCCGCCTCCTAATCAGCGAAATCCTCACACAAATATGGCGAACTCACCACCAAATCAGAATCAGCAGCAAGACAAACAACAAAACCAACCGCCGAACCCACCCAGATTGTTTGCAGCCTGGAACCACTCGAGGCCTTTGAACCTGGCAGCACAAAATTAGATCCCTGATGCAGCACTCAAGGCCATCCCTACCTATGATGACATTGGGAAAACAGTGCAGGAGCATGTCCAGGATGTTGCCGCTCTAGCCACCATTCATGGTATCACAGAGGAGAACGTCATGGTGAGGTTTCTAGTTTTGTCACTTCGAGGAAAGCTCCTGTACTGGTATAGGTCCTTGCCACCTGGCACCATTGCTACATGGGACTAGCTGGCGGGAAGGTTGATTCAAGGATTCAATGAATTGGCAGACCCTTACTCCCTGCTCCACCAGTCCACGACCATCCAGAGACACCCGTAGGAAGAGGTCCTTGATTTTAACGTCATATTTGCTCGAACCTAGCAGAGTCTCCCAGATGGCCTGCGACCGACTCCCGATCAAGCCGTATTCTACTTCCTTAGAGCGTTCAACTCAGACCTCAGTATGAATATCCAGTACTCTGGCGTCAACACTTTCCTAGATTTGTAGACATAGGCACAGAAGGCCGAGGCTGATTTGATCGCCATCGGCAAACTCCTGTCGAAGCCGACAATGCCGATCTATCCTGATTTGCCCCAGTATTAATACCCTGGTACATCCATTCAGTTCCCCCTGTACCTTTTATGTACCCAGTTACCGCGTGGAACCCGAGCCAAATGCCTAGTTTTCCATAGGTTCTCGCTCCTCCAGCCCCACAGCTTCCTCCACCCCCACAATATTCGGCTTTGCCTCCACCTATAGAGCCATTGCCGTTACCTGCCCCTCCGATTATTGACCCACAGACCAAGGTTCTAAAAGAGCTAGAGTCACTTAATTCCACTGTAAGAACGCTGCTCAATGGCGTGGCAATGATGAAAAAGAGACAGGCTCAGCAGGAATTCTTGCCAAGAAGACCCTATCCTCCCCCAGCACTCACCAAGGATCAAGCCGCTCAAGCTGGTAGACCTCCTATGAGGAATGCTGCTATTAGTGAAGAACCAAGCACCTAAGATTACGTGCACTGGTGCTCCGTGTGCAACGACCCACATGAGGAGGATACTTGTATGGTACACCAACACTATGTTCAAACACTGGCAGGTAGCGCCCCTAGCGGCCAAATGAACATGATTAGGGAGATAGACCGTAACCTCATAATCCCCAAGGACGAGCAGGTTTAGATTTTAATCAGAGATGGCAAAAAACCGATTGAGGTAGACGCAGCCCAGATGGAACCTCTAAAGGTGTACACTCGCCGAGAAAAGGAGCAGCCCCTGGCTAAAGCTCCTGAAAAAGTTCCCTTGCCCCTGCCAGCAAAAGAAAAACCCGTGCCCGCGAAAGCTCCAACAACGCAACCTCAAGTTGAAACTAAGGAGCAGGCCAAGGAGAAGCTCAAATACCCGTTATTGACGAAGCGGCAAAGGGTTGAAGCTACGCAACAATATCGCACTAAGTATGAGGCTGCGAAAGAACCAAAGGTATCCACCACTTCGGCTTACAACATTGTCGACGAACTAAAGAAGACTTCGACCAAGATAAGCCTGTACGATGCTTTGCAACTCCCCAGGCAGGTGGATATATTGCAGGAATCACTGAAATCTGTCCAAGAAAGAAAGCCGACGCAGCCTGTGTTGGCCCAAATTTTGACCACTTTAGCCACAGGGAAGAACAAGCCACCTCTGTTCTACTTGTCTCTTCAGATGGAAGGGTGTGTAGTGCACAATTGCATGATTGATTCCGATGCATCGACCACCGTCATGCCAAGGGCAGTTTGCGAAGATATGGGCATGGAATACGCACGAAGCAGCCAAGGTGTTCTTCAATTGGATGGCACTCTTGTGAAAATAGTGGGCGTCATCAAAGATATTCCCATCCAGCTGCACAAGGCGCCTCAGATTATTGTGATACAAGAGGTTGTGGTCGTTGACCTGGAGCCGTACTTTGGCATGTGCCTCTCGAAGGAGTTTACTGTTAAGTTGAGTGGTTATCTTTCTCTCGACTACTCACATATGGAAATCTCCTTCAAGGGAAGGAGAGTGAAAATCTACAATGAAAAATCCTCCACCTTCCACGTTGAGAGGATGCCCGAAGAGGGACAGGAAGACGAGTCAGTTCACCTAATGACAGAAGAATTGGAAGAGGTGGATCTAGTGGAGGAAACCTTAGAGGAGCTGCGGGCGGAAGATGAATTCTCCTTAACAAACTTTAATGCTATGATTGAATCAGAGATAGGCTGCTACTCCATCACCTAGCCCGAGAAGCTAAAGGAGACAGTGCAGGAGAATAAAGACCCTGCCCCGAATGAGCTATGGGAGTTGTACTTTGATGGTGCTTGATGCAAAAACGGTGCTAGGGTTCTTCTAGTTTCACCCTTTGGAGAACAGAAGGATTACTGCTATAGGCTGGTTTGGAGCTGCACCAACAACGCTGTAGAGTACAAAGCCTTGTGATTAGGGTTAAAGAAAGTAGAGAAGCTAGGAATCAAGCAGCTGCAGATTTTCAGAGACTTTGAGTTAGTTTGCAAACAAATCACCAACAAGTGCGTCTCAAAAAAGCACTACCTCAAGGCGTACCACAATAGGGTCTGGGACCTGCTTGAGTCTTTTGAAGCCCTTAATGTTCAAGCCATTTCTCGAGAAAAGAATAAGCGCACAAACTTCTTAGCGTCTATCGGAGCTAGATACTCCCCGACTGATGACATGATGCAGGAGCCTAAGGCGGTAAGAACCATTTACAGGCCTTTTGTGCCTGATAGGGACACCCACTGGCAGGTGTTCGATTGTGATGAGAAGATAGTCAATTTTTTAGTCCATGAGGCAAGTACAATAGAAGGTAGAGACCCTGATGACGAGGACTATGAGGGGTTGATACAGTTGAAGAACAACCATGTCTTGAAGGGGCTGATCACTCTGGAAAGTCTATTTGATCAGAATGATAGAGCGATATCTCACCGGATCAAGGTAGACGCCAAGCAGTACAAGGACCTTGATCTTGAGCCTAGAAAGGTAATAAAGGTCAGAACGGATTGCACCCCAGAAGAGTTGGAGCAGATTCGGGTTTTGTGTAGAAAATACCCTGATATTGTTGCTTGGTGTTATCAAGACCTGAAGGGGTACAACAAAGAGATCATACAACACACTATAGAACTGGAAGAAGGGGTCAGACCTTGTAGACAGAAACAAAGGCCAATCAACCCGAAGATAGAGTTTCTGATGAGAGCTGAACTCTTGAAGATGCTAGAGGCAAAAATCATCTACCCTATTAAGCATTCTTCTTGGGTCGCAAATTTGGTCCCTATCAGGAAGAACGGAGATATCCGCCTTTGTGTTGATTTTCGCAATCTGAATCAGGCCTCGCTGAAGGACCATTACCCGCTCCCACAAATTGAACAGATCCTCCACGTAGTGGCAAGAGTGCAACGCTTCTCTCTCCTAGATGACTTCTCTGGGTACAATCAGATCTAGGTAAGGGATGAAGACCAACATAAGACATCGTTCACCACCAAATGGGGGACGTTTGCCTATCAGCGTATGCCCTTTGGCCTATCCAATGCTGGGGCTACGTTTCAGAGAGCCATGGATCTGGCGTTTGGCGAACTATTGAAAAAAATCATCGTCATCTATCTAGATGATATGACTGTGTTTTCACACAAGAGAGAGGAACACACCTCACACTTGCAGCAGGTATTTGAGAGTTGTCAGGAGTTTGGCATATCTATCAATCCAAAGTCTTCACGATGAAAGAAGGGAAGCTGCTAGGTCATGTTATCTCAGAAAAAGGGCTTGCTGTTGACCCTGACAGAGCAGAGGCTCTCCTTAAACTCCCACTCTCGGTGAACAAGAAGGGGCTGCAATCTTTCTTTGGCCAGATTAACTTTGTAAGGAAGTTCGTGCCTGATTTCGCCCAGGTCATCAAGCTGATGGCCAAACTCCTAAAGAAAAATGCGGAGTTTGTCTGGACAGAGGAAAGGAAAAAGGTGTTTGAATAATCAAGGCTTGAATTGCCCAAGCACTTGTGCTGGTTAACCCAGACTATTCCAAAGACTTCATACTTTATGCAGTCGGGGAACCCGAAAGTTATGCAATAGTCCTTACACAAAAAGGAGATGATGGCGAAGAATGCCCAATAGCTTTTTTGAGCCTGGTGATACAGCTGCACGAGGAAAGATACAACTTCATCGAACGCCAGGTGCACGCAGTCATGGGATCTTTAAAGAAATTTCGGCACTTTGTCTCCTAGAGTAGGACAACAGTATACGTTGTTCACCCAGATGTCAAAAACTTCATTATCTAGGGAGAATTGGGCAACAAGAGGGCTGGCTGGATTGCTAAGATCTAGGAGTTAAACATCGAAGTCCGACCCACCAAGTTAATCCGAGGTCGGGCACTGTGCGAAGAACTTGCAAGGAGTGCTGCCGCAGAAGTGACTACTTGTCAGTGGGAAGACCTAGAACTAGAGGGCAACTTCGCTAATCAATCGGCAGAGGACAGCGACTGGACTGATGAGATAATATAGTATTTCAACACTGGGAGATGTCCAAACCGTCTTAATGCCTCGCCGAGGAGGAGATTTAGGCTTCAGTCCCAGAGATATGTGCCGCACCCAGAAGGGTTGTTTTTCAAAAATATGGACAGTGTTCTCTTGCGATGCATCAGGGGAACAGAGAAAGAGAAAGTCCTCAACGAATTCCATTCCAAGATGTTGGGGGGCACCTTTCAGGAAGGCCTACGATCTTAAAGATAATTAGTGCGGACTACTATTGGCCCACTATTTTTGCTGATGCTTTTGCGGTCTGTTGAAAATGTGAGAAATGCCAGAGGTTCGCCGACTGAAACAAAAAATCCCCAATGCCCCTCCAACCGATCCAAGTCGAAGCACCATTCTAGAAGTGGGGGTTAGACTTCGTCGAGGTGATATTGTCGAATTCTTTAGCAAGGCATAAATATATTCTAATTGCTACGGATTATTTCACCCGGTGGGCCGAAGCGGTGCCTACAAAGTATGCTGACCAGGAGACGGTCATCGCCTTCTTGAAGAGCTTAATAACCCGCTTCAGGGTTCCAGAGGCAATAGTGACGAACAACGGCTCAGGGTTCGTAGGTGCCCAACTTAACGAGTTCGCTTGCAAACATGGGATCTACCTCAAAGCCTCCTCCAACTATTACCCGCAGGGAAATGGCCTAGCTGAGTCAACAAATAAGAACTTGATGAAGATCATAAAGAAAACCCTGGAGAGGAACAAAAGGACTTGGCACCTGTGCCTGGATCAACACTATGGGCTGATCGCATTTCTTTCAAGAAGTCTATTAAAACATCGCCATACGCGTTGGTCTACGAGGAGGCAGTTTTGCCCACACACATGGAGATGCCAGCGCTTTGGCTGCTAGACGATGAAAGAGGGAACCTAGATCCCATTGATGCCCGACTAGCTCAGCTGCTGCAACTTGAAGAGGAAAGAGAGAAAGCTTATGAAGCTTTCATGAAGCACACTGAGACCACCCGAAACTAGTTTGAAAGGAGAACCACTGCTCGTACTTTTCGGGTCGAAGATCTGGTGTTAAAATGGGACATGTGGAAAGCAAAGCCGAGAAATCACAACAAGTTTGACGCATTCTGGGAAGGCCCATTCATGATTGCCCATGTCAACCAGTACAACTCTTTTATCCTGCAGGACATGGAGGGCCAGACCCTGCCTATTCCCATCAACGACCTTCATTTCCACTGAAAAGTATCATGAGGTTCTACCCGTGTACATATTTTCATTTCTGCATTTCATTTATTCTTGCATGTATATATTTCTTCCAGATTTTAAGTCCAAAAGCAGAGTCAAGGCGAGTTCGCAGCTTCAGTTGCAAGGAAGACGAATTTTTGATCAAGAAGACCAAGCTTCGCCTGCTTTCTAAGTGTGAAAATGTGGTTCGGTTGAATTTTCGGCGAAGCAGTCGCTTCGGGCAAGTTTACAACGAGGTTTATATCGTACCCGAAGTAAAGGTTGAGAGAAAACGCAATTTCGATCAAAAATCTCTTCCTTTTGAATGACGAAGATGAAAAAATCCTAAAGCTTCGCTACGTTTTGAGCCAAAGCGGTGCTTCGCCATCTTTTTGCCCCGAAATGAAGTTTCGCTCGGCTCTAAGTTGAAAGAAAGGAACAAAAGGTGTGCTTCGCTCGCTTACTGAAGGCATCGGGCACTTCGCAAATTTTTTGGTTGAAGTGGCACTTCGGGTGCACCACTCGGCGAAGTAGCTGTTTAGAGGTGCTCAGGGAGAAGCGTGCCTGAAAGAGGAAAGTTAAAGCCCCTTGCTTGTCCTCAGAAAAAAGGCCTCGCTTTGGCCATAACTTATGCCGAAGTGGAGGTTCGCTCCAATTTTCGACGAAGTAGCAACATTCGTGTGAGTTCCCAGAGGGGTGCAAGGGCCTACTTCGGGTGCCTTGGTGGTCGAAGCAGAGCTTCGCTCGACTTTTGAGCAAAGTAGCCATTGTGAAGCGAACTGACCTTTAAAACGTGCCTCGAGACGTGCGCAAAATGGCGACTCCTATTTTGAACTCCCTAGGCATGCGCCTTAATGAGAAGTGACAACGCGCATCCCAAGGGGGTCGGTTAGAGTTAAAAGTCCTGCCTTGGAGAATGAAAACAGGGGAATTTAAGGGTTCAAGGCAGATTGGGATCCCAAAGGTGCTTCGAGCCTTGAAGACAGCACCAAATCACCAACCAAAGAGCAATGCAATCCACTTGCGGCCACTTCGGGCATTTACTCTCCGTGGACACCATTAATGGGGTAGGTCCGACCCATGTTTATAAAATAGGGATGCATCTCCAACAAAAAATGATTAACTCCCCCGCGAACTGCTCCCCGCTCTGTCGAAACTCTACTGAAATTATTCCAGCAAGCTTGTTTACCGTTATCTGTCAGAGCGCTTGTATATCCCTGCTAACCATAATAGGCAAGAAAGCTGCAGAAAATAAGGACAAATCCCCAAAGGAGGGAGGTTTGGAAAAGGCGAAGAAATCTAAGGAAGAAAAGAAGCAGAGGTCGAGAAAAAAGGAGCCTGAAGTCCCTGCTGAAAAGCAGATAGCAGAGGAGGAAGAATCAGAGGAAGAAGCGCCTATTGACCCGCCCATTGACATATGGCAAGGCATCAGAGATGGCGTCCTCTTTAAGAGTGTCTTGGAATTGCGCCAGACAATCGACTAGATGCTAACGAGGGTATCCACGGAACACAGGAAGACTGTTGTGTACTACTCACAGTTATATTGGTACTTATGCACCCCAGTACACAACTGTCCTGAGCTGGTCTATGCCATTGCCCAGAACTACAATCCTTTGACTAGGCAAGTTCGGGACGCTTTTGGGAGAAATATGTTTTCAATTTACTACGATGATATCCAGGAAGCCTTCGCTCCAGGGTAGGGACCGCCCCGAGGATATATTGTCAGAAATGTTAACATAAATGAACAAACGAGCAGGTACCACCCCACCCCTCATATGCTGCAATTCATGGAGGGACTGTTGAAACAGAGGCTTCCAGCTGGTAAACTGCCAAAAATGCCAATGCACCTAGACAATTTTAAGTACCCGGATATTTATTCTATCTAGGCGTGGGTAGCAAGTTTATCCACTGATGCTGTAGTATACCCATAGCAAGCCGCCCTCGCTGAATGTATTTCACATGGGGAGTTCTACTCTCCTGACCCCGCGAGGCCGAATACCAAGCCGGTGTTCTTTGACTGGGCAGAATGGATAGCCAACACCCTGCACTCAAGGATGACAAATTTGAAGAACGCGGGAACTGAGTAGTGCTTTGGGTCATGCTCTTTCCTGTTCTGGCTATTCTTTTACTACCTGCACAACAATTTCCCCCGTATTGCTGTCAACATTACCGACAAGGATGGAAATCCGCTACCAGAATATCAGTGGACCACAGTTCTAGCACGAACCGAGTCCTACTATGTCTTTAATCAAGAGTTTCTAGGACGCGCTTTAGAACTTGTATGCGGCTCTTGTCCCCGAGTACCAGCTTCAATGAGAGACATCATAGTACGCAGGAGGCTGGGTGATGTCTTCCAGCTTACCCAAGGGCTGGTGATTCGAATGTTCGGGTTTTTCGATAAACCCTTTCTTCTTCCGTACTTCACCTCAGAGTACTTGTTTGCATTGGAGGTCGCTTTCCAGAGTGACTATACAGACCAAGTTTACGGCCACGGCAGGAAGTGGGGACACACCTGTGAGTTCCCCTTCAAAATAGGTGTCATAGAAGTCTTCACCACCAAGCAGAATGCCTACCTTGCAATGATGCTCAGTGAATTTGGTCTACTTGAGCTCCCTCAACAGTGGCAGTATGATCCCTTGGGTGTAATTAGAGACTTCCTCAGATTCAAGAATTTTCATGTCTACCCGCACCCAGAAATCGTGGAGCAACGAAACAATCCCACAGGTCATGATCTGGAGTGGCATATTGAGAGGATGCAGGCATTACCTCCATGGCATGATTTTTATCCCATTGAGGCAGAACATGTTCCATCGCGACACCCATTCTCGGATCCGAATTCTACATTCTGGAAGAATATGACAAAAAACCTAAAGAGGTGGCCTGAGGAGAAGCTCTCAGAATGGTGGATTATGAGGGTTCACCATCAGAAGCAAAGATCTGACACCTTCCTCCTCATAGACGGGCAATTCTTCGACATATTTGATGCTTACTACGACTCCTGGTAGCCAATCTTGTTCTCAAATTTTGTACCTCGAAGCGCCCCCGGCTCCGACGAGACTCCAAGGAGAATCGAAGAATGATATGAATAGTCAGAGCAAGAAGAGCAGTCGGAGACACAGCAGGAGTAGAGCAAGCAACCAGGCGAGCCGTTGGCAGAATCCAACCATGATGCTGAAGAGGATGAGCAGTCACTTGAAAGGAAAAATAGGAGCAAGAAGGTTGCCGAGGTACAGATGCCACCTCCTCACCCAAAGAGGCCTCGGACTAAACAGCTCGGTTCCACCAGCGAGCGCCCCTCAGAAAGCCCTGTTGACACAGGCGCTGGTGAAGCCGCATCCTCCGCCCCGTCGCAGAAGGAAATACAGGTCGTCGATGTCGAAAAGGAGATTGTCAATGTGGAGGACGACGCTCCAAAGGAGGGAGGCGGCACAGAGAATGAAAAAGAGGGAGACAAAGAACAAGAAAGAAGGACCAGTCTGAACCTCGCCACGCAGGAGTTTGTTTCCGCAACTCTCTTCGAAGAGCACGCAGATACGCTCTCTCTCCTCTGCACCCTTCTGAAATACAAAGTACAGTAGCCTCGACCAATCGGCCCCTAGTGTCTGCCCTGCCTCTTGGCAGCGAACCCCTGTCAATCGTTCCCCTTGTGGTCTCTCACCCGTTGATTGAAGAAACCTAGTTGTCCGTCGCCTCCCTGTTCACCCAGGCAACATTTGGTTCATATGTTGCTGCCCCCAATGCCTTCACAGCCTCTACATCATTCGGCCGGGGCACCCCAAGTGAACCACCATCTATCCCCATCAATCCCACACCTTCTGAACAAACCGAGGGTGATCCTTCATTCTCGGGCTCTAGCAACTCTGTCGCGGCTATTCAAGCCATTGCTCATCCTGCAGTCATTGAAACCCCCGTCACCCTTGTTTCCAACCCATCCAGCGAGGCCCTTCCCCAGCAAACCCTGTACCTGTTTACACCTATGGTTGGAGATTCGGCACCTCTAGATTCAGAGTTGGCACTAATTGAAGAACGCCCGTAGCGGAGAGCATCTTCGGGCGCATCAAAGCACAAAAAAATGGCTCAAGGATGCTACGAAGAAAAGAGCGCGAGCCCCTTCCAGAGTCGATAAGTGCGCCATTTTTGACCTGCAAAGGATGAAGCTCCACAAGGTGAAAAAGGTGTCGAAAGTGCAAAATCCCGTGGAGGAGATGGCACCTTCAGACTACACCTATCAAGAGACCATCAAAGACCTGAAGGCGCTCGATGTAGGGCATGAGACGGGGTTTATGCATGTAAAGATCGATTTGATCTACCTCCACTCTCAGCACATCAGTGAATGTTGCTTTGCAGCAGAAAATGAAAGTATAAAGTTGGAGGAAAATCTGGCCAAGACCCATGCTCAGCTGGAAGATGAAAATATTTTTTTGATTGCTGTAATTCTGATATTTGGATTTAGGCATTAGAGGATAAGTGAATCTGGAATCTTCCTGAAGGATACATAGGGAAGTAAATGCAATGTTAGTTTCTGTTACATTCTCTGTGTTGATAGCTGTTGGTCAAAATATAGATGGGTGATTGTGCTGCTTGTTCTTCCCCACTGTTACTACTACGCATTTTACATTTCTTCCTATAATTTCCCAGTTTCTTTCCAGTTCTCTTATCTCAAACCCCACGTAGTGTAGTATAGGAGCCGACCTTCTCCGAAGATTGGCACGGGAGGCATCTCTTCCTTCCGGCCTTTCAAGGTTGGTCCAGGTCTAGGGCGCGTATCCAAACCAAATCCTTACGTAGGGCAGATTTGTGACCAACAATTACCAAGTTCAAATGGCTTCCTTCAACTTGGAATATGAAACTTTACAATGGTACCAATGGTTGCATAACACTAACCTTGATCCTTCTTGGGAAGACTTTGAGTCGCAATTACTCACTCGCTTTCGCCCTAGTGAGTATGATGATTTTACAGGAGCATTGACAAAGTTGAAACAAACTTCAATAGTTCGAGATTACCAAATACAATTTGAGAAATTGGCCAACAAAACTAAGGGATTGAATGAAGGGTTCTTTATGAGTTGTTTCATTAGTGGTTTGAGGGAAGATCTCCAAGTTGAGGTCACGATGTTTAAACCACAATCCATGATGCAGGCTATCAAGTTGGCTCATTTGGCCAAATCCAAATTTTCAGCTCAAAGGCAGATATCTAAATTTCCACAGGCTCGATCCTCCTTCCCTCCTAGATTCCAAAATCAGAATGAACAAAAAACTGTTGCACCCAAACGTTTGACTACTGCAGAAATGGATGCGCGACGCGCCCAAGGGTTGTGCTACAATTTTGATGAAAAGTTTACTCGTGAGCATAGGTGCACCCAAAAGAAGTTTTTCCTAAGATGCTGATGAGCCTAACACCAGCGACCATAGTGATGATGACACGGAACCAGTAGAGGAACCACCTCAACCAGAGGAAGAAATCCAAGAATAACCACAGGTTGAAATTTCTATTCATGCTCTTGTGGGCATTACTACTCCCCAAACCATGAAAGTTGTGATTTATTTCAAAGGCCTACGTCTTACCATCCTGATTTATTCTGGCAGTACACAACTTTATTGATCCCCGCATTGCCAAGCAGGCAAATTGTTACGTACATACATGTAATTCCTTTGAGGTTATGGTAGCCAATGGCGGGACCTTACCTTGCAAAGGTAAATGTCGTAATGTTAAGGTAAAAATTGGGGACTATGAGCTCAAACAAGATATGTTTGTGCTTCAACTAGGGGGATGTGATATCGTGTTGGGAGCTCAATGGTTGAGCACATTGGGAACCATCTCCTGGAACTTTGTCGAGCTTTGGATGCAATTTTCACAGAATGGACAGTCCCACACTCCATGGCTCAAAAGTAAGGACTTCACATATTATCAGTTCGAGTTGGATGGAGAAGTTAAAAAAATCATCTCAGGGTGTCATCGCTCAGATGTTTGCGATCCAACCTGACCCTTCCGAGGAGGATTCCATTCTTGCAGATTTGCAACTTATTTTGGCCAAGCACAATTCTGTTTTTGCTGAACCATCAGAATTACTGCCTCATCGCTCTCATGACCATGCTATTCCTTTGTTACCTGGCAATGCACCACCCAGCATTAGACTGTACCGGTATCCTTATGCTCTTAAGTCAGAAATCGAGAAGTTAGTACATAAATTGTTAAAATTCGGTGTCATTCTGCTAAGCAACAGTCTTTAATCTTCTCCAATTTTACTAGTGCGCAAGAAAGATGGGTCCTGGCAATTGTGTATCAATTACCGTGAGCTCAATAAACTCACCATCAAGGATAAGTTTCCTATTCCGATGGCGGGTGAATTACTGGATGAACTACATGGGATTGTGTACTTTTCCAAATTAGACCTTTGCTCTGGGTACCATCAAATAAGGCTCAAGGATGAGGATATTACCAAGACTACTTTTCGTACTCATGAAGGTCACTATGAGTTTTTGGTGATGCCATTTGGCTTGACTAATGCTCCTTCCACTTTTCAAAGCCTCATGAACAACATTTTTCACCCATTCCTTTAAAAATTCATCCTAGTTTTCTTTGATGATATTTTGATGTATAGCCGCTCATGGGAAGAGCATCTTGTTCATGTGGATCAGACTCTACAACTATTGGCACAACATCAACTCTATGCTAAGCGGTCCAAGTGTTCTTTTGGGTTGACAAAAGTGGAGTATTTGGGACACATTGTCACCAAGGATGGCGTCAAAGTTGACCCCAAGAAGATCCAGGCGGTTCAGGAATGGCCGAAACCTCGCACTCTCAAGGATCTTCGAGGATAATTAGGGCTTATAGGTTATTACCGTAAATTTATTTGTAACTATGGTAAAATTGCAGCTCCCCTCACTGCCATGTTAAAGGACTCCTTTACTTGGATGGGACCCACTGAACAGGCTTTCCTAGAATTGAAGCATGCTATGACCACTATGCCAGTTTTAGCCATGCCAGATTTCTCCAAACCCTTTGTCATCGAAAGCAACGCTTTTGATCGTGGTATTGGTGCAGTGTTGATGCAAGAAGGGAGACCCTTGGCTTTCACTAGTAAAGAATTCTAGTTGAAATCTGGGAAAATCCACTTATGCTAAGGAAATGCTAGCAATTTTGCATGCGGTAACCCATTGGGGACCGTATCTCATTGGGCGTCATTTCTCCATTAAAATTGACCATCAAAGTCTCAAATACTTTTTGGAGCAACGGGTTGCCACCTCGAACAACAAAAATGGTTTTTAAAGCTCATGGGCTATGACTATGATATCACTTATAAGAAGGGCAAGGAGAACATTGTGGTTGATGCTCTTTCTCGCCAATTTGAGGATCACAGTATGCTATGCGCCATTTCATCGCCCATTCCACAATGGATCGATTCCTTACGACAGGAGGTACTTCAGGATTCAGGATTGCAGACTTTGATTGCCTCTCTACACATTGACTCTACTTCATGTCCTGGCTATGCTTGGGATGGCCATGATTTGCGTTACCACCAACGCCTTGTTGTTCCCCACACATCATCCCTCCGGGAACTTCTCATGAGGGAACTGCATGTCGTCCCATCTGACGGCCATTCAAGATTCCTCAGAACATATGAACGACTTAAGCACACTTTTTTTTTGGAAGGGCATGAAAAAGGACATTCAAAATTTTGTGGCAGGTTGTGATACCTGTCAACGAATGAAAGGCGAAACGATTCATTCTCCAGGCACTCTCCAACCGTTGCCCATTCCTGACCCAGTTTGGACCGATATTTCCATGGATTTTACTTAAGGGTTACCTAAGTTTGGAGGTAAATACGTTATTTTTGTGGTAGTGGATCGTCTTTCAAGTATGCTCACTTTTGTTCCCTCTCCCATCCTTACACAGCTTCCACCATTGCCCAAATTTTCCTCGATTCTATCTTTCGCCTTCATGGTATGCCCACTTCCATCATGTCTGATCGTGACCCAACCTTTACTAGTCACTCTCGGCAAGAATTGTTTAAGTTGCAGGGAATTCAACTCAAAATGAGTTCATCTTATCATCCGCATACGGATGGCCAAACGGAGATTGTCAACAAATGTTTGGAGACCTACCTTCACTGCTTTACCTTTGATCATCCTACGCAATGGGCGAAGTGGCTTCCTTTGGCCGAGTGGTGGTACAACACTTCCTATCACACAACAACCAAGGTTACCCCTTTCGAGGTAGTTTATGGGCGCCCTCCACTCACGCCTTCCTCCTACATTCCAGGTAGCTCCAGGGTCCATGTAGTCGACACTACTCTCAGTCAGCATGTCAATGTCCTCCGTCAATTGAAGATGAATTTGGATGCAGACCAGAACCAAATGCACCAACAGGCTGACCAACACCATTCCGAGCACAGCTTTGATGTGGGTGATAAGGTTTTCCTTTGCTTGCAACCATACAAACAATTGTCCCTACAGCTTTGCAGGTGCCAGAAACTTGCTGCGAAATACTATGGGCCCTACCAGGTTTTACAGTAGATTGGTGCCACAACCTACAAATTGGCCCTTCCACCTACATCCAAGCTCCATCCTATTTTTCATGTTTCCTCTCTCAAAAATATGGTGGGCACTTAGGTACAAGTTCAATCTGCACTCCCATAGTTAGATGAAGAAGGTTCTATCTTGCTCGAGCCCGAACAGTTGTTGGATCGTCGGACTCGCACTCTTTGCAACCGCACCATTACTGAGGTCCTTGTTAAGTGGCATGGACTCTAGCCAGAAGATGCTACATGGGAGTCTCTCCATTAGCTCCAATACCAGTTTCCTCATCTTCAGCTTTGAGGACAAAGATTTTTGAAGGGGAAGGACATGTTAGGATCCCATCCTAACGTTATTTTGTAATTCTCTTCGCTTATGTAATGATCCACTTCCAACGTGGGGGATCCCATTTATAATGTTTTTTTAAAGAGATACCATTTATAATTTAATATTGTAATATTTTTGAAATGTATGTGGCAAGTTAGGCTCCTAGCCAAGTGGAGCCATTTTATGTAACCGTTATCAAGATTGTAACCGACATTTGGTAGAAGATTCTAGCTCGAGTGGCATTTTGCATGTAAGCCAACTCTTAAGCTTAGGGTTAGGGTTGCATGAAGTCTTTCTTTAAAAGCTATGAAGCCATGTATGAATGTATCTTTTTGCAAGTTAATGAAATATTGAAGGAGGTTGCCCCCTCGAAGAGGCCTGCGATTCTGAGTTATTTGTGAGATTGTTTCAATACTGCAATTACTTTCTGCATAGTGTTATTTTGTTATTTGATGTATTTCAGTTATTTCTCAGTATTTTGTGTGAGTGAGCTTTATTTTAATAGTAGGTTCCTAACAAATAATAAAGCCAAAAAGCAAGATACACCTAGTCTACATACAAAACTCTCCATTTTTCATGTAATAACAAAACCATCAGGATCAAATGGCATTAGTTTAACCTATTACATTCCTCAACTTTCAAGGAGGAGACCAAGGTTCGAATCTTGCCAAACGATACATGCATAATTGTCAAGCTGTTGTAATACTACTATGTGGTCATGATGTAATACAAGTGAAGCCCGTTTCACTTCCTTATAACCCATTGAAAAAAATGCGCCATTAGGACACACGTGTAAAGTTCCCATGAAAAATACCATTTGTTATCAACCCATGAAACACATGCATCCAGATCAAGCAAAACATAAGCAAAATTTCCAACTATACAATTAGTCTTAGCTCCCATATTGAATAGCTAGCATTTTAGTTCATGTCAGAGTGATAAATACATGTAATGGGAACACATACTTATCACTGAGGTTTGCTACTACATCACTTTTGTTGTCCCATTTATTATGAGATCCAAGGTAGGTTTCATTGCCTTTTCAAGGACAACTCTCGATTTGTTTCTACCTTCTTCAGATACCCAGACCATGAAGAACACAAGCTTATATTGAGAGGGGGGGTGAACAGTATAAGATAAACTTTTCTCTTTTCTTTTCAGAGCAATAACTTCAAATAATATCAATGCAATATTGAAACAATGCACAAATCACCATACACATAAGAGACAAATTTTTACGTGGAAACACCTTCTCGGGAGATAACCACGGCAAAATATTTCTTATATATTTCTTCAATAAATTTCGTGGGCACCAACCCACAGGAGACCCCAATCCCCTAGTACAAGTTCGTGGGTACCAACCCACAGGAGACACCAATCCCCTAAGTTGGTGGGCACCAACCCATAGGAGACACCAATCCCCTAAGTTCGTGGGCACCAACCCACAGGAGACACCAATCCCCTAAGTTGGTGGGCACCAACCCACAAGAGACACCAATTCCCATACAATTTCATGGGCACCAACCCACAGGAGACACCAATCCCCTATATTCAAATTTTGTTCCAAAAACTGTCACAAACACTGCTCAATTCTGTTCCCAAATTTGCTCACAAACATTGCTCAAATCAGCTCCCAATTCTGCTCACAAACATTGCTCATATTTGCCCCCAAATCTGCTCACAAACATTGCTCAAATTTGCTCCAAGATCTGCTCACAAACATTGCTCAAATCTGCTCCAAGATCTGCTCACAAACACTACTCAAATCTGTTCCAAATCTGCTCATCAGGATATTACAATGCTTGCTATTTCCTATTTGCCTTCTTCAACCAAAATATATTCTTCCCAAAATTCGTTTAAATTTCTGAACATATAGAGAGTGATATGCTAGTATTTGAAACTTCAAATGAGCAAAATATTCTTCACATTAAGTCTATTGCTTCCACATGTCTCATGCTTATTTCATTCCAAGATAACCCTAGTCAAGCGCTAGATAACTGACCTGTGTATTGAACTTTTTCGAATTTCGTTACCTTGCAACCTCTCAATCTCACACTGTGAAAGATACCGCAAATGCCAATGCCTTTCTCATGATTTTATTCAACTATACAATTGATGAGCACCAAAAATACTCATTTTATGTACACTTTTAAGGGGCATCATTACTGGTTTAATTAGCATGTGAGATGTATTTTTATTTAACTTGTGCATATAATTGATAGAAAATTCAGTATTATGCTTGACGGGTGTTTTTAGTGGAAACTGTGTATAAATGTAGATTTTGCTACTAATATGGTGTTTTCTAGTCTACATCCCAATTGGACCTGACATGCTTCTGCTTCAATGAGTCTAAGGTATATGGAGTAGGCGCCTTACTCTGGCGCCTTACTCTGACCCAACCAACAGGAAGGCGTCTACTTGTGGCGCCTTGATCCAAGATGTTTTGACCTTGCTGCCAATTGGGACCATGTTGACCATAGATGATTGTTGACTCCACGTCATATGCACCAGTTTTGGATAGCTACCAAAACATGTGAGCTATCTCATTTGCGTAGAAGGAAATGACATAACTACTAGTTGAAGCAGAACGCGGGCGATAAACGAGCTGGACCAGAAAATCTACCATCTTCAGAAAAAGACGAAAAAGTGTTGTTTGACTGTTGTGATTGCATCTATTACTGTAATTGAACTGTCTTAGTTTAACACTGTTCGGATTTTAACAACATTATTTTTAGGATGCATTATTTTAGGATTAGTTACGTACACCTAAGGATTTTTATATTTATCCTTTTGGTGAACGGTCATGCTATTAATAGGAGAATAAAGTCTGTGTATAAACCAATTGTAACTAATCATGTCATGTGATTAGAAATATATCAATCTATTATTGTAATGAGATCTGGTTGCGCTTTATATAAAGACGCAGGCCAGATGAATGAGGGGAAATTAATTTTACACAGAAATTATTTTCATTTCATTCTTTGTCTAAATTATTAAGAGTGCAAATACTCTTACTTGAGCAAGCTCTACGTAGCTAGTTGGGCGGACTATCTGCGGGAGCTTGGGCCCACTCCCTACAGTAGTCCTCCCCTATTTTATTTTAGTTCTATTATTTGCTTTCATTAGAGTAGATTTATTGCTTTATTTAATTTTAGTTGTGTGTTTTATTTTCAACACATTTAATTTCCTATACATTTACTTTTAGCACTTTAATTTTAATTGTAATTAATTTATTTAATTTTCCACACTTAGTTTTATTTGGTTTGGTTGAAATTAAAATGCACAGACATCCTCCACCAAACTAAATAAGTTACAGAAGGATTCATTCCCCCGCACTGCAGGCATATACTCTGTGTGACACTCGTAAGTTTACGGACTTGACAGATTGATAATTTATGGAAGAGAAATGATTGTTTTTTCGAGACATAATTTCTACTCACCAACAATAACATTATTTGTCTTTGCCAATGCGCTATTCGATACATTATATATGAAGCACAATCTTTGTCATTATTTACTCAAACAGGATAAAAGAAATCTGTAGTCTTCTTAAACGAATTCTTTCTATTCTCCTCCAATCCAAGCCGTGATAGAAAAACAATCAACGCAAATGGAACTTTATACCTTTTAACTCATTTGAAATATTACCTCTATTTCTGCGTAGCCAAAACACTCAATAACCTCGCGGGCAGTGTCACTTAGTTCTTCTATCGCTTGAATCCTTTCGCCTTCCTCAATGTGCCCTAATTCTGCTTGCCCATTACACACAACCACCTCAATGTGGTGTCACTTAGTTCTCCTATCGCTTGAATATTTTCACCTTCCTCAATGTGCCCTAATTCTGCTTTGTCATGGCGCACAACCACCTCAACGACGATGTCATTTAGTTCTATCTCTGATGTTTTGACGTTGCTAATCCTGTTCACCTTACTCAATGTGCTCTCACCCAAAAACCTCAATGGCAACATTGCTTCACTCTTCTATCCACAGATGCTTGACATTCGCTTTATTCTTTTGAGCACATATGTTATCTAGATGAGACGCGGAAGAGGCCTTTGACAAACAAACATCTTCAATGTTTTGTGAGTGCCTTCAATGTTGGCGCTTTGCTGTCCCTGACAAGACTTTATTCCTCCAAACTTTGTGCATTGTTAGAAGAATCTCCTCTCCTGGGTAGATGAGTTATCTGAACGAAACCTTGACCAAATTCATAAAATCTGAACTATAACCTTATACCTTCCATATATCAATAAAATTTCAACTTTATAAAGATGGTTACCTCTTGATATTGCACCAGATTTATTTTTGACTTCTCCTTCGAATCAAATCAATGTATTCCAATCAGTGTTTGTCCTTCCAAAGATTAAATGCATTCTAACCTTTGTTTGCCGCACTCGAGGATGATTATTTCTTTATTGGTGCTGTGTCTATCTTGATTCATTAGTCAGCACCTTCGTTCGTCTTCAATTCTTCATGCTAGCTTGATTCACCATTATTTCCTTCCTTTGTTTGCACTTCGGATTCAAACGCATGCCAAAGATCTTTTTCCTTTTGTTCACCCTCTGAATGCAATCACAAGTCGTAGTCTCATTCCTTCGTTCGCCTTCCGAACGCAAGTGCAAGCCACACTCTCCTTTGCGTCTAACAAAAACAACAACAATCTTCTTCAATGGTGGTCATGCTCCAATCTGCCTATTGCCATGTTTCGTTTTCGTTCGCCATGCTCCCTTCCTTTCGCCGTTGTAACTTCTCACCCACTGCACTAGATATCGAAGACGCATGATCGAAAAGATTGATGTTTGAAATGTTTTTGGCTTTGTATTTATACACATATTTTCACCACTTGCTTTGGCGCTCAAGACGTCGGCTCATATATGCACTCATAATAATATTTCAACCTTAGCCATGGGTAAATATTTTCCACCTCAATAATAATATTTCAACCTTAGGCAAGGTTAAATATTTTCCACCTCAATAATAATTTTTCAACCTTAGGCAAGGATAAATATTTTCCTCAATAATAATATTTTAACCTTAGCCCATTGCACACTTGGAAATATTTAAATCTTTAATTTAAATATTTCAACCTTTGATATTACATCACCCTTGAAGAGAATATATTTGCCTTGAATAATTCGTCCAAGCTCTACTCAAAGTATGTTTGCCTTGATTACTTTGCCCAAGCACACCATCGTGCCTTTGACATCAATGACAACTTCTAACAATCTTCCCCTTTGTCATTGATGGCAACCCTGCAAAGAAACTGTCCTTTGATGCAATCGGATCACAAACTGCTCCCCCTTACTAAAATTCTCCCCCTTTGGCATCAATGGAAAATGCTTCTCGGGGCTAAAGGATAAGACACTTAACGCCCCCTTACTACCTACTCTTATTGAGACTTCAATGATGATATGGGAGTGGAACTCCCAAATTACTATGCTCCTTTTCTTGTTCTATTTTCTTTTTCCAAACTTTGGAGGGCATATGCTTTTGAACATTTTGACCA
This sequence comes from Wollemia nobilis, assembly GCA_028583015.1. NCBI lineage: Eukaryota > Viridiplantae > Streptophyta > Pinopsida > Araucariales > Araucariaceae > Wollemia > Wollemia nobilis. The sequence continues at coordinate 1,338,133 of JAQPPZ010002540.1, read as the reverse complement.
TCCTTCTTCTTATTGGATTTCGGAAGTTCAAGGAACACCGTTCTACACCATCTAGCTGTATATCCAATATTATTACATTTGTAACAAATGATGTTGTAGTCCATTAGAGGTGCAAATGAATTGAAATTCCTCTTGGTGAAGCCAAAATTATTCTTAGCACGGACCCTGCAATTTACAACTTTATGACCAAATTGGTTACATGAGAAACAATAACCATGGAAGAAATATTGAAACCTGTCTGATTGCCTTGGAGGATATTCTTTCGCATGGTTCTCTCATTGTTGTTTTTGTGATGGACTTCATTCCTTGATGATGCTTTGTTTTCTTCCTCCTTGATGCTTCCACTTCTCAACACATCAACATAGGTCTTAGGCTCTTCTTTAATTATTTTCTTTGATGCCTCTCTTCCTTTTGAGCTTGACTCCCCCTTTTGTTTCTTTTGACCTTCTCCAAAACCAAGTCCAGTATTTATAACCGAAGATCTCTGTGTTTTGATAATATCATCCAAGATTTATGTGCTTTTCTCAAACCTGATATTTTGTTGTAGCTTATCATTAGATTTTTCAACTTCCTTCCTCAGAGAGACAACCTCATGTTCCAGTTTTTCACATTCCAACTCTTTTGCCTTTAACTGCTCAACCATACCTTCTTCAATTCGCTTTGCCTCTTCAATTTTCACTTTTAAGTCGGTGAGATCTTGCGAAAGCTTTGCCTTTGTCTCCTCATCCTCTTGTACTTGAATCTTCAATCTTGAGTTTTTCTTTCTAAGCCTTTTCAACTCTTCAAGAGCAACAACAAGTTCCTCTTCTATGTCAACTATGACTTCCTCTTCATTTTTTGGATCTCTCTTTTTCTTGATTTTGGTTAACAAGAGCATCTTCTTTCTCCTCTATAGCCAAAAATAGGATTTCTTCTCTTTCACTATCGGAGAGGCTTTCATCACTGCTGGAAGAACTGCTTGCTTTCTCAACATAAAGACTCTGCTTGCCTTTGAAAGATCTTCTTCTCATGCTTGCTTTGACCATGTCTATTTTTCTTTTCATGATAAATTTTTCTTTCTTTATTTTTCTTGTATTTGTTTTCTTCTTCACTACTACTACTTTCATCTTGTGGGAAATTAGATGCATAGTGAACAAAGTTGTCACAATTAAAACATTTCACATAATGCATACCTTTGTGTTTTCTTGGACCCTTCATATTTCTTCGCACAAAGTTAGCTTCTTCTCCGCTGCTTGATTCTTCACTTGACTCTGGTTCTTCATTCTTTGTCTTCTTTGAAGCTTTAAATGCGGCCTCCCGTTTGGATGTTTGATATTTTTCAGTCCTCATCTCATAGGTTGTGAGAATTCCGTGTAGCTCATCCAAGCTCAAGGTTTTAAGATCCTTCATTTCTTCAATCGCTGAAATCTTTGCATCAAATCTCATGGGAAGTGACCTTAAGATCTTCTAAACAATCTTAGAGTCTTCAATACTTTCTCCAAGTCCACGGATGGTGTTGATAACTTCATCAACGCGGAGTAGATATTTAGCAATATCTTCCTCATCTTTCATCTTCAAGTCTTCAAACTTCCTCCTGTGGGTTAGAAGTTTTGCTATTTTAACTTTGTCGTCTCCTTCATATGTTCTTTGTAACTTGTCCCATTTTTCTTTTGTTGAAGTGCATTGCATGACTTTCAAAAACTCTGTTTCACGTAACCCACTTAATATTGCATTCATTGCCTTGACATTGTTTTCAAATGGTTTCTTGCCATTTTGATTCGTGGGAGGGGTTGCAGGTGGTTTGAACCCATCCACAACAGATTGTCATATATCATAGCCATGTGCCATCAAATAGGTTCGCATCCTTACACTCTAGAAGGCATAATTAGTCCCATCGAACAATGGAGCCCTATTTGACGAAAAACCTTCTTGGTAAGCCATGTATGTTCTTGTAAGATCTTCCTTCAAGCTGATAGGCTTTCACGAAGGAACCTGCTCTGATACCAATTGAAGAACACAAGCTTATACTGAGAGGGGGGATGAATAGTATAAGATAAAACTTTTCTCTTTTCTTTTCAAAGCAATAACTTCAAATAATATCAATGCAATATTGAAACAATGCACAAATCACCATACACGAGAATTTTTTTTTTTTTTTTTACCCAGGTGTTGTAGGTGAGTTGGAGAGGAGAGGGCAATCCTCCAAGGGAGGTCCTAGGTCCGAATCTCCACCCTACCAAAAAGTTGAATTGGGTACCCAAAATCCAATTGATAATGTTGGTGCGGTCAGGGCCGGGCGCGACTCCTGAGTGACTTTGACGGTGTAGAACCCCCTAATTGTGGTCTCTCAGACCAAGGCGGCCCCACAAGGGGTTTTTCGCTTAAAAAAAAAGAGACAAATATTTTTACGTGGAAACACCCTCTCGGGAGAAAACCACGACAAAATATTGTTTATATATGTCTTCAATAAATTTCGTGGGCAACAACCCACAAGAGACACCAATCCCCTAGTACAAGTTCATGGGCACCAACCCACAGGAGACACCAATCCCCTAAGTTCGTGGGCACCAACCCACAGGAGACACCAATCCCTTAAGTTTGTGGGCACCAACCCACAAGAGACACCAATCCCCTATGTTCGTGGGCACCAACCCACAGGAGACACCAATCCCCTAAGTTCGTGGGCACGAACCCACATGAGACACCAATCCCCTCACAAGTTCGTGGGCACCAACCCACAGGAGACACCAATCCTCTATACTCAAGTTCTGTTCCAAAAACAGATGACAAACACTCCTCAATTTTGCTCCCAAATATGCTCACAAACACTGTTCAAATCTGCTCCCAATTCTGCTCACAAACATTGCTCAGATTTGCTCCCAAATCTGCTCACAAACACTGCAAAAATCTGCTCCCAGATCTGCTCACAAATACTACTCAAATCTGTTCCAAATCTGCTCATCAGGATATTACAATGCTTGCTATTTCCTATTTGCCTTCTTCAACCAAAATATATTCTTCCCAGAATTCGTTTAACTTTCTGAACATATAGAGAGTGATATGCTAGTATTTGAAACTTCAAATGAGAAAAATATTCTTCACATTAAGTCTATTGCTTCCACATGTCTCATGCTTATTTCATTCCAAGATAACCCTAGTCAAGCGCTAGATAACTGACCTATGTATTGAACTTTTTCGAATTTCATTACCTTGCTTCCTCTCAATCTCACACTGTGAAAGATACCGCAAATGCCAATGCCTTTCTCATGATTTTATTCAACTATACAATAACATTATTTTTCTTTGCCAATGCGCTATTCAATACGTTATATATGAAGCACAATATTTGTCAATCTGCAGTCTTCTTAAACGAATTCTTTCTATTCTCCTCCAATCCAAGCCGTGATAGAAAAACAATCAACGCAAATGGAACTTTATACCTTTTAACTCATTTGAAATATTACCTCTATTTCTGCGTAGCCAAAACACTCAGTAACCTTGACAGCGGTGTCACTTAGTTCTTCTATCGCTTGAATCCTTTTGCCTTCCTCAATGTGCCCTAATTCTGCTTGCCCATTATACACAACCACCTCAATGTGGTGTCACTTAGTTCTCCTATCACTTGAATATTTTTGCCTTCCTCAATGTGCCCTAATTCTACTTTGTCATGGTGCACAACCACCTCAACGACGATGTCATTTAGTTCTTCTATCTCTGATGTTTTGATGTCGTTGATCCTGTTCCCCTTTCTCAATGCACTCTCACCCAGCAGCCTCAATGGCAGTGTTACTTCACTCTTCTATCCACAGATGCTTGACATTCGCTTTATTTTTTTGAGCGCAAATGTTATTTAGATGAGACGCGGAAGAGGCCTTTGACAAACAAACATCTTCAATGTTCTGTGAGTGCCTTCAATGTTGGCACTTTGCTGTCTTTGACAAGACTTTCATTCCTCCAAACTTTGTGCACTGTTAGAAGAATCTCCTCTCCTGGGTAGATGAGTTATCTGAATGAAACCTTGACCAACTTCATAAAATATGAACTATAACCTTATACCTTCCGTATATCAATAAAATTTCAACTTTATAAAGATGGTTACCTCCTGATATTGCACCAGATTTATTTTTGACTTCTCCTTCGAATCAAATCAATGTATTCCAATCAGTGTTTGTCCTTCCAAATATTAAATGCATTCTAACCTTTGTTTGCCGCACTCGAGGATGATTATTTCTTTATTGGTGTTGTGTCTATCTTGATTCATTAGTCAACGCCTTCGTTCGTCTTCAATTTGCATCCACCTGACTGCTGCGTTACGTAGGCTTGATTTATCAACGCCTTCGTTCGTCTTCAATTCTTCATGCTAGCTTGATTCACCATTATTTCCTTCGTTTGTTCACACTCCAAATTCAAACGCATGCCAAAGATATTTTTCCTTTCATTCACCCTTTGAATGCAATCACAAGTCGCAGTCTCCTTTTGCAAGCCGCGGTCTCATTCCTTCGTTCGCCTTCCGAATGCAAGCGCAAGCTGCACTCTCCCTTGCGTCTAACAAAAAAAGCAGCAATTTTCTTCAATGGTGGTCATGCTCTAATCTGCCAATTGTCATGTTTCGTTTTCGTTCACCATGCTCCCTTCCTTTCGCCGCGGTAACTTCTCACCCACTGCGCCAAATATTGAAGACGCACGATCAAAAATATTGATGTTTAAAATGTTTTTGGCTTTGTATTTATACACATCTTTTCACCACTTGCTTTGGCGCTCAAGACGTCGACTCATTTATGCACTCATAATAAGCTTAGCCATGGGTAAATATTTTCCACCTCAATAATAATATTTCAACCTTAGGCAAGGTTAAATATTTTCCACCTCAATAATAATTTTTCTACCCTAGACAAGGACAAATATTTTCCTCCTCAATAATAATATTTTAACTTTAGCCCATTGCACACTTGGAAATATTTAAATCATTAATTTAAATATTTCGACCTTTGAGATTACATCACCCTTGAAGAGAATATATTTGCCTTGAATAATTCGTCCAAGCTCTACTCAAAGTATGTTTGCCTTGATTACTTTACCCAAGCACACCATCGTGCCTTTGACATCAATGACAACTTCTAATAGACCAACATTATCTCGCACTCTTTCTCAGGAAGATAACTCAGCTTCGACGACATAAAAGTTCTCCAAATGGATCCCACCCTCCTCAACATTGGCTCATCACAACATACTTCACCAACTTCGATGGACCAGGTGACTTCGATCAAAAATGCCCCACATCATCCAGTTCGAACAGGTCAGGGTCACTAGACAACTCACCAACAGTTTGTCAGGGTTCCAAACTAGCAATGGGTAGAGCCATATCATGGACTTATTCAGCTCCAATACTTCGGCCTCGATTTTTAGGAGAGATTAGTTTCTAAGGGGTTCTCAAAGCTTGCCCCTCCTGGGCTGCTCCCTTCCCCCTCCTCTCTCTCCGTTTTTCTTGGCGTGCACTCCTCTCCGTTGGACTACAACCCTCCCCCCTGCTCTTCCTTTTCTTTTCTTTTCCATTTCTCTTTGGCCTATTTTTCGGGTTTCTTCTTGTATTTATCTTAGTTCTTTTCTTTGTAGGGCTTTTTAGCCTACTAGCTGGTAGTCATTATTGTCCTTCTTATAGTCCCTTGGGTCTTATTTTGGCCCACCGCGAACATTAATAATATTTCATTTTATCTCATGGAGTAAGTGTACCTAAAATACAAATGGGGTGTTACATGTACTTTAGTCTCGAAATGCTCTTTCTGAATTTCATTGAATCCCATCTAAGTGCTTGGAAGACGCTAAGAAAATTGTCCCAAAAATTAACAATATGTGACTCAAAATGCAGGCCAAACCACAAAATGATGTCTTACATCTACCAAGGAAGAGGTCTGATTCCATGGCATAGATGTTTACTTATCTTCATGTATTGCATGGTTTATTGACTGGCCACATCAAAGTCGGCAAATGATTTAGGCCCTCAGGGCCATTTACACTTCGTTGCTTGTGGATGGGCTTGCAGCATTCCTCTGAATCCTCTTGCAACTTATTGATTAGCCTTGAAGAAAAGAATGTAGAGTTTGATCTAGTCAAATCCATCCCAACGCCTTTATTTTGAGAGATAATAGGCATAATACTGCACAAATGAGTGGAACAACCTTGTGCAAGTAGAATAACATTAACATACTAGTAAAAAGGAGCTTCTTTATGTATTGATGTGATTCTAATCTTCTTCTAGAAAGCATCATAGACCAAGTTAGAACCATTATGCTTCACCAAGCACCAAATCACTGTGAAATGAAAAGCTGCACACTCTATATAACTTGGTCTAAGGGTTGAAACCTAATTACCTCAAAGCTTAGATGGATTGGAAAGACTCAATTTACCTTGAGCTTGGTCAAAATGTCAAAACCTATGAGGTGCACAATTGAACTAAAATGTAAGGTAAAGTGAAAAATTTCCTTTTCTTGTACAAGGTGGTCTCATACATACAAGAGGCATGCTGCCTTCGTTGTGACCTAAAAGTTCACCTTTACCTTTATAGATTTGGATAGGGTGAGAGTTCTCATAGATTGAAATGGAGGACATATGGGATCATGTGCTATTGAACAACGTGCTTATCATGATCATTAGGCTGATGAGTTGTGTGTGCGCTGAGGGGATCCTGTCTATTCAGTTGTTACACATTATCGTTTGTCTGTGTACAGAGTAAGATCAAATTTTTGCTTGTAAATTTGCCAAATCAATATCAATTCTATGGATACAAGAAAATGAAATTTAACTGAAAGCTAAGTTAATATACTTCATCTCAAGCAACAACTAATGCAAGCACCAATGCATAATGTTAGAAAACAAATTAGTTGAGACAAAAAACTACTATTCCACAATTATCTTCAACATATAAAGTAGTAAAGTCCATCTTGAAAGCTAATTTCATACCAAATAAAGCTATTTCCATTTTCGTAACACTATTTGTCCCATATGCAAAACTAGTTGTAAAAGTTAGCAATGGATTCATTTGCCTTCATGAAGAATCATCCCTTCTCTAGTAAATTGAGATTGCGTCTTGAAACAATGAAGAAGGTAATCCATTGTTTCAATGGAGAAGGTACTCCATTGTTTTAATGGACCATCAAGACAATGTGCAATGAACTTAGATTGGTCTCTAGGCAGGGAACTGAAATACTCAAGGTGCGTATTGTCAGTGATGTATATAAGGCATTCTGTTTGTTTTAGGAATTGAGCACCTTTAGTACTTGAAGGAGCTTTAGCCACCATAGCAATGTTGCTCTTTAGTCTATCAAAAATATATTCTAGAAGAAGTTTGATTCCATGGAAAATTCAAGAATTCACTACAACTATTTCTGCAAATAAAAGCTAGTCCAATCAATATGAAATTCGATTTAGTTGAATGCTATGAAAGGAGGCAGAATACTGAATAATTAAAGTATTCTGTTTATCAAGATAAATTTCATCCACTAAATTGTAAGAGCTTTGCCAGATTGCTGAGGAATATTAATGCATTAGAAATAGATATGGAGTAGACTGCTTGTACATAATTCCAACATAGATACAACACCCCCATCCTCCTCGTAGCGTTTTTTTCTATGTTGCATAGAAATGGTTATGATATTTGATACAGGTACAGTATCAGATACGGACACTGAATTTTTAAGACCACCTAATATAGATACAGCTGGATACGACATTATAAAAAACATTTGTGTTTTATATATAAAAATAAAAATATATAACACAAAAATATTTATGCACAAGTTTTGAATAGGATATTTTCATTAACTAAGAAGATGATTGTCATTGATTTTTTAATTTTTAATTTATTTTAATAAAAATTGCATATTCTTCTCTTAATCTCATGTTGTGAATACAACATTAGACGTGCATAGGGGATTCTAGGATATATTAGATATGGACCAAATAGGGGCATGTATTCAAATACATCTAGATACAGTACCCGTGTATTATGTTAAAAAGTTAATGTAACTTTTAAGGTCTAGGAGCTTTACACATATCAAACCACCTCGTACTCCTTGGATCCATTGTGTGATAGGAGGCACTTATGTTGTGCTATCTTCCTAGGGGTGTACATGATCTACCCTCCTTTGGATTCAAACCTTGGACCTCCTATCTAGAGTACCTAAGCCTTCATCGTTAGGCCCACTTAGGCTATAATGGAAAACGTCTACATATGATACCTGTGTGTTTGGATACATTTGGATACTACCCATGTGTTTGGATACATCTGGATATGGTATCCAAGAAGTATCCTAGCTGTATCTATATCTGACATGCGGATACAAGTATCTACACAAGAGAATTTTCGGATACGATAACTATAGTTTTTGTATTAAACTTAGTCATTGCATAGCACCCATAAATATGCTATGACCTTTGACTAAGTTTTAGATTGCCAAAGCTTAGAACACCTGGTATTACAAGAAAGGGCATGATGTTGATGGAGAATATAATAAGGAGTTACTATATAATTACTCAAACCTGAGTGCTTCTGCTGAAGAACATAGTGAAATAGGGGATTCTGTGTATTCTAAGATCTAAAATGAAAAATTGCTTTACATATTCTGTCAAAGGCAAGGAACAAATATCTTTATATTTCTTGTGTTGCTTTACTTGAAACATTGAGACTGAAGTATATACCCTTTTAAGGCAAAAACTACATTTGAACTAACCTTTTTGGTGATGTAGAATAGGCTACCATTGACATGAGAATTGAGTGGGATTCATTTTTAATGCAAACATCATGTGAAAAATAAATTTATGAACCATTATGCACTCCCCCCATAGATTAAATATCACAAGTTGCACACTTAATTGCACAAGATGCTATATGGAAGCACTTTTTGCAATTAAGAGGTCCAAGAAAGAATAATAGTAGGCAAATAGCTTACGAAATTTGGCACATAAGGTAACATGGTGAGTACATAGTACCATGCAATCTTGGCTCTCAAAGCAACACAAAAATGTACAAGCTTTGAAATGTTAAAACTACAAGTTGTCTTGAGCCTACATAACATTTACCAAGAAATAAGACTTAGGTTTTGGATAGGAATTCCCTACTGGTTCCCATAGAAACTCTCTTTGAACTTGCTACAAAAAGTCTGCAGTATAGTAAGTAGCAAAGAAAAAAACATAGGTAGCCAAGGCTTGTAAAACTGACATATTCATCTGAACATGACCAACAAAATTTAACCATCTATTAGTCCATGAATAAGTTTTTGCCAAAAATTGTCCTCTAGGAGTCCAATATCAAAGTTAAATTCAGCTAGGGAAACGTCTAGATACTGTAATGGGAAAATGGAAATGCCAAATTCTAGCATAAGATAGATTCTCCACTAAAAAGAGTCTGTATTAGGTCAGTAGATTTGGCCTTTGTCTCTGCTGATTTTCTAAACAACCAACAATTGAAGTGTTTCCAAGATTTTTTTAAAAGTTTGGAGCTGCAAACATATATCTCTTAGCATAAAAATATCAAACTGAAGGTGAGTGCTTGCCTCAAATTGGTCAGAAATGGATCATTCGAGGCCAATCCAAGATTAAGTCAACAATTTATCAATAAGTAAAAGTTGACAACCATGCAATGCAACAATTGGTTTTTGGTTACCAATGAGTTGAAATATATATGGGAATGTATAGAAAGGTTATAAAATGACATCAAGTAGAGTTGGCAAAGGACCTTAGTCACAAGTTGCAAAACTTGAAAATCAACTAATCGCCATTTGCAACAAAATTGCAATTTGGACTTGAACCAATCTTCTACTTGTCACAAAGGTAAATTCAACCAATACAAGCTCCTATTCAATTTTAAGCATATTTGCAATTTGTGGGGAAGTGTGCTATCTTGTGGGGCACATTTAGTACCTTTCAAGCAAGTTTTGAGGCTCCTAAAGGGCTCAAAATCCAAGAGAAGCATCCTATCGAAGTACGAGGGTGGTGTACTTGAGTAGATTTGACAAGAGTCACATCAATCACAAGGTGTAAAACTTGAAGATCAACTAGGCACACTAAGTGACAAAGTTGCAACTTGGACTGGAATCAATCTACCATTTCCTACAAAGGTAATTAGAACCAATACAAGGTGTTCTTTAATTTGAAGCATTTAGGGTTCAATGGGAAGTGTGCTATATTGTGGGGCACACCACTTTCTAAGCAAGTTTCTAAGGTCCCAAAGGGCTGAAAGCTCATTAAAAGCATCTGCCCATTATAGGGTGGGGTTGCCCTGTCAATTGATGGGGAGATCATGGAATTGGCTTGGAAATTTTAAGAAAGTTGTGGGGACCACTTGAGCAGTATTTGGGGCCACCATCAAGGACCAACAATGTCACTTCCTATTCCAGAAAACATGGTAAGGGAAAAGAAAATTTGTGACAAGTGGATTCGAACCACAACATTGTATTTGAAAAGGATAGAGACGTTGAAAAATAATTCAAAGGCTTTGATCAGCAAGAAATGCATTTGTTATCATGTCAAATACAAATGGATTTTAGAGGAGGTCAATTTGAACACATGGAACCCAAGAGGTCACAAGGATATCTGAGAACAACATGAAAATAAACATAGGAGTCTAAAGGAATGCATAAGAGCATCATAAAACACTATGGAATTGGTCCAGGGTGGATTTTGAGTTTAGATTGAAAGAAATTCCATGTTGTATCCTTGTTTTTCTTAAATTTACTTGTGAAATAAAGTGTCCAAGTTTTGTACCATGAAGTTTCCCATTCTAATGGGTTTTCCACATAAAATCATCATGTCAAGCATGTTTGTGTGATGTTGATGATCATCTTCTGATGTTCATAGTATAGGTGATTTTCTCTCTAAAAATTCAAGTTTTTATCATTGGACTGAACTAGCTTGGCACTAAATAGTAAATTCCCTCAAACCAATCTAAGTTTGTTTGTAACACATAAAGATTTGTATAAAGAATTATTTTAATGAGGTGATCAAAAGGTACTATTGTTATTTCCATATTTTTTCTTTCCAACTTTTCAGCCACTAGAGCTCTGCTCAAGGCTTAAGCTATAATACTAAAAAGATAATGGTCAAAATAAATCCCTTTGCCTTAATATCCTCATGGAGTTAGATGGATCCATTAAAGAACCATTAACCTATGCATAGAACATGGTTATAGAATAAGTGCTCTCTATAATGCAGGTCACTACATAAAAGACCTACTGTTGATATGCCTAATGGTTATGTGTGCCGCATACTAGTAAGATTGAAAGAAAGGGTTTTCACCCAATCAACCTCTAGAGAGCACCCGACTCCTTGTTTATTTTTATTTACTTTATCTAAATCTATGAGGAAAAGGGTTAGAGTGTATAGAAAATTAATGTAAAGAATAAATATGGCTACGAGGTTATAGAAGTGAACAAATGACCCAATTTGGCTTTCATAAAAACTCTATAGCTACAATCCACCATTAAGCTGAACAAATCTGCAGTAAACATTCAAAAAAAAGACTAACAGGAATGAAAAGGGCAGGCTACAATCATCTTTTCATTTGAATTCAAAGGGATGTGAGAGAAATACACAGTTCAAAAGCAAATGACTATGCACAATCCATAAATATCTGTTGCAGAAGTTTAAGGAGCTTTTATTATAGAAAAAAGAGTTGTCTAAGTTCTTAGATTGCAAAAAGGATCCTTACAAATGATTCTTAACTCTTATTTATAGATTAAAATGTTCAAACTAAACCCAAAATTCTTCAAATGAAACTCTAGTATTCTATCTAATATTAAAATAATAGCTTGAATCCTATTCTAAGATTGGGGGCAAATGGCTACTTGTTCAACCAAATTTGTCTATAAAATCACTTTCTTCATGCACTCGACAATTGCTTTCTCCTTTATCTCCAACTTAGTGGTCATTTTTTCTTTAACAAGCATTTATGATGGGTCCCACGTTGTTTTCCTTGACTTTTGGATGTGTCCTGAGTCTATTATAGGCTTCAATTCAGCTAGTTTTCTGGATTTTCCCTTGTTACTCTTGTATTTTTTTTGTCTTTGTTCAACAAATCAGGCTGATGTCAGCATGATTGTTAGAACTTAGAAGTATTACATTATTTGGCCCCATTTTAAATATTAGTTTGGTAAAATGATTTATATTTTATATAATGTATGTGTCAATCTAAGAGAAAGTGCAAGATGCCAGGAGAGAAAATGAAGAGTTTTGTCTTAACGAGAGGAATATGAAAGGATGCATCTCTCGGATGTTTGAGGACAGCAATAGTTAGAGTACTGAAAAGTCATAAAGTAATATATTGGAGACAAAGCTTCATGCAATGTAATCTCTCAAGATCAATCTTGTAATTCCTTGATATTGAATTTATTCATGAATATATTTGTGATATATTGTTGTTATTCCAATTCTATGATTCATTGTTATTTTGTGAGTGGCTTTTATGTGATTTATTCTTGATCTTGGATAAGGCTTTTGTGAGCTAATCTAGTTGGAAAGCTAACAATGATGTCAGCGCAATTGGTCAACCAATCGACAATACATTTGTCAACAAATCGACAACCAGTGTCAACGAATAGACATGGTCGGTGGACACTTAGTTGTTTTGTGCTTTGTCTGGTTAGTGTCGTCTTTCCTCAGTTTTCATCCCTTGTTGACATGGCTATTTTGATGATGTGTCGCATGGTTTAATCTCCTCATTCAATGGATCAAAATATGTGTTCCCCTTCATTTCATTGGTTGTCTTACATGTTTACGTCAACATGATTTCAAATTCTAGGGAATTTTTGCACTTTTCTTCCTTGAAATTAATTGTTTGTTTTGATTGGCTGCACTGATGTCATCATGAGGCAACCCTCTTGGTGGATTTGGATCAACATTGAGCAGGTCAACATCTAATACTTGGCTGATTTTGTGTTTTTCTGCCTACTAGTGGATCAATGATTGAGATGACGAATCAACATCCAAGTCAACAAATTGACTCCATTCAATGGAGTGACAACAACAAATTGGTAGATTCTAGACTTAGTGAAATTTTGAGAATTTTGGGCACTTTGCCTTCTAAAGTTTGTCTTCCCAAACATTGTTCTCTACATATTTTGACCTATTCATCTGATTTACTTGAGACCTTTTCTTTATTCGCCGATCTATGCATCACTTTGACTGTGTGAAATATTTGTGGTTTATACCAATGGGAGTGGTGAAAGACACTACATTTCTACGACTTTCAGGGGTACCATGCTTGCTTAGGGGTAGATCCCATTTTGCCTTAATTGTTAAGTGCAAAGTCTTCACAAAATTAGGATACTATAAAGAATGGAAGAACCTAAAAAAAATGAGGAACACTTTATTCATGGCATTGGCCCAATTTGGAGATGCAATAAGGTCATTAGTACGATCTAGTCTACATTTGAGGGTATTGGGACTTGATTTTGCATTTTTCAAGTCGTGTCCAGTTCTCCTAGTTACTTTCAAGAAAAAATTATTTCTTGCTTACCATTTCCCTAAAGTTTGACATTAAATAGTCTAACTGAAGACTATTTGTAATTGAAACAACTACTTGGTTAGATGCCATTCTATCTAGATAAGGCATCTGAGACACTCCCATACCTTTCGTTAGATATTATATCTCCTTTCCTGGTTGATGGGTCTAACAAGCCTTGGTCCACTAGCTGAGTGATCTCCTTCTACATCTCGCTTATTGATTTCTTCATATTACTTTTGGCATGGAGGTACTCATTGAGTTTCTTCTATTTCTCCTGGACATTGGTGAGTTGCACTATGGTGTCCCTCTTATTTGCGATGTTGATCTGTTAGATCTCATTAGGAGACTTGTCAAAAAACTGAGTCAATGGATTGGAATAGGCCAGGTTTTCCATCTAGTTTGGTCCTAATGCTCTTGATTGCAACATCGACCTCTTTTACTAGGTCTTCACACTTTGAGGTATTTTAGAAAGTGATCAAGTGTCATCAATTTGGCATGAATTTCGTCCCATAGGGAGTCCTACATAATCTTGATCACTTGTGAACTTGAGGACGGTCCTTGGGATTTGGCCTCTTTGACTTCCTTTTCAACTTCTCTTCTTGGGCTTTGAAATCAACTTTCTTTTCCTTCTCATTCATTATCGAGACATCTTTTTGGACTTGTTCTGAATGCTTCCTCAACTCTTTCTCTTTCTTTTTTGCCTCTAGCTGTTACATAATTTGCCTCATCTGGTCTTCCCTTGCTTTAATATCTGCATCTTTTTCTTGGAAAACCTTTTGCATATTTTATGAGCATGTCATATTTCTCAACCTTATTCATGAAATTTTGATAGTCTATGGACACCACTTTGGTGCTTTACTCTACTATCTCGATCTTCTCTTGGGGTGTGGCTTGGCCCAAATCTAATGCAGTCAATCTTGTTGCATAATTTGAAGAGGCGATTGCCAATTTGTTGGGGTCAATCAAGATATTTTCCATAAAAAGTAATTGCTTGCCCTTATCATTGATTTGCATGTCGCCAAGAGACAAGTGTTGAAGGTGTTGCAAATTTACTAGCCTTATAATTCTTCATGATATCTTTGGCCTTCGATAACCATCCTTCCACCTCATCCATGTTGTGGTCTCCCGACTGGCTTATCAATTGAAGTAGAGACTGTGCAAAATGAGCAAGCAATCCTGCCATTGGGCCTACTTTAATGAGGGTCATTTCTATTCACATTGAGACACAAGAGCTAATATTTGTCGCCAAAGTGGTGGGCATAGAGAACATTGCACTTATTAATGAGGTTTGTAAGAATCCATCTAAATAATTAAAGCTTGTTGACAAAGATGGAATAGACGAAGAAGTGTCCAATGATGCTATCGATGTCGTTATTGATGGGACACACTGAGTCAATGTAGTCGAGGTGAATGTAGATGTAATGGTGTGGACAATGGTCGACTATGTCATTGTCGCTTATGTAGAGGGTGGAGTGAGGATGGTTGTGCTAGGCATGGTGGAAGTGAAAATAGATGATATAGATAGTGTGGTGGATGAAACAATCGATGCTACAAAGGATGTAGTGGTAGATGTATGTATAGACACCACTGTAGTGGTTGTTGCATTAATGGAAGATGAGGTGGTGAGAAGCGTAGCAGTGGAAGAAGGTGAGATCATAGAAGACATGACAAAAGAGGTGTTGATGGAAGAAACATAAGTAGAAGAAGTGGGAATAGGGTGTGTAGTAGATGATGAAGTGGAAGTGGAAGTGGAAGTGTAAACATGAATAGTGGATATGGAGATCTCTGAACTGATGGTCCCTTCAATCATAGTCTCTTCATTGGAAGTGGAATTTATGGTTAAGGTCTCAAGAAAAGTGTTTGGGCCAGTTCCTTCTGCTTGTTGTTCTTTCCCTTCGACCTCTTCACCTTCTCCTTCTTAGAGGTAAACACTTTTTTAGGTGCATCTTGTGATCCGTCCTCGTCATATAGGACTAGCGTGACAACTATAGTCTCAGGTTCAACCTTTTTTTTTCTTCTTTTCCTTGTCAAGTTCACCCCTTAGCTTTTCTTTTCTCCCCCACCTATTCCATTTGACTATAATCATGAACCTCATAAGCCTCACAATTGAAACCCATCTCAATTATTGATCCAAAGAATTCTTCTATTGAGCCTCTAAGCATTGATGTGTCCACTGGCTAGGAGGATTTTGATGCCCCTATTGACAGGATGATTAGAACATGAGAATGACCACCTATTGGTCATTTGGGGACTTTGAATGTGAACTTGCGCAATGCTCTTCTTTTTGAGGAGCTTTCGGGAGTTGATGAGGTTTGTCCAGATGATATGGTTGTTGTTGATTGTTTTGTTGTTGCCAAGATGGTTTTTGACACTGGTAGTGTTGACACTACCATTGTTGACATTGCTTGACTAGCCATCTAGGTGATTGTGTGCATCCCTACCCTATGGTGGTCATCCCAAATTTAAGAGAATGTCTTGTCCAATTTGTTTCTCATAATATTAGCACCTATGGTGTTAATTTCAACTCTCATACATTGCCAAGCAATGATTTTATCGAGGCTCTAATTGTGTCTATCTTTTAGTGCCTTGATTTGTTGGTAATTAATTCTATGTATATGGATCACATACCTATTGCCTTGTGTAAAAACAAAACTACAAAGGAAGCTCCACTTGTATTCTTTTGAATTCATCCTCCCATGTGAGTGCCAAGTTCAACTATTTTTTAGTAGTGAACTTATCTAGGTTCCTTTTTTGTTGGAAAACATGCCGGTCTTCATGAATATAGATTGTCTTAATATCCAGCTTGACCAACTTCTAAACAAAGATATTTTTTGTATCGTGGGACCAATAATTTGGTAGCTTCTCCAATCCATACTCTTTTAGTTTGATCTTCAATTTTCGGGCGCATTTCTTGCCTATCGGGCTAAGTGAATAGTATTTGTTGCCAATTTTGCAGAACATCCCCTTCTTTTGTCCCATACAATATGGCTGGTCAATATGGTCTACCTACTTCACATGCTTGTGGGCTAGGAAATGATTAAACAAATGTGTTAAAAAGAGAAATGGATGAACTGTAAATCCATAACATCAGACAAATGACTCCCTTCTACCCAGATACCAATCACTAGTGCTATAGGCTCCTCTCATCATTAAGTGGGTCATCTTGGATAGTCTAGTTTGAGGACTAGCTATGTTTTTAATTATAGGCTTATAGATATGCTGGTAGAACTCGGTTGAAGTCTTGACTTTCCAGGGTGCCTGGTCTTATGCACAACTAGAGCACCTTCCATATCTAGCCGCAATTGGTCAACTATTAGTGTGTGGAGCCAACCTATCTTTTGGTGGGTAATTGACTAGATAAGAAGTGTAGTTGAAGAATTCTTAATTATAATTCTTCAGTTGGTGCCATATCATGAATGCAATAAACTCAACATAACCAAGCTTCTATGGGAAGGATCGCTATAATTTTGCGTGACAAAAAGCATGGCGATGTGATGCTCTCATATATCTTTGTCGTTCGTCTCCCCTCAGACGAATGCAAAGCTTGGGATAGTATCTTTAGCATAAATTTTGAACTTATTTATGTCTAGGGGAAGCTAGAATTCATGGGCATCTTTAGGGTCTATCATAGGATGTCAAATATCCATCTAGTCAACTTTCTTATACTTGTTGTAGTAGTCGACTTGGGATTGGATTGTGCATTGGATCCATTAAATAGTCGAATCTTCCATCAACATCATGTTCATGATGGCTTTAGTTGATATTTCAATTGGTTCTTTGCATTTTGGCAGCACACATATTATGTGCATGGATTTACGACAAGCATCAATGTTGTTGAGCAAGGTGCGGCGACAATATTGTCATTGTTGTCAACACACTCAGATGAACAGGTTGATGCAGTGGACAGTTTTTCGAAGGTTGTTCGGAGTATGTACAGTTGTGTTCAATGCTTATGAGGATGTTGTTTATGTTCAGGTGAAGTTGTTACAGGTTGTTCGTGCAAATTTGCAAAAGTTGCAAAAATCGTCAGGAAGTTGTCAAAGTAGCAAAAGTTGTCAAAAAGGTACACTCCTTGTTTGCAGTGCATGGTTGGATAGATCGAAGCATGTTGGCATGCTGGGAAACATGTTAGAATAGTGTTTGAGGTGTCATATCGATGTTTGGATTGATCGTTTGCATCGCCGATACTTGGTTGGACAATTTTGCACTTAGTTGGACAGTTGTAAAATTTGCGTTAGAGGCCACTTTGCAGGAGGAATATTAAGAAATCTATGAGGATTTAGACTTGAAATTTGTACTGGAGGTATTATGATGTACAGAGAGCTTGTGTTTTAAATTTCAGCCTGAACGGAGGCCCAAGGAAGAAACGACAGTAGTTGCAAAATGCGTTCGCAACACTTTTTCCAGTTTATGTGACAGGTGTAAAATTTGTGTCAGAGGTCACTTTGCGGGAGGAATATAAAGAAATCCATGAGGAATTGGACCTCAAAGTTTTTACTAGAGGTAGCTGGATATACTGAGAGCTTAAGTTTTAAATTTCAGCCCAAATGGATTCCGGAAGAAGAAAGGTGAGCGTTGAAAAATGGCTCTGGAGCACTTTTTCAGTTTATGTGATAGGTGTAAAATCAGCGTCAGAGGACACTTTTTCGAAGGTACTGCGAATAATCCATGGAGACTTAAAATCTGAAATTTAAACTAAAGGTAGTCGGTTTATCCAAGAATATATGTTTCAATTTTTAGCCTGTTTGGAAATTTGAGGAGGAAGTTATGACTGTTACAAAAGTCCCTATCAGCTCTTTTTGGCATTTTTGGCAATTTCTAAGAATGTAACGGTTGAGTGGTACTTTTGTGTAATTGAAAAAAAAAGCTATGTTTTTTAATGTGAAGCATATATATGTTTTAAAATAAAAGGGAGAAGAGGGTTTTTTGAAGAAAGGATTGCCGGTGCATGTTGTGAAGAAGTTTTTCTTTGGCATTTTGATTGAAAAAAATGTGCAAGGTGTGAGATAATCAATGTGCAGAGTTGAGAAGATTGAAAATGTTAGACAGAAGATTTTAGAGGAGAATATTTGTGAGCTAGACCACTTAGGGTATTTTGATGAGATTTAATACTTTTATCAAAGCTTTTTAAATTTGTCGGGTCGGTGCTTGGCAACAGGGGTCGGTGCTCCTTGTAGTTGGTGCTGCAAAAATATTGTACAGACCAAAAATTTTCGAGGTTGGATTTGGATGGGAGTCCAAACAGTCCATTGGCACAGTGGTTTTTCCACATCGGGTTTCCATTATAAATCCGGTATTATGTGATGCATGTTTGTGTGATTGCTTGTTTTGATTTGATTTCATAGTTGGATTAAATTTTTAATATACACCGATTCACCCCCCCTCTCAGTGTCACGCTTAGTTCAACAATTGGTATTAGAGCGAGGTTCCTGAACAGGCTTAAATGGCTAGGGTGATCTTGGAAGTAACACAATGACAGGTGGTGAAGGCTTCTCATCAAACAAATCACCATTGTTTGATGGAACTAATTACGTATTTTGGAGACTCAAGATGCAGACATATCTTTGTGCTTTGGGATATGACATTTGGGATTCAGTAAACAGTGGATACACAATACCCACCACTTCTCCAACCGATGCTACTGGTAAGAAACTGTTTGAGAATGACTCAAAAGCAAAGAATGCTATCATGTGTGGATTAGTGGACAACGAACTGGTAAAGATTATGGGTTGTAAAACGACAAAGGAAATATGGGACAAACTGAAGAGCATTCATGAAGGAGACGTTAAGATCAAGGAGGCCAAGTTACAAACACATCGAGCTTAGTTCGAAGGATTAAATATGAATGAGGATGAGAATATAGAGGCATATATGCTGAGAGTTAATAAAGTCATTAATGCGATTAGAGGACTCGACGAGGAAATCGAAGATTCTGTCATCATGAAAAAGGTATTAAGGTCCCTTCCCCAAATATTTGATTCTAAAGTTTTAGCTATAGAAGAAGCTAATCTAAATTCTTTTAGCATTGATGATATGCATGGTTCTTTGACTGCATATGAGATGAGAATAGGAAAATCTAAACCCACAGACAGAAAGACTGCTTTTAAAGCTCAAAAAAATATGAAAGAAAAACAAGAATCCGAGGAAGAAGAGACATCAGATGAAATGGAAGCAAACTTTGTTTGAAAACTAAAAAGAGAAAAAGGAAAATATAGAGGTTATCGTTTAAATGTTTCAACTATGGAGGCGTTGGGCATTTCGTAGCTAAATGTCCACTTAATTAGAAGAACAGAAGTGGTGAAGGATCGCACGGAGAAAGAAGTGACTGGAAGAAAAAATTAAATTTTAGAAAATGCAACTTCAAGAAGAAAAGTTTCATCTCCAAGAAGGTCAGTTCATCAGAAGACAGCTCCAGTGAGGATTCTAAAAAAGAAACAAACAAAGATCTTTTCATGGCATTCGAAGAAGAAAAACCAAAAAAAGAACAAGAATGTGATAAAGAAGAAATTGATGCAGAAGTGAATTTGGAAAAGGAACTAATTGCAGCTTTGGATGAATTGAAGACAAAAAGAAAAAGGAATAAGAAAATTTAAAGAAAGCTTGAGGATGCAAATGAAATCATAACAAGTTTGAAAGTGCAGATAGAAGAATCCAAGAATATCTCCAAAGATCTCGAAGTGCAAATAACCATGAAAATAGATTATTGCAGCAAGTTAGAAGAAGAGATTATTGGTTTAAGGATGCAGATAGAATAGATGAATCAGAAAATTGGCTTTTATTACAAACGTGAAGAGAGTTCTATGAAGTTGTATATGATCATAAAGAACCAAAAGACTACAGGCATCAAATTTGGTTTGGGTTTTGACGAAGGAGAATAATCAAATGGATCAAAGGCCACAAATGAAGAATCCACAAAGAATGAAGAAAAGAAACAGGTTATTCAAGCAAAAATGAATCATGCAAAAGAAAGCAATAATGCAAGGCACGAAAGAAGAATTGACAATGATGGTTTAAATATTATTGCCCGAAGTGGGTGAGAAACACCGTTATTCCTCGACGGTTACGCGTGGGATCCACTGTTGGAAAGTGCAACTCGTACGTCATTGGACCCTAGTGCGCTTTTTCATTTATGACATCTGCTTTGAAAATTGCGCAATCATTCCTTAAAGTCTTCAAAACTCGTACTTTTAATGATGTCATGGGTGCCAATTGGGCACACGCTTTGAGGCATTTAATTAGGGAAGCGTGCTGTAAAACCTTAGGCAAGCTAGCAATTTTTTTTTTTAAACTCCTCGACCAAGTGCGCCTAAAAAATGAGCGTTGTCTGACTTCGCACTATGGAAGTCGCGCCTTTGGGAGGCCAACACTTAGAAATTTCTTTGTCATACATCATGCCTCTAGGACGTACCCGTCGGAGTGCGCAAATTTTTGTGCGCGCAGTCGAGCGACGCAGGGAAAAATTACGTAGTCGAGCAGGACACTTAGTCGATTTTGCATTTTCTTGCTTTGTTCCCGTCTGGCTGCGCTCAAGACAGGGTGCATCGTCCGACTTTGCTACGAAGTCAGGCGGCTTCCCCAATAGTTAGAAAATTTTTCGAACCATTTCCCACTTGCTCTTGCCCCTCCCGACATCACACAAACTTAAGGGCAATGCCCGACTTTGGGACAGATTTCTTGCGCAGTTGGATGACTTTTCCTGCCTTAGTCATTTTTTGGACTGCCATGCACCTTCCTTTTGAAGACGTTCAACTCTCTTTTTTGAGTCAAAGCAAGAAACTAACTAAACTGAAAGCAATATTTACATTCAAAAATAAAACTAAACTGCAGGAAATAGATTATATATAAGAGAAGACCTTTGGTAACTTTCAGTGGTAGTAGGCCTTCAGATGAAAGCCATTAACGGGTATCATGAGGATTTGACCCTCCATGTTTCTCAGCATGAACGCGTTGAACTAGTTTACTCGGGCGACTTGGAAGGGGCATTCCTAGAAGGCATCAAACTTGTCATGGTTGCCCGATTTCGCCTTAAGTGAGTCCCATTTCAGCACTAAGTCTCCAGTATTGAAGACTCGGATGGTGGTTCCCTTCGAAAACTAGTTTTGGGTCATCTCGACATGCTTGGTAAAAGCCTGATATGCCTTTTCATTTCCTCTTCCATTTGTAACAACTGAGCCAATCAGGAATCCACAGGGTCCTTGTCACCTTTCTCATCTTCTAACAACCAGAGTGCGGGCATTTCTATGTGGGTGGGCAAGATAGCCTCTTTTTTGTACATGAGCGCATAAGGGGACATCTTGACGGACTTCTTGAAAGAGATATGGTCTGCCCATAACGCTCAATCTAGAAGCAAGTGCCATGAACTCTTGTTCCTTTCCACAGTCTTCTTTATAGTCTTCAAGAGATTTTTGTTGGTGGACTTGGCCAGGCCGTTTCCCTATGGATAGCAGTTCGAAGACATCTTGTGGTAAATGCCATACTTGCTGGTAAACTCTGTGAGTACAGTGCCTATAAACCCTAGACCCTTGTATGTAACAATTGCCTCTAGAATCCCGAAACGGGCAATGAGGCTCTCAAGGAAACCAATGACTGTCTCTTGGTCAGCATGCTTTGTAGGCATTGCCTCGGCCCATCGGGTAAAGTAATTTGTGGCTATTAGGATAAACTTATGCCCCATCGAGGAGTTCGACGTTATTGTCCCGATAAAACCCAGGCCCCACTCTTGAAATGGAGCCTCAACTTGAATTGGTTAGAGGGGCAAGGGTGCTTTCCTATTTCTACCAATGAACCTCTGGCATTTCTTGCATTTTTGACAGACTGCATGCGTGTCTGTGAAGAGGGTGGGCCAATAATAGCCTGCTCTAATGATTTTTAAGGTCGTCGGCCTTCCTGAATGATGTCCTCTTGGCATCCCAGAATGGAATTTGTCGAGGACTTTTGGCTGATTTGATTCTTTGACGCACCACAACAAGATGTCGTCAATATTTCTGAAATACAGCCCCTCGGGGCATAGTACGTACTTCAAGGCATTAAGCCTAAACCTCCTTTGTGAGGCATTGAGATGATCAGGACATCTCCCAATGCTAAAATACCACACCAAGTCAGTTGTCCAATCACTCTCCTCTGATAAGGATTTTGCAAGATTGATTTTTGTCATTGGATTCTCCCACTGGCAAGCAAAGACTTTAGCTGCGACACTTTAGGCCAATTCCTGGCATAGAGCCCGACCTCGGACTAACTTCATTGGCCGTACCTTTATGTCAAACTCTTGGATTTTGGCAATCCATCCAACCCTATTGTGACCAGGCTCCCCTTGGATGATGAAATTTTTGACATCCGAGTGTATCACGAAGACAGTTATCCGGCTCTAGGAGACAAAGTGCTTGAATTTTCTCAAGAATCTCATAACTGCATGAACTTGTCGCTCAATAAAATTATAACTTTCTTCGTGCGACTGTATCACCTGGCTTAGGAATGCTCTTGGACGCTCCTCGCCATCATCTCCCTTCTAAGTCAGAACTGTAGCGTAGCTTTCGGGCTCTCCCACCACATAAAGGATGAAGTCCTTGGAGTAATCTAGATTTATCAGCACTGTGGCTTGGGCAATCCTGGCCTTGATCTCTTCAAAGGCTTGATTCCTCTATTCAGTCCAGACAAATTCAACATCTTTCTTCAGGAGCTCAGCCATGGGCTTGATTACTTGTGCAAATTCAGGCACAAATTCCTTACGAAGTTGATCTAGCCAAAAAATGACTGCAGCCTCTTTTTTTTGACTGGGATGGGCAAGCGAAGAAGAGTCTCCGCTCTGTCGGGGTCAACCGCAAGGCCTTTTTCAAAAATAACATGGCCTAGTAGTTTGCCTTCCTTCACCGCAAAGACTAACTTCTTTGGGTTGATGGATATGCTGAATTCGTGACATCTTTCAAGTACTTGCCGCAGATGGGAGGTGTGGTCTTCTCTTTTGTACAAAAACACAGTCATGTCATCCAAGTAGATAACAATGATTTTATTGAGCAACTTACGAAACACCAAGTCCATAGCTCTTTGGAACCTAGCTCCCGCATTGGAAATACTAAATGGCATGTGCTGATAGGCTAATGTTCCCCATTTGGTGGTGAACGCTATCTTATACTGGTCTTCATATTTTACCTAGATCTCATTATAGCCAAAAAATCCATCCAGGAGAGAGAATCTCTGGGCTCCTGCAACCATGTGAAGGATTTGATCAATCTGAGGAAGTGGGTAATGATCCTTCAATGAAACCTAGTTAAGATTCCTAAAATCTACACAGAGACGAATGTCTCCATTCTTTTTCCTTACGGGAACCATATTCGTGACCTAAGAAGAATGCTTGATAGGATAGATGATTTTTGCTTCCAACATCTTCATGAGCTCAACTTTCATCATGGCTTCAATTTTTAGATTTACTACCCTTTGCTTCTGCCTGAAGGGCTTTGCATGCTCTTCCATCTCTATGGTGTGCTAGATCATCTCTCTGTCATACCCTTTTAGGTCTTGGTAGCACCAAGCTACAATATCTAGGTACTCTTTGCATAGAGCTCGGATCTGCTCTAACTCTTCATCGGTGCAATCTGTTCCGACCTTGATCACCTTTCCAGGTTCCAATTCTAGGTCCATCTACTGCTTGGGGTCCACTTTGATCTTGTGGGATATGGCTCTATCATTTTGATCAAAGAGGCTCTCCAAGGTAATCAGTCCTTTTGGGACGTGATTATTCTTTAACTGTATTAACCCCTCATACTGCTCATCCTCAGGGTCTCTACCTTTTATTGAACTAGCTTCGTGTATCATAAAGGTGACGATGTCCTCATCACAATCGAACACTTGCTAGTGGGTGTCCTTGTCAGGCACAGAAGGCCTATAAATAGTATGAACCGGCTCCGACTTCAGCATAGTGTCATCAGTCGAGACGTACCTGGCTCCAACAGAAGCCAGAATGTCAGCATGTTTATTCTTTTCATGAGAGATGGCTTTGACATTCAGGGAGTCAAATGACTCCATCAGATCCCAGACACGGTTACAGTACGCCTTGAGGTAGTGCTTCTTGGAGGCACACTTATTAGTAATCTGGTTGCACACCAGCTCTGAGTCGCCAAAGATTTGCAAGTGCTTAATCCCAAGCCTCTCTGCCTTCTTTAAGCCTAAGCACAGGGCTTCGTACTCTGCTGCATTATTAGTGCAACTCCAAGTCAGCCTATAACAATAGTCCTTTTGAATGCCAAATGGTGAGACCAGAAGGACACCTACCTCGGTGCTGTTCTTGCATCGGGCACCATCAAAGTACAGCTTCCACAGCTTGTCTGGGGCAGGTCCTATATCCTTCTTTGTCGTCTGGTCATGTCTTTCATGCTGAGTGATAGAGTAGCAGCCCAGTTCAGTTTCGATCATGGCATTGAAATCTAACAAGGAGAACTCGTCCTCCACTTGCAACCTTTCTAGGGTTTCTCCCGCCAAGTCCACTTCTACTAGCTCCTCGGTCATCAGATGAACCATGTCATTTTGCTACTCCTCCTTGGGTATCTTCTCGACCAGAAAAGTGGAAGGTTTCTCATTATAAATTTTCAACCTCCTTCCTTTGAAAGGTACCTCCATATGTGAATAGTCCAGCGACAAATATCCACCCAGCTTGGCAGTGAACTCCCTTGAGAGACACATGTCGAAGTAGGGTTCCAAGTCAACCACTACGACCTCTTGGATGACCACGATGTCAAGCACTTTATGCAGTCATATGGGGATGTCCTTGATAATGCCAACCATCTTCATAGGAGTGTCGTCCAACTATAGAACACCTTGGCTGCTCCTCGTGTATTCCATACCAATTTCTTCATAGACATCCCTTGGCATGACAGTAGTGGAAGCATCGGAGTCCACCATGCAATTATGCACTATGTGGCCTTCCATTCACAAGGATAGATAAAAAGGCGATGGTCTGTTCTTTCTGGTAGCAGAAGTCATCAAGGGCTGAGCTAACACAGCGAGCTGTGTCAGTTTTCTGTCTTTTACATTCTTCAAGGATTCCTGCAATAGGTCTACCTATCCTGGGAGCTGAAAAGCATCGTACATGCTTACTTTTGCTAGAGTTTTCTTGAGCTCATCGACTATATTATAGGTCAAAGTATTGGCCCCTTTTGCCTCCTTTATTGGGTCGTACTTGGTGTGATACTGTTGCATGGCTTCGACCCTCTGCCTCTTTGTCAGCGACGGGTACCTCAGCTTCTCTTGAGATTGCTCTTTCATTTCAGCTGGAGGTTGGGTTGTTGAAGCCTTGACTATGGGAGTCTTGAGCATCGGGGGCTTCTCTTTGGCAATCAGAGGTAAAGGCGGCTTATCAGGAGCTGCCACAGTAGGCTGCGTCTTCTCCCTTATTGCATACACCTTTAACAGATTCATTTGGGCCAGGGTGGCCTCAATCGACTTTTTTCCCTCTTTGGTTAAGAGGGATACGAGATCTTCTTTAGGGACTGTAAAGTTACCCTCATCATCATGAATCATGTATGCTTGATCCTCTATGGCGCTACCCACAAGGGTCTGAATATAATGCTGATGCAGAATGCAACACTCTTCTCCATGGGGGTCGTTGCAAGTAGAGCACCAGTTGACATAGTCAGAAGTGCCCAGTTGAGCATTGTCGACAGCATTTCTTGCTGGAGGCCTTTGTGTTTGAGCTACTTGATCTTTTGTTAGCGCAAGAGGAGGGTATGGCCTTCTAGGGACAAAATCCATCTGAGCCTGCTTCTTCTTCATGATTGTCATGTCATTTGAGATTGTATGGTAACCGAATGCAAGGGCCTGCACTTCTTGAAGGATCTTATTTTGTATATCATTATCGACAGGTGCTGGCCAGGCTGGCGGAGGTAATGCAGCTAATGGTGGAGCAAAAAACATCAAATATTGGGGGAAGCGGGGAGTGTTGGATGTTGCAAAGGTGGTGGATTAGGATAATGGATCTGGGGCGGACTGTACGGGTCAATGATCGATGCACGATTGCATGGCTGATGGGGGTACTGATTGGATGAGGACGACGTCCCACCTGACATGGGCGGATATTGGGACTGAGGGAAATTCGGGTAGATCGGAGGCTACATTTTATGAGGGAGCCTACCTATGGCAATCATGTCCAGTTATGCCTGCTGAGCAGCCTGTCCTGTGAAAGGATGTAGCTCAGGGGGTACTCTTTTCTAGGACCTTACGAACCTCATGTTAAAGTACGATATCTCCTCTTGCAAATGGCATTGAATGCTTTGAAATTGGTGCAGCAACAAGGAGGGGTCAGCGGACTCATTGAATCCCTTAACTAACCTGTCAGCTAGCTAGGACCATCTCGTGATAGTCCACTCTGATAAAGATCTCCACCGGTAGATAAGCTTTCCTCGCAGAGAGAGAGCTAATAGTCAGGTTTTAACACTCTCATTTGTGATAGAGTGCAGCGCAACCAAGGCCAGAATGTCTTGGATATGCTCATATGTTGTCTTCCCTGTGCCATCATATGTAGGAATGGATTTTAAGGCAGCAAGCAGAACAACTTCTTTTCCAGCTAGAGCAAGGGGCCTTGTGGAATCAACAGCCAAGAAGAGGTCATTATCATTCTGCTAATTCTAGGCAGCCATGTCTTCTTCCTCTTCTTCAAGCTGGTCAATGGTGTAGTCAGTATCAGTACTATCTGAAGTTGTGGGCTATTCTTCAACTTCAGCCTCCTCAACTTCTTCAATTTCTTCGATTCCAGCTTTAGATTCATGCTCGAACCTATTGTCTTGGTGAGCTTGGTAGTTAGCCAGCCTCGGGTGTTCTCCAATAGCGTTGATGTCGATTTCGTACAAATCAGGTTGTTGTCCTAGATTCCTAGCTCTCCACCTTCTTGTATGCATGAAGGCATTTTTGATATTGGACCAATCTTACAGGCTCAGAGAATGTTCAAGTACAACAAAGTCGCCAGGTGTTCTGATTTGACAGCAATGAAGCGAACACCAATGCTTCAATTTTGTTTTGGGGTGGGAAACCTTCGAGTCCCACTAGGCGTGCTAGAGAAACTGTTGGTTACGAATCTACCACTAGGATAGGATTTTAATCTATTTGCGCCCTGGATTTGCCCAATAGATTGAAATGCTGGAAGGAAGGAATGCCTTTCGTGTCAATCTTCGGAGAAGGCCGACTTCCTATGTTTTCTCAATTGGGGGGTTTAGCTCAGAGTGCAAGAAAGAAATTATAAAGTACGAAAAGAAACATAAATATGCTTGTTTTGGGTGGGGAAGATAAGCAGCACAACAACTAACCAATTGTGAAAGTACACTCTCCCTTAGGATTTGGGTTCCAAATCCCCTCTTGCAAAGAAGTTAAACAAACAACTTCTCCAAGTCTCTGCTATATTAGCATTTGCATATATGTATTTGTAATCTCAAATAAAAGATATTCAATTTAAATGCTTGGAACACCTTAGTGATTGCAAGTAACTGTAAACAAGGGGCAATGTTGGTTTATATTACCATGAAACTTTAGTGATTGTTCATTGAACCAAAATGAAGCAAATGTGAGTTGGCCCTCATATGACCACGATGTAGTGCCTTAATTTGTTTTATATTGAGAGTTTTAAGGTAGATTTTATCTTCTTTATTAATTCCAAATATGGCTTCTTATCATGAAGATGAAGATAGCTTTCAATGTGATCGATAAACCACCCCTCTTTGGTGAAATAGATCTTCACAAAGAGGCAATAATTTATGGCCTTGAATAAAGGGCTTTAAATGTCACTTCAACTTATCCCTCTTAAATGAAATCAAATTTTCATCAAGATGAACAATTAAGTGCTTTGAAGAAAAGACCTTCAATGTAATACTCAAATTACCCCTCTTTCGTAAAATTAGAATTTTTATGAAGAGAGGGCAATTTTAGGCTCCAAAAATGGAAATTTGTAAAATGCCATAAAACATAAAACCTTCAATGAAATTGGAATTTTCATAAAGGGAATGTCATCATAGGCTCATGAGTGTAAAACAAAACTGAAAAAATGAAATTTGACCTTAAAATGGAAATTTTCCATTTTCGAATTTTTAAAATATGTAACAAAACAACATCTTCGATGAATTTTTAAAAATACTAAACAACTCCGAAAATGAAATTTCAAAGTGCGTATTGGAAGTTTGAAGTATAACCTACGCAATGGTGAAATTATTTTTGGATTTTGAATTTTTTTAAATGTTTATTTTAATTCCTGAAAATTAAAATTTTTGGAAAATAAAATGCAGAAAAAGTTGAAAGAAAATGCAGAAAACTGAAAATAAAATGCATTCAGTATGATGCTATCCTATTTTGACAAAACCGAAAATGTGAGGTTTCCATGCATGCAACCTAACCTATTGGACTTGCAAAACAAGCACAATCCCCATAGACTAAGTGTTGGTTCCTAGGGTTTAAAATAAATTTCAGGTTCAAGCATTCACATGAAGCAATCAAGCAAACTTGCATTAACTCCATCTACAAACTCGAAATCTGAAAAAGAGAAAAGAAATAGACATTAAATCCATAGCATGCAAAGAGAATCTCCTTTCTTGCCCACAAGATGCAAATTTCTGAAAACTCCTGCATTAAAAATGTGTCATTTTACAATAGCAGAATTTCTGGTTTTCCCAAACCAGTCCATTGTGGAAGGAAAATATCTAGAAAAACCCAGTGCCAAGGCCTTGCCTTCATTCCTGCAATCTTCTCTGAAAAATTTCCAACCCCCCTTTTCTCCATCCTTCAATGCATTTTTATCATAAATACCATTTGAATTATACAAATCTTCACCTAAATCTTGGATGTTTGGACACAAAGGTTTAGATTTTACCTTTTTCACATTTTCATTTACCAAAATTTGGTGAGGATTTGCAATTCCCTCTTTTACCTCATGGTCTTTATATTCTTCATTGATTACTTGTTCATCAAACATACCAAAATTGGGCACCCAATTGAAAACATGCCCATCCTTTTCAATCCTCAAATATTTTTGGTCAAAGTATGTCAAGTAACTCATCTTCATGATCAATCACTTGCGTTGCTTCTAATATATCAACCACTTTGTCATTTAATTCCAACTCTTTGTTCACTATCCATGGTATTTCTTCATTTGAATCCTCAAAATAATCATGCAAACTTGTATCCGAATATTCAATGAATTTATATTCAACATGATCGAATTTTGTAACCTTCTCCAATATTGTGAATGTGAGATCTTCGTATGAAGTAGAAGTTTCAACATCCTGCATATAAATTGGAATAGAGGTTTCATCAATAGGGGTGTGAGGAAATAACACATCTTCATATCTTTCCCAACCATTGTAAAAATTATCTTCCAAATTTGTGGGATGAAACTCCATGGTATTTGTGACATGATCTTTTGATTCATTCATCAATTCACTTTCTTCTTTGTCCTTGGTAGTAGGATCATTATAATCTTCCAAAATTTGATGAGATTTGAAACCCTCTTCCAAAACATCCTCAAATTGTACAGGAGTTGTAATATCTTCCTTTGAGTAGGTGATTATGTTGTCCTGTATATCAATTGGCACACAAGTTTCATTAGCAGTTTTGGAGTGAGTTTAGTCTTCCCACTTCTTCCAAGCGTCATAATAATCATCTTCCAAAGTCAAATGGTGACGTTCAACTACTTCTTCAACATCTTCCAATTCATCAATGTGTTTCTCATCAAATTCACCTTCACCTTCCTTAGATGGTTCAATTATTTCCAAAAGTGGGTCATTTTTTGAATTCAAATTTGTAAGACTATCATAGTCCAACTTGGTAACCCATGATTCGATTTTATCACAATTTGGAGGGTGAAGAATTTTTTTATCATTAGTTCCAAGCTTCTCATCAAGAGTGTCTTCCAAGAACAAGTGGTGAAATTCTATCATATCTTCAAATTCGTTTATTGGTTTTTTTGCAGTTTCACTTTCAACCACTTCATCCAATTCTATGGTAGGTTCTGTCCTATCACATATTTCAAACATTTTTGAATTTAGAACCCCTTTATCCGAATAATCATGTATCTCTATGAATGAGATCATTTCTGCATAATCCTCACTGGTGGATGTTGGCTTAGCAATTTGCACCTCCTCTTGGACTACATCTAAGGTGGTTGTAACATTTGGACCTTCAAATTCATCCCCTTGATCATTTACCTTATGTATCATTGGAGTGGAGGGTGCTATATTTGATGGTTGGTGTAGGTTGGCATCACTAACTCCAAAAGAAAAATCTCTCATGTGAACATGTTGTGTCTTTTCTTCTTCAAAAACTTGTTCTACCTTTTCCAAGATCTCATAGATTGTCTCTAGAGATAGGTCATCCAAGTTTTTCTTTAAAGATGTAGCAAGTTTGGGGTGTATGGCTCCCATGTATACTTGAATAGCTTCCTCTTCTGATGTGTTAAAATTTTCCCACATTTGGGAGTGCAACTCATGAAATCTTCCATTGAATTGACTCAATGACTTATTAGGTTCATTACGTATGGAGGTAAACTGATTTTTGAACATCTCTAAGTCAACCTGATTACCAAAATGGTAAATATAGGTTGCTTCTAGTTGTATCCAAGAAGCCCTAACCTCCATGGGTAATTGGCCATACCAAAAGAATGGTCTATCATCCAAAATATATGCAAATAACTTACAAGCCACCTCCTCGTAGAAAATTTGGAATTGACATAATGTATTCTTGTAGACATACAATTTTTGCAAATATCCTAGTGGCACCTCTTGATTAAAATGTTGTAGAAACTCCAATAACATTTTAGGAATTTGATAAGGTATCCCATGTATAGACAAACCCTTATAATGATCCTCCATCATAGATACCATTCTTTCTCTTAGAGATGCTACTTCAACTCTTATATCGTATGTCGTCATTAGTAAAACTCAAAATATAACTTCAAAACCAATTTGTTAGTCATGAATAAAAGAAGGAACCATGACAAAGCAATATTCTAAAAATGTAAATTAGTTTCTGATTCACCAGATCGCATATGCGCAAGTGAAGAGCATACTCCTAATGTTGAAGGCTTTCTGATTCACAAGATCGCATTACATGCAAGTGAAGAGCATAATACCAACAGCAAATACATTTTAGACAAAATAATTCCTTACAAATAAGCATGAAATGACTAGCAAATATCAAGCATGTAACGTATTAATAATCATGTTAGCATCAACCAAGAGATGTATCCATTAAAATCAAATGAAAGTAATTGCATGGAGACAACCTTGTTAGTCGAGACCAAAAATTTTCAAAATCAAATCAAAACACATTATTCCTGTATGAACAATAAAAAGTGTTAGAACAATGCATAGCGATTCATGTCCCCATTTTAACACTACAAGGTTGTATTGTTAAAAGAGGGCTACAGATAATAATCAATAGGGCATGAAATATTCAAAATTTAAATCCCTATAGCATTTAAATCACATTGAAATAAACCAATTCAGGCCCTCCTTCTAGCGCCAATCTATTGAGTGGTATTTTCACCCAATTGTGAAAGTACACTCTCCCTTAGGATTTGGGTTCCAAATCCCCTCTTGCAAAGAAGTTAAACCAACATTGCCCCTTGTTTACAGTTACTTGCAATCATTAAGGTGTTCCAAGCATTTAAATTGAATATCTTTATTTGAGATTACTAATACATATATGCAAATGCTAATATAGCGGAGACCTTGGAGAAGTTGTTTGTTTAACTTCTTTGCAAGAGGGGATTTGGAACCCAAATCCTAAGGGAGAGTGTACTTTCACAATTGGGTGAAAATACCACTCAACGAGGGGTTTAGCTCAGAGTGCAGGAAAGAAATTATAAAGTATGAAAAGAAACATAAATATGCTTGTTTCGGGTGGGGAAGATAAGCAACACAACAACTAACCAATCACTACTACCAACAACAATCAAACAATGTATGTAGCAGAAACTATTAGTGTTATTCTATCCTATGTATCCTTTACTATAGTATTCCAGATATACTTAATTACCAATACTGATATCCAAAAAAAGCAGAATAGCAATAATTAGAAATATAAGCAACATGAGGCATAAATACTTAATAAAGGCAACATACAAGATAAACACAACTAATAGATCCAAATATACTTTGCATTCAAAAGAAAGTGCACAGCTACAAAAATTCCTTGGCAGTATATCCCCCTTCCACCCTTGTACAATGAAATGAGGCTGCTATTTATAGCGCAATTCCCCCCCCATTATAATTTGGGCACAAAATCCCAGACCTAACAAAAGCTGTAAAAGCTGACAAAGGCGGCAAAAGCGGCTGATGTTTGACCTTTGCGGGCAAGGAATGTACTTGTAGCAAGGTCCACCTAAAAATATGGCGGCTACGTGGCAATCCGATAGGTGAGAAATTGAGTCAATTTGAATGGGGGCAGATGCGGTACAATTTGTTAGTTCATCTGTCCTATACCTTGGTGGCACACCTGTCACATCTTGACTCTGATCCCAAGATCGAACACCTATTAGCATCTAATGGGGGGGATAAAAATCGAGCTTAGAAGCTCATCCTTTGTATTTCTATCCCTCCCGACTGCGCACAAAACTTGAGCGTAGCCGGACGACGCAGGGCGAAAATAGTGCAGTCGGGCGGGACTTCGTGCCTTAGAATCTTTTTGGCAGCTCTTTCCTGTCCTTCCGCCCAACTACGCACAAATGAATGAACGCTGCCCGACTTCGGTGCGAAGTTGGGCATCTCCAACACTTAGAAATATTTGGGCCGTCCTCTCACCTTTGACCGCCCGGGTGTGCACCCAATCCTTGGCACCGCCCGACTTTGCAGCGAAGTCGGGCGGGCCCAAGACTTAGACAATTTTAAGGGCTTTTTTATCATTAATCCTGCCCTTGTGCACAAAAAGTGACGAGTACCGCCCGGCTGCGCTGCGCACAGTCGGGCGGACTCTATACTTAGAATATTTTTGGGCAATTTTGCCCACTCACAGAAATAGTCAGAAACATGAAATGGAAGATGGAGAACATGAAATTTGATAGCTGAAGAGTAGAATGGGAATGAAGAAGAAAGGGAAAGAAGAAGAAAGGGAAAGAAGAAAGAGGGAAGGCGAAGCAGCATCCTTACAAAATTTTCAAGACATGGCACCCCATGCAAAATGTGGCAACAACAACTACTAGATCGGACATTTTGCATATAGTATGCATGGTAGCACGATTTCAGGCTAGTCCCAAGGAGACTCATGTGACAGCAGTGAAGAGGATTTTTCAGTACCTCAAGGGTACTATGGAGCATAGTAGTCAGACTCGGCCGGACTCTCGAGTACTCGACCGAGTCCGATTCCAAGTGGGCTCAGCCGAACCGAGCCCACTCGGACTCCTTTTTTTTCTAGACTCGACCGAGTTCGACCGAGTTCGGGGCCTAGTCCGAGTCTAACCTGGACTCCCGAGTCTCGATGTCGGGACTCGGCCCAACAAAATATAATTTTAATTAAAAAAACATTAAAGTTTAATTAAAAAAAAAAAACTGGGATTTTTGTAATGTAAAAGTTCTGTCGGGGGTAATGTTTCTGCTGACATGTTTTACGTGAGCGACGAGATGACAGGAGTACATCTACCACAACTGTACATCGACGTCTCTCTGACTGCAACTTAATTTGGCACGCTTCATGGCTTCTCCATTGGCGCCTTATTTTATTTCCGTGCATTGTATAATTCTATAAAGCTGCAGTCTAAGGTTAATAGCCATTGTAGAAGCTTTAGCAGAGGGTGCAGAGAGGTTGCAGAAGAATTTAGCAGAGGGTGCAGAGAGGTTTGTAGAAGAATTTAGCAGAAGGTGCAGAGAGGTTGCAGAAGAAGAATTGTCAGTGCACGGCTAGACTTTCAACTTCATACAACATATATCAGGTATGTAACAAAAGTTCCCCTAACTACTATACTATGCACAGTCGAAGAATTTTTTTTTTCCTCCAATTTTACCTTTTTTTTAATGACCAATACTATGCACAGTCATATTCTATTGAAGAATTTTTTTTTCCTCCAATCTTACCCTTAAAGCGATTCCCATTTCTATTCAAAAGCTCCGCCAGTTGTATTCCTCCATCTTCAGAGACAACTGGTTCAGTGAATTAGTTGAATTTGCCTAGTTGAGCACGGGTCTCCGCCTTTTCTGTCGAACTTGTCGAACTCTCCGCCTTGTCTGTCGAACTTGTCGAACTCTCCGCCTTATCTGTGGAACTCTCTGCCTTAAAGCAATTTATGCTATTTTTTTAAAAGGCACAATACTAATAAAAAAATATTATAAGCGTCCAAATTTTGATACGGTTGTTGATTTGATGGGAATTGTAGTTGCAATCACAAAGAGAAACCCTGTCGTGGTCCAACTGACAGAAATATTATAAGCGTCGTTTTTTTTAATGAATTGAAATGGTTAGTATTAATTTTTAAGTTTTTAAATGAAAACTGAAAAATATATTATAAAAACTAAAAATACTAGACGGATAGATTATAAGTAAACCTTGTTTGCCTTTTAATTTTTTTTTTAAATTAAAATAAATTTACTCTAATAATGCATATCCACCGTCGGATGGACGTATTTAACTAGCTTCTGCCTTCTAATAAAAAACGTTTTAGGGGAAACATTTATTTATTTTATTGCTGAAAAATAAGCTTAAAGGTTTTCGTTTGATAAGCTTTTAATTTGTGACAGCCGTGCATATTAACTGGGTTTTAGAAGAATTCATGTGTTCTGTGGCAGGGGTTCCATCTATCTTTATCCTATTTCATAAGGTGTCTTTATAAAAAATTATAGTCTTACCAATAAACTTGTAGTGTATTTTTTAAAAATTGTAGTGGTATTTTAAAGTTTTTATTTAAAAGATTTAAGTTTAATATTTTTTAAAAAATTATAGTTTTACTAATAAAAAAATTGTAATAATATTTTTTAAGTTTTTATTTAAGAGATTTAAGATTTTTTTTTAATTTATGTTTTATCTTAAAATTTTTATTAGTAATTATTAAATACTTGTCAAAAAACTGCTCAATTTAATTCCCAAACAAAATCCATTTAACTTTTTACCAAATAAGCTAAAGGTAAAAAAAATAATGTACTTTTAACTCTTAAAATAAGTCGTTTGGTTACAATGTAGTGTTCCTCGATTTTTTTCTCTTCTCTTGAGATTGGTGGTCCATCTCATGCCATTTAAAAGTGGGTAGTTGTTGAATACTTATTGGCAGTAGATAAAAGTTTTCCATCGGATTGCTTGTGCTAGGAGACAGACGAACAAGATCTACTAGAAACAAAGAGCAAGAACCACTTGGTTATTAGAAGGTGACAAAGCACTAAATTTTTCCATTGGATTGCTTGTGCTAGGAGACAGACGAACAAGATGGAAGCTTTTCAGGATGAGAGAGGGTACTCCTTTAATACAATCCCAAGTATGCATTTCCACTCAATGGATCATTTTGCTAAATTGTTTAAGGAAAGTGTGGTTTAATATGAAGAGGCTCAAAAAGAAGTTCTTGCTATCATACCCTCTATTATCTCTGAAGAAGAAAATTGGGCCCTACTTAAACCCATTGATAGAGAGGAACTAAAGAAAGTAGTCTTTGGAATGAGTATCGAAAAAACACCAGGTCCATATGGCTTTCCAATTGAGTTTTTTCAACCCTCTGGGACAACTTGGAGGAGGATGTAATGGTTGTTATAGAGGAGTCCAAAGCTAGTAAAAGAATGCTTAAAGCATTAAATCATACATTCATTGCCTTAATTCCAAAATGGGAGGAGGCGGTGCATATTTTAGATTATAGACCTATTGCCTTATGCAATGTCATATATAAAATAATCACAAAGGTAATGGTTGAGCGATTAAAACCTTTTCTACATAGCATTATTTCCTCAAAGCAATGGGGTTTTGTAGAGGGCAAGTAGATCTTTGATGGTGTGGTTTTAGCTCAGGAGGCAATCCGCTCAATGCAAAATTTGGTAATAGAGGGATGCTCATAAAATTGGATATGTCAAAGGCTTATTATAGGATGGAGTGGAGCTTCTTGTCAATGGTGATGACAACCTTCGATTTCTCTCAGGATTGGATAGAATGGGTCATGAGTTGTGTTTCTACTCCGACATACTTAGTGTTAATCAAAGGCCTTCCCTTGCAACCATTTGGAGCTACTCAAGGCCTTCGTCAATGAGATCCTTGTTTTCCTTATCTTTTTATCATATTGGTTGAAGGCTTGGGTAGACTCATCTTGAGGAGAAGACAACAAGGTTTGTTAAAATGTATCAAGGTGGGTGAGGAAGTTTTGACTCATTTACAATTGTGGATGACACAAGATTGGTGGGAGTGGCCAACTTCAGGGAAGCAAGAATGATTAAAGATACTCTTAATGTTTACCTTAGAGCCACAAACCAAGTCATCAATGATAAAAAATCCAAAGTGGTCTTTTTCAATCTTGATCGAAGGCTTTAGGACAAAATTTTAGAGATCTTGGTATTCATGAGGACTTCTCTCCCACTGGTATATTTGGGGGTCCCTTTGCATTTTAAAAAACTGAAAATAGATATTTGGAGGAATATTTTGGATTTTATCAAAGAAATAATTAATCATTGGTCTCACAAATGGTTAAGTTATGGGGGTAGACTAGCTTTTTTGTAGTCAGTCATTCAGGCCATGCCAATTTCTAAATTTTCTATCCTTGCTGCCCCACATACTATATGGAAAGAGTTAGACAATATGGCTAGAAATTTTTTATGGGGAGGAGTAAAAGGAGAGAGGAAATGGGCCTTAGTAGGTTGGGAGAAAGTAATTCAGCCCAAGGTAAAGGGAGGTTTGGGATTGAGGAGATTAGAGTTAAATAATAAAGCTTTGGTTGGAAAGCTTTACTAGAGGTGGATTTCCCAACCAACTTCTTTATTCAGTAGAGTTTTAACTAGTAAATATTTGGAACAAGTGAACCCGAATGAGGTGAGTCGTTTTCCTTTGGATGGTAATGGGTCCTTGGTGTGGTAGGCTCTAAAGTTAGGATCTCGGGTAGTGAAAGATGGATTATTCTATAAAGTGGAGAGAGGGGAGAAGGCACAATTTTGGATAGATTCATGGGATTAATACCTACCTATCATTATTAAATTTATAGAATTGCAACCAGTAAAAACAACCATGGAAAGAAGGGGTTAGATCCAGATTGAAATTTATTTCAACACTAGCTAGTTGGAGGATTATAAGTTTAAGCAGTTTAAGAATTTGGATGAGTGGCCAATTCCAATCCCTCCAGAATTGACACCCATCATGACTAAAATCTTGGCAAAAATATTTCTCATAAGTAGATATGAGGAGGATGAATTAGCTTGGGGCTATGGGAGCCTTGGAGTCTACACAGTGAAAGATGGATATGATAAGATCATTCCAGAACCTCCTCCTCATGCATATCAGGTTGAGGATTGGAGAAATATTTGGAAGTCCAAGGGTTGGCCGAAAGTAAACTTCTTTGCCTGGCAGTTCATGCACAATGGAATTCTTACTTTTGATAATATGAGACATAGGGTAATTGTTGGTCCATCTCAATGTGTTTTATGCTACAAGATCGAGGAAACATCTATCCACTTGATGTTTGAGTGCCCATTTACGCACCAAATCTTGGAGCGATGGTTTTTATCTTATAAAATTTGAGCCAATGGTGATTTGAATTAGGTTAATATTTAGGAAATATGGAAGAGGGGTAAATTTAAATCTAAATCTCTTTGTATCAGTTGGAAGCTTGGATTAAACTTCATTTGGTGGAAAGTGTGGTTAGAAGGAAATCACAAAATTTTTAGAGAAACATTTTCATGCTTAGATGACGTTTGGCAAACCATTTGGAGTAAAGTTACAAAAACGGTGGTATTTTATGCTAAAGAGGAAATTCTGGCTGATATAGGGATGATGGAGAAGAAATTTGAAGTGCAATAGGGGTAGGATGAAGCTAGTTGGAAACCACCCCTAGAAGGTTGGATTAAAATTAATATTGATGGAGCTGCAAAAGGCAATTTGGGTAGAGCTAGAATTGGAGTGATCTACAGGAATCATGTTGGGATAGTGCTATATTGGGAACTGCAAGGTTTGGAAATGGCCACAAACAATGAAGTAGAAGCCTTAGCTATAAAATTTGCTTCTAACTGGACGGTAAGACAAGGTTACAGGAGGATAATCCTAGAATCAAATTCTCAAATATTAGTGGGAGCTCTAGATTGCATGAGGAACTTTGCTTTGAAGACATGGAGGTTGAGGATTATTGTCACCCAAATTAAGGAATTGTGGAGGGAATTAGATGATGTGATTCCATTCTATGTGAGTAGAGATCTAAATGAAGTGGTAAACTTCCTGGTTAAGATGGGTATTGAGAAGGAGGTAGGGGTTTAGTGGCATAGTGACATGGCTATTGAGGATGAAAGGATTAGGCAGGTTGGTGAGAAAATCTAGTGTTTACCTAATTTGGACAACCATTTTAGAATTATGGTTTAGGAGATTTGGCTTCAATGCAGATCTTTTACTATTATCAACAGGCGTTCTTATTGGCTAAGGCTGGGAGGAATCTCATCCCAACTTGTAAATGATCTTTGTAATAATATAAAATTTTCAAAATCTTAAAAAAAAACACACACCAAAGGAGAGATAAACTAAATTAATTAAAGTCATTTATGTAGAATATAATATAAGATAAGGAAAATAGCCTAAGGATAATGGATTTCCAAAGAAATATAGTTACCAAAAAAAAATTGACTTAATCATTTATTTTTATTTGATTTTTATTATTGATTTTAAATATGAATTTTTGTATTTCCTCTATTCTTGCCTCTTGGAATAGATCTTATATTAATTCTATGGTTAAACTATTAATATAATTAACGTGTACATTTCTAAATGCCTTGTATTTCAAAATATATATATTTCCTTTGTCCCATGCTATTTTTTTTAATTTAGCAAAAAACCCCTTGCGAGGCTGCCTTGGTCTGAGAAACCACGACCAGGGGGTTCTACACCATCAAAATCACCCGGGAGTTGGGGTTTATTTCTAAAAAATGGAGTATAATACATACAATCTCTAAGAAGAGATGTGAGGCTATATAACATTGCATCCATTAATCATGTGTTTTATAGTCAACAACACATTTTTTTAATATAAGAATTGGTATGTTGGAAATCCACCGTATTAAATATGGAAGGTCACCCATATGGAAATGTGTTGTTCACTTTCAATGAGTTAGAAGCTCACCCATATAAAAATGTGGTGATTCACCTTCCATGAGTTACAAAGTGTATAATAAATGAAAATTACATAAACGTGACTTATCCTTTCGTTTTTTTGTCTTCTAGTGATGTGTCAATGATGTAATCTAGATGAGGGGGTCTAATGAAAGACAACCTCGTCTAGCAACGTTAATATCTTACAAGTTCACAAACCAAAAAATGAACAATAACAATTTCCTTGCATAAGAACATTTTTAGGAGATGTCGTGGCCAACACATTTGCAGAGAACTCTTCAATTTGTCTAGAGATATCTCAAATGGTTACAAGGTCATATTTATAGAGACCTGACACAAATACTATAAAATTAAATCCAGATAAAATTTTCTTTTTTCCCAGCATGCATTCCAATATAGATAAAATATTATAAAATCGGATCTGAATAAAAATATTATTTTTTAACATAGATTGCAATCTAGTTGAGATATTAAAAAATTAGATCTAAATAAAATATTATAAAACTAGATATGGATAATATATTATAAAATCATATTGAAATAAAATATTTTTTAACATGCATTGCAATCTGAATAAAATATTATAAAATCAAATCTAGCTAAAATTGCAATCCAAATAAAATATATTTTTTTCAGTTGCACATTTCACTTTTTTCATTTGGTTTGGCGATGCAATATTGCTTGTGAAGCCAGATGCCCTTGCACCATAATTGTTGAGGAAGAGAAGTATACCATGAGCTCCAACTCATGAACATTTCATGAACTCTGAAACTAAAGCCCCATACTTAGCAACTTCGAATGCACTCATCCATGTTGCTTCTTTAGTTATTTTATTCTTCCATTTCACCAAGTATTCATTGTACTCTTTGCCTCTTGTCTTCTTAATCACTCATGAGTCTATCACCACTTCTACCTCATCCCATTCTTTCTCCGACAACTTCTGTACCCACTCTTCCATTGAATGATCTAA
The DNA here is from genome assembly GCA_028583015.1 of Wollemia nobilis. Taxonomy (NCBI): domain Eukaryota; kingdom Viridiplantae; phylum Streptophyta; class Pinopsida; order Araucariales; family Araucariaceae; genus Wollemia; species Wollemia nobilis. The sequence continues at coordinate 1,297,466 of JAQPPZ010002540.1, read as the reverse complement.
AGTTGTACTGTCTTTTCCACTTGTTGATCCCTTATAATAAGGGTACAAATCTGCCACATTGAAAATTGGAGATATATCTATTCCTTTCAAAAGTTCTATCTCATAAGCATTTGCTGCAAATTTCTTCAAGATCTTACAAGGCTAATCTTTTTCCATTTTAGTTTGTTATAAGTTCCTCACATGAACCTTTCCTTCCTCAAATGAGCTAAAACTAGTTCTCCAACTTTAAATTCTTGTTCTCTCCTCTTGAGATCAACTTGTTGTTTGTATCTCATTGTACTCCTTTCCAAGTTTCCTTTCACCTCCTAATGTAACTCATGCATGTACTCAAAAAAATCCTCTGCTACAACACTTGGTCTTCCTAAATCAATTATACTTCTCAACTCATCAATCCCTCTAGGATTGTATCCATACACAATATGAAAAGGACTCTTTGTTGTACTCCTATTAATTGAGTTATTGTAAGCAAACTCAACTTGTGCCAATGTAGTATCCCATAGTCTTGGCTTCTTTCCAACCAAACATCTTAGCAAGTTTTTGAGGCTCCTATTGACAACCTTTATTTTCCCATCAATTTGTGGATGATAGGCTGAACTGAAACTCAACTTAGTGTCCAAATTTTTCCACAAGGTATGCCAAAAATGGCCCACAAATTTTGTATCTCTATCCGAAACAATGCTTTTTGGCAACCCATGCAATCTTACCACTTCTCTAAAGAATAGTGTAGCAATGTGAGTGGCATCACTTGACTTCTTGCAAGGTATAAAGTGTGCCATTTTTTAAAATCTATCTACAACAACAAAAATAGAGTCATTACCTTGTTGAGTTCTTGGTAGCCCAAGTATAAAATCCATACTCACATCTTCCCAAGGTCTCTCTAGTATAGGCAATGGCTGATATAAACCTGTATTTTGGCTCTTTCCCTTGGCATGTTGGCAAACTCTACAACCTTGTACAAATTTCTTCACATTTGCACTCATCCTTGGCCAATAATAACTCTCACATAGTTGTGCCAATGTTTTGTCCACCCCAAAATGTTTGGCTAGGCCTCCACTATGCTTCTCTCTCACCAAGTTCTCCCTCATTGAACTACGAGGTATGCACAAATGTTGCCCCTTGAACAACAAACCATCTTGAATGAGATAATCTAACCATGGAGTTCTATCCCTTTTAGTTGGGTTATTACATGCTACCCAAGCCTCCTTAAAATCCACATCATCCTCATATAACTCTCTCATGGAGTCAAATCTAGCAACCTCCATTCATATTTCATTCAACAAGAGACATCTTCTACTCAATGCATTGGCTACCCTATTTGATCTACCACTCCTATGCTTCAAAACAAATGAATAACTCTGAAGAAACTCAACCCACTTCATATGCCTTTGGTTTAACTTACCTTGGCTATTAATAAACTAAAGTGCTTGATGATCCGTGAATAGGACAAATTCTTTTGGTAGCAAATAATATCTCCACTTTTTGAGTGCTTGAACAATCACATAAAACTCTTGGTCATAGACTAAATATTTCTTCTTAGCTTCACTTAACTTCTCGCTGAAGTATGCAATGGGCTTACCTTCTTGACTCAAAACTCCACCTATCGTTGTCCCACTTGCATCACAATCCACTTGAAAGACCTTGTTGAAATCCAACAATGCTAGAACTGGTTGCTCCATCACTTTTTCCTTCAAAAGCTAAAAACTCTTCTCTACTGCAACTATCCAATTGAATTCATTTCTACCACCCTTCATTGTTTCTATGATAGGTGCACAAATGCCACTAAAATTTTTGATGAATTTCCTGTAAAAACTTGCTAGGCCATGGAAACTCCTTACCTCAAACATGCTTTTTGGTGATGGCCACTCCACAATGGCTTTCACTTTTTTGGGATCCATCCGCAAACCTTCTTGGAAAATTACAAAACCCAAGTACACTAATTCCCTCTTCATAAAACTGCACTTTTTCAAATTAACCAACAACTTTTCCTCCCTTAATCTTTGCAAAACAAGCCTTAGATGCATCAAATGTTCCTCTTTACTTTTTCTAAATATCAAAATATCATCCAAGTAAACAATTACAAACTTACCAAGAAATGGCTTCAACACTTCATTCATCAATCTCATGAATGTGCTTGGTGCATTTGTCAATCCAAATGGCATAACAAGCCACTCATACAACCCATCCTTTGTCTTGAATGTGGTCTTCCACTCATCCCCTTCTTTGATCTAGATTTGGTGATATCCACTCTTCAAATCTATCTTCGTGAAATACTCAGCTCCACTCAAGCAATCCATCAAGTCATCCATTCATGGCAATGGAAATCTATATTTTATGGTTATCTTGTTAATGGCTCATGAATCTATGCACATACACCATTCTCCATCCTTCTTGGGTGTTAGTATGACTAGTACTACACATGGGCTCAAACTCTCTCTAATCAAACCCTTGTCCAATAGCTCTTGGACTTGCCTCTTCATCTCCTCATTCTCCATAGGTGTCATCCTATACACTGCCTTGTTTGGTAAACTTGATCCAGGAATGAAATCCATATGGTGGTTGATGCTTCTCATGGGTGGCAACCCATCTGACAACTCCTTTGATAGGATATCAGCATACTCCTCCAACATACTTTTCACTTCATGTGGAATTTCATCCACTTTATCTACTGCCCCAACTTTTATGGGTTTAGCTATGAAAGCAAAGCAAGCTTCCTTTTTGTTCATCCCTCTTAGAAACTATTTTCCTAAGATTAAACACACTTTAGGACTGTTGTCCACTTCTTCCCCTTTGTCTTTCAATGGACTCAATGTATATTTCTTTCCATCCTTCACAATAGTGTAAGTATTCATTCTACCATCATGCACAACCTTTCTATCAAATTGCCAAGGCCTTCCCAAAAAAATGTGATAGGCATCCATGGGCATAATATCACATAAAATCTCATCTTTGTATGAACCAATCTAAATATTTACCAAACATTGCTCACTTACCAAGATTTGATGTCCCTTTTGTAACCATGAAACTTTGTATGGATTTGGGTGTTCAATCCTCTTCAATCCAAGCTTCTCTACCATCTCATTAGACACCAAATTATCTATACTTCTACTATCAACAATGACCTTGCAACATTTACCTCCTGATTTACATATAGTTCTAAACAAGCTCTTTCTTTGTATTGGCTCATGCTCCACCTTGGCTGGTTTCAACAACACTCTCTTCATCATGAGATATTCTCCTTGCTCTAGTTCCTCCATGTGTTTTGGTGAAGCAACACTCTCTTCCTCCACTTGAGCAATGTGATTTCTCACTTCATTTCCTCTACCATTATCCTATTGTACTTGTGGACACTCAAATACCCTATGACCAGCTTCTCCACACCTATAACAAGCTCTGATGAATCCTCTACCTCTTCCTCTACTATAGTAGCCTCTTCCTCTTGAGGAATTTCCTCTCCCTCTTGTATTTTGACTGAAATTACTATTTTGAGAAGTGTTGGCTTCTCCTTCTTGCATATGCTACCCTCTACCACTATTTGATTGTCCTCTTCCTCTAGAGAATCATCCTCTTCCTTTGGAATTATTTTGTTGCCTTCTAGACAACTTCTCCTCCACCTTCAAAGCACATTGATAGGCTTCTTCTACTGACCTCAATATTATCATACTAAACTCATCTTGAATAGATATGCAGAGTCCATTAACATACCTTGAAATTTTCTCTTCATCATCCTCTATATGGCCAACCCAAATAGTGAGCTTGTAAAATTCCTCCATGTAGTCTTTCACATTCATCTCCTTTTGCTTTAGGTTTTGCAACTTCTTGAATAGACTCATCTAATAATTTGATGGCAGGAATTTGACCTTCAATTTAGCAACCATTCTATCCCAAGATTTAATTTTCTCCTTGCCTTTTCTTTGTCTCTCCATTTGTACATGATCCCACCACATGGATGCATGACCCTTTAGCCTAGTGCAAGCAAACTTCACCTTTTTTGGGTCCTCCATCAACTCATAGTCAAAGTATTTCTCCATGTCCATGACCCAGTCTATAAGATCCTCAGGATTTAGACTTCCACTATAGCAAGGAGTATCCAACTTTGGTTTACTACCCATATTTGAAATTACCTTAAAAAATATGCTCTCAGGCTCATCCATATGGTCTTCTTCTTTAGGCTCTTGACCTTCAACTTCATCATCACTTACATCCTCAACATGTACTCCCCTTCTTTGTGTTGTCTCTATTGCATCCAATCTGGCTGTAATACCTCTCAACATCTCAGCTATATCAGCATTTCTAGGTGCCCTCGGTCTTCCTCTATGCGCCATGTCTTCTCCTTGCTAGGCTCTGATACCAAATGATGCAGTCTAGATGAGGGGGTCTAATGAAAGACAACCTCTTCTAGCAACCTGAATATCTCACAAGTTCACAAACCAGAAAATGAACAATAACAAATTACTTGCATAAAAAAATATTATGAGATGTCATAGCCAACACATCTGTGGAGAGCTCTTCAATTTGCTTAGAGATGTCTCAAATGGTTACAAGGTCATCTTTATATAGACTCGATAAAAATATTATAAAATCAGATCTAAATAAAATATATATTTTTGCTATACATTACAATTCATAAAAAATATTATAAAATCAAATATGGATAAAATATAATAAAATTAGATCTAATAGAAAACATTATTGTTTCTCACATGCATTGCAATTTAAATAAAATATTATAAAATTATATTCAGATAAAATATTATAAAATCAAACTCAGATAAAATATTATTTTTTTGACATACATTGCATTCTAAATAAAATATTATAAAATTAGATCTGACTACAATTTTTTTTTAAGCGAAAAACCCCTTGCGGGGCCACCTTGGTCTGAGAGACCACGAACAGGGGTTCTACACCGTCAAATTCACCCGGGAGTTGCACCTGACCCTGCCTGCACCAACATTATCAATTGGATTTTGGATACCCAATTAAGCTTTTTGGTAGGGTGGAGATTTGAACCTGGGACCTCTCTTGGAGGATTTCCCTCTCCTCTCCAACTCACCTACAACACCTAGGTTAATTTATAGTGGAAAACACCCCTTTCGGGGTGCCACTTTCAACAAGTTGGGCATAGGAGGAATGGAGCCTTGTCGGCCTCTACCAGCACATAGGACATTCCTAACTATACCATATATCTGTAGGATGGAGACAAGGGGAATAGAACCTAGGTCAGCCTCTACCAGCACCCAGGGCATTTACCACTGCAACACAACAAGCAGATAGATCTGACTACAATAGAAATCTAGATAAAATAAAAATATATTTTTTAGCTATGAATTTCTCTTTCTTTTTTTTGACGATGAAAGATTGATCATGAACATGGATGCCCTTGCATTAGTCAATTAAGCTAGAGATGCATTTTGAGTACAAAAATCTAATAATAGAAATTTACTATTTTTACAAAGAAATTTATTTTGTATTTTTTAGGGCCATTAGAGTGTTTTACCAAATTTGCCTATAGAAATTGTTGTTCTTTCTCTAATCTTTTTAATTCTACTTGAATGGATTAAAATGAAGTCTTGAGCACAAAGTTATGCCCCTAACAATGTGGTTAGGATAAAAATTTGATTTTTCTAGGATTTTGAAGCATAAAGCCATGCTACAAAAATGTCACATACCTGAATTATTTGTCCCCCCCTTAAAAATCAATGGTCCCTATTAAATCAAATTTTGACGTTAGGTTCAGAAATTGTTAATTTGATTTTTTGTGAGCCATTCCCTTTGGTGATCAAGTTGTAATGCCTTACCACTTTGTACATTTGAGTGGACTAATTTCTAGTGGTCCTAGAGCATGTGTCAATAATATGATACTATTCCACTGATGCTAAATTGTCTTTTTTTTTATTTGTGGAAAACATCCCAAAAGGGATGCTACTTTCGGGTAAGACCCAAGGAGGCAGGGGTATCCACTGATGCTAAATTGTCTAGATGTAGTTCTTAAATGTCCAATTATTCTACTACTATGAAAGTGTCCAACAAGATGGAATTTTTAGGTAATAATGAATGGAGTGCATGACTTGATGTACCTCTTGAAATGGTTCCTCATTCTTGGGTCAATAAAAGCACTTTTGAAGTCCTAGCAATATTTTTCCATCCCATAATGACCTACTACTTTGCTAAAATATACTTCCTAAATCATCTTTGAGTGCTCATTGGTTGGTACACAAATATGTCCCATGTGGCAAAGGTCATCATGAAAATACAAATCTGAAACATGCTTACCCATATGAAGATCTTGATATGTATTTGCAAAATTAGAATCTACTTCATACAAGGTGGATTGATTGGAAGCATAATATCCATTGGAGTAAAAAATGGTGATGAGAGCTATAATTGGATGTTACCTCAAATAATTTGTTGCTAAATTGACACTCTCTTTCTTATGCTTCATGGTCAAATGAAACTATTGCACATATATGGCCCACTTTTGATGTATTTCATTTCTTAGCTTACTCTATATTTGAATGAATTCCAAAGGTCTCAAATCTATGTGGATGTTGATTTCCTTTCCCAAGATGTACTGCTTCCACTATTTACATAATTGGAAAATGACACAGAGCTCTTTGTCATATATGAGAAATTACTTCATTGAATGTTTCTTTATGATAGGTAAATTGGATGCCCATGTAATGTGCGAAAAACTCCTAATGCATACTTTGATGCATCAATCATTACCTTAAAAGGTTGATGTAGATCAAGTAGAGAGTGTAGGATCTAAACACAATTGGTCCTTCAACCCCTCAAATTCTCTTTGTTGTGTATATCCCTAACAGAACTCGAATTTGGTACCTCCTTTGGTCCCTTGGTGTAGTAGCCAAGCAATGTGTGAGAACCCTAATATACATCTTCAATATAAATTAGCAAGACCTAAAATCTATGAAGCTCTATTAGAGTCTTTAGGGTAGGCTAATCTCTAATTACTTGAATCTTCCTAAGATCAACATAGAATCACTCTTTATCAACAATATACCTAAGGTACTAAATCTTCATCATGCTAAATGAGTACTCCAAATTAGCATATAACTTGCATCTTCAAAGAATCTAAAGTGCCTATCAAACTTGTTGTCTATGTTCCTTCTATGTCTTACTATAGATGAGAATGTCATCTATGTAGATAATAAAAAGTGAGTTGGTATAGGGATACAGGGTGCCATCCATCATCCTCATAAATGTGGGATGTGCATTGGTCAATACAAAAGGTATAACCAACCACTGAAAAAAACCCTCCTTGGATTTGAATGATAGTGGGATCTATGGGTATTTGTCGATAGTAGGATTTGAGATCAATTTTGGTGAAGAAATTTGAAACACAAAGTTGTTCTAGTAAGTCATCCATTAAAGGGAGTGGATAACAATTCCTCATAGTGATTTTATTCAAAGATCTATAATCAATACAAAGTCTTCAAATTCCATATTTCTTTGGAGCCAAGGAAATTGGACTACCACATGGTGAAGCACTTGGTCTTATGTGTCCCTTTTGTATCAATTATTGGATTCACCTTCTAATTTTATCAATTTTAAGTACTGGTCTACAATAAATAGGTGCATTAGGCAAAGGAGAACCAATAATTAAATCAATGGAATGCTTTATCTCACAATGAAATGGACCTTTGGTTGGTAGTTGAGCAACATGTTATATATACTCATTGAAAAATATTTTTTAAGGATGACTTAGTGGAAGATTTATTTTCAAGTTTTGTAAGTGTTTGATATGGCTAGTGTTGCACTAAAGTTCCTATTGCTTGATTCACAACTATTAAGGGAGAATAATTATGTTGTCTAGAATACCAAACTTAGAACACATCTCAAGTTTGAATAAGTATAAAAATTTGTAGATGTAACCATTATCCATCTTGTAATAGAAGGTGAAGATCAAACAAAGTTTGACAAGGTAGAAAAAAAAGCATAGTTGATCATTGTGTTCACAGTAGCTAATGAAGTACAAGCTTACCTTTGGGATTCAACCAATACCAATGATGCATGGGATAAACTACAAAAAAAATTGAAGCAAAGAATTAGAATCAATTTTTTTTTTCTCTAGAATCAACTCCATTGCATGAAGATGAAGAGTGAAGAATAAATTTAATTATGAGTATATCACTACAAGCATTTAGATAAAAGGTGTTTGTTAATAAACCAACTCTAAGTATTTGAAGATATATTCCTTTTTAATGCAATGCATTTGTGACAACATTAAATATCATTGAGTAAACACCAATATTTGAAAATTTGGTACCTACTTTAAAAAATAGAGGTCTTGAATTTAAGATAAGAATAAGAAAAAGTACTTCTTAAAAATAAAAAAGGGAAACAACCATTCAGAAGAGGCATAAGACCTAAAAAATTCTTCCAATGGAGAAATAATTCTCAAGGATATTAGAATAAGAGAAATGATTCTCAAGGATATTAGAATAAGAGAAATGATTCTCAAAGGATATCAACAATAAATAAATATTACAAAGGGATCTTACATCATTATCAAATCATGGGATCTTACAAAGCTTTTGTCAAGAAGCATACCAACATCAAGCAATCAAGATACTAGATGCGAGAAGTAATGTGATATCATAAAAATTGACAACATAATCCAAAACAAAGGAAGATTTGTTAGACAACATTAATAGATATTGGGACCTAATGGTTTAACAATAACAACTATTAAGGACTTTATAAGATGTTGCATTCATGTTCAAGAAAAATAGTAGCAACTATGGGATCATTTAAAGGGAATAAGATAAATGTGCATAATTGCTCAAGATTACATTCAAACTATACATCATATTTATCATATAAAAAAACTTATGATAAAAGGAGAACTTGCAAAGAATCTAGAACTTGATCACAATATAAATAAATAAAAATCATGAGAAGGTGAAGAAGCAAAAACAAATTGTACAAAACCTTCTTCCCATCACATGTAAGACAAAAATTGACGACCAATCAATTTAATAGTCAACATTGGATGCATGGTAGAACATCCTTCACATGAAGACATTGGAGAAGACACATATTTCATACATTGAATTTATAAGTATTAGATATTGAATAAATATTTATAATAAATGTATTTTTGGAGTGCATGATCAATGGAACTTGATGCTCCTAAGTATTATAGTACAAAGTCTAGAATGAGGGAGATTTCTCTCTCAAAATTCTAATATCACCCTCACATATTTCATCAAGTCATAATCCAAGATCAAAGAGAGATCCAAGAGCAAAAGCCTAAGCCAGAGCTAAGACTATGATGTAATAAGAGGGGTATGTTAGGAATTATCACGTCATATCCCATGTGACATGAGTGTGGTATAACCACCCATCACAAGGACTATGCATTCACTAAAGCTTAAGGATAGTTGCAAGATTAGTGATGAGCCTATAATTTGACTATTTTTACCATCATTTTGACTAGTTAATATTCATGCTTTTCATATGTGAATGTTGCATTCATTGGTAAAACTATATAGTAAATAGCAATTTTTATATTTATTTCCAAAGAGTGTGATTTAGTAGTTTTTATGGATTATTGCATGATTTATCTAAGTTAACTTGAGTTTGTGAAATGATCCACTAATTTATTAGTTACTTTTAATAGAGTATCTTTTTCTTATTTTAGGAATAGGGTCACTACAAATGGATGAAGGAGTTTTTCCCTATCTTTTACCGCCTGATTATGCGAAACTTTCCATAGGCTATGATTTTCTATAGCACTACAGACACTTTCCATAGTACTATGGATAACTTGTGAACCTACAAATATTATTCGTAGTAGAGGGGTTATCAAATGTGTATCAGGATTGGATTCATTGGAATATTTTGAATGAATAAAAAGGGAGTGATCACCAAGAGGGAGGCACACTAGTAAGCGGTTATTAATGATATCCTTATCAAATGAATAAAAATAACTTAAAAAATCTGGAACAATTACACCACATGGTTCTTTTCAACAAACTATTCGTGTTTCCTTTATTGAGTTGTTTTGTATGCAATTGAGAGTAACTATAATCTCACTGTTTTAGGGAAATAAAAACAATATTCGTTTCAGCTGTTTATTTTTTCTAGAAGTGATTGTTGCAGCATTGGTTGCATCTTTTGAGTGTTGTAATTGTTCAGTTTAGGGGATTAGTTACAACTAGTCTATAAATAGTTTAAAGTTAGCATTGGTAGAGAATATAGGGGACATAAGAGATAGAGAATAGAGGAGAATGACAATAGAAATTTGAAATTTCGAAGAGATCAAATTGTATTGTAATATTTTTATATCAATAAAGTAGATTTGTATTTCATCCTATCGAGTGCTCCAATTTCCTGAGTTTTAACTCAGAAGAACTTCGTTTGATGCTTGGAGAAAGGGCCTGCTATAAGTAATTGGTTCCTTGGAATCCTAAGGATGGTATTTTATATTTGAATAGAACTCTTCCAAGTTTCATTAGTGTTTCTACATTAGTTTTAGATAGTGATTAAAGTTTAATTGTTACATTGTTGTGATTCTGTAATTATGTTTAATAGTCAGTAAGTTATAGTTTTGTAATGAAGTTTGGTATATTTTATGTGATTTGTTTACATAAAATAGAGTTTGTTATCTAACTTTCATTATGTATTGTTATTGAGTATAGATTATAGTTTAGTTCTAAAAAATAGCAGTCTTTGGGAAAGAGAAAAGTTACCCTTCAAGCTAGTAGCTTGGCTTAGCCAATGCTAGCAACTTAGTCAAGAAATTTTATTTGAATCCTTGTAGAAACTACTGTAGTTACATATGCTTTTTTGGGCACCTCATAAGTATATATACTCGGGTTGACATATAAAAATGCCCATTATTTTGGCGTCATTGTTGGGGAGGTGTCTAACACTATAGTAGATTCCTCAAGACAACTATACACTACAAGATTTGTTTGGGATGAAGGTTGAAATTTACCTTAAATGTCCTCTTGCATAGTATTTTTTTTTTCATAAATGCATTTAGGATTCATGAATAGAATGTATGTTTTTCCCTAGAGACGAGAAAGGATAATTCTTGCCCAATAACCCAAAAGTTGGTGTAGGGTGGGGAAATCCTATAGGATCCAAAAAATGACTAGGACCCCAAACAAGAACAAACAAAGAGGTACAAATAGGAGAAGGGGATAAAAATATAGCTACTACAGGATCACTTGGTGGGTCACCTACTAAAATCATTTGCCAAGATATAGTATCAAAGGTAGAAGTATCGATAGTTGTATTAGAATCAAGCCCACTTAGAGAAATAGGACCTTGAAAAAACATACCAATCAACGAGGATATTGTCATTGAATTCATAGAAAAAGGTACTCCTTCCTCCACTATTCCACACAACGTTAGCAGTAGGAACTCTAGAAGTAGTTCTCAAAACCACAATAGAAGGAACAAAAGAAACCCCTCTAAGAACCTGTCACAATATTGAAGGGTAACCTTTAGAGGGTACTAGGCTGAACTTTGAGAAGAGTCCACCATTCCATCACCAAATACAGGCTGAGAATTTGTGTTGGACCCATGGGCTTACAACATATTGGAAGCAATGGCTAATGAGGAAAAGCCACTGACCACTTTTGAATTTTCGATAAATGAAACTAGGAAAGAAACTAAAATGAAAAATATCCCACCTACAATTTTTCCACTTTAAATGGTTTGATCATAAAAGACCTTGATGTCTTCCTCTTTGAATATGATGTGTTATGGCAGAGTTATGACTATAGGATTGATGCATAGAAACTTAAACTTTTCCTAGCCATACTAAAGGGGGCTACATTACGATGGTTCATGGGACTAGGAGGTAAGGATATCGCCACTTGGGAAGCCATGAAAAAAGAGATTTTGTAGAAATATCAAGATTACTACAAAGCCTCAAAAGCCAAAGATGAGATTTTATGAATGACACAAAAAGAAGGTGAAAGCTTAGAAGACTATATGGAGAGATTCCAATTCAACTTAAGACAACCAAAGCACTCAAGCATGAGTGAAGAAACTCTCAAGGTAATCTTTCTGAGGGGAATATCAAATGAATGTATAGAGGCCTTGAATTTGATGGTTGGAGGAGATATTTTTAGGTTGAATTTGAAGATATTAAGGGTCTCTACTGCAAGTACTCACGATATACCATGAGGAAGAGCAAGACCACAATAAGTGGTAAAACTACAAAGAGAATTACAACTTCAACTGATATAACTATAATTAAAATTAGTAACATGGATGATTTCAAAACTAAAATTCTTAGCTCTTTAGATAGTCAGCTAAACACCTTTTAGGCAAGGAGGAAGACTTGAGAAACATATGGAATTTTGGTGTCTATTGTAGATGTACCAAAAAGTATGCTAGGCATGAATACCCCATCGATAAAGTTAAAATATATAGCATTTGCCATTCTAAACACAAAACAAGCAACTACCCAATGATACCAGAGATCAAAGCAACTTATTAGATTAGGGTCCAATAGACATAAGATCTTAACTACATCAATCAAAGGAGATCAAGACCGTTGTAGTAGAACATGCCACCATAATTTTGGCTGAACATACTAGGTACATCTTTTGGAAATCCATAATTTCAATACAACCCTAATCAAAATATTGCTAATGCATGGTTTCCTCAATAAGGGAGGCAATTTCCATCCCAACAAAATCAAGCTCCTTAGATGTTTAATCCAAATCCTTGGTCTCAACAACATAATCAATCATGGAAAAATCAATTTTGGCAAAATGTACAAAAAATCAATCATGACAAATCCCACAACAAATGTGGAATCCTCAACCGAATTGGCAACCCGACAACAAGCCTGTCTACCAACCCAAAATAAACCAATTTCACAACAACCTACGCAACAAAATTAGTTACCTACCCAACCCATCCCTCATCCTAATAATGAATCGAGATAACTGGTCTACAATCATAAGTACTACCCTACATCTTCACTCAATGTTGTACTTCTTTGATCAGGCAAGATTCTTAAATATCCTCAACCTCCAATCATTGAAGAATTGTTAGAAGACGAATGCACCATACAACCACCCTCTCTGGAGGAAAAAGACCCACAATTGAATCAAGAATATAATTCCACAAATCAACCAGGGCAACCTCCATTTCTTGAATGATTGAATCACCTAAAAGAGGACCCAAAACCATAATTTGATTTTTTAGGGAAATTAAAGAATGTATGCCTCAAGAGATCGCTCTTCCAAGCCATCAAGGACGTCCCAATTTACACCAAGGCAATCAAAGAATTATGTCTCAAAATATTTGGATGAGGAAGGAAATATCCTACAACTATCCATGTAGTAGGATAACTTGCTAATCTCATGCTAGGAAAATTTATTATTCCTCATTATTGTGCCCTTGGTAGCCTCGTCGTCAATGTATACATTGTGAGAACCTTGGTTTCCAAAGTCTTGATAGACCTAGGAGCCGCAATCAATGTGATGATTATGAAAACGATGGATGAATTATCTCTTTGATATTTGAGACCCACCCCTACCATCTTACATATGGAAGACCACTCAAATATCACCCTAGAGGGGATACTAGAGGATGTTGTTGTTTCAGTTTATTCCTGGGAATACCCTGCTGACTTAATGGTGTTACGACCTAAATCTAGTTTAGGGGTTCCCCTATTATCCTTGGGCATCCATGGTTGGCAACAATAAGATGCATACAAAGGTTGTAGATCAGGAAATATGACAATATCAAATGGTGCTTCAACTAAAAATATCAATCTATATCCTCCAACAAAACCTACTGAAGATCCTGAAGACCCTATGTAGATGGATCAACATGAGAATGATACAACCATTATAGAACCAATCCTAACTACAAATAAAACATTGGCTTTAAAAGAAGAGGATGAAGATACCACTATTAGTAAATTTCTCCAAAATATTGCTCCTCCTAAAGATACAACAAAGGAAGAGTTGGAAATCTATCAATCTTGTCCCCTATATGGATCAATCTCTAAAGAAATGTCGGAAGACTCCATTATTTTTCATCAATTATTACCACATATTTGTGACTTATAGAGTGTTAAGAATAATACCCTTGTCAAAATTGTTGAAATTGCACCAGGGAAAACCCTCAACATCAATAAGCAACTGATTCCCAAACAAGAAAAAGAGTTCCTTAACATGCTTTCATTACATAGTCCTACCTTTGCTTGGGAATATCAAGATATGAAAGGAATAAGTCCTATTACTTGCACTCATCATATTTACATTCAGGAAAATGTAAAGCCATTATGACAACCCCAATGAAGAATGAATCCTTCCTTGAAAGATATTGTCAAGGATGAGTTGCAAAAGTTGTTAAACACTAGTTTCATCTATCCAATCTCTGATAGCCAGTGGGTGTCCCCTCTCGTCATAGTATCGAAAAAGAATGAAAAATGACAAATTTGTGTTGATTATAGGGCACTTAACAAAGCCACCCAAAAAGACCATTTTCCTCTTCCTTTCATGGATTAGGTATTGGACTCATTAGCTGGTAAAAAGTATTTCTCATTTTTTGATGGTTTTAGCAGATATAGCCAGATTTAAATTGCCTCAAAATATCAAGACAAAACCACATTCACTTGCCCTTGGGGGATATATGCCTACAAAGTTCTACATTTTGGACTTTTTAATGCACCCATTACATTCCAAAGAGTTGTCCTTAACATCTTTTCAGACTTCACAACAATCGTGTGGAAATATATATGGATGCCTTCACGGTGCATGGTAATACATTTGAGGAAACACTCGCCAGTCTTGAAAATGTTTTACAAAGATGCCAAGATGCAAACCTTTCATTAAGTAATGAAAAATGTTACATGATGATGACAGAAGGAATTGTGTTAGGACACCACATATCTGTTGATGGCATAAAAGTCGATCTAACAATAATCAATATCATACAGAATCTACCAGTCCCTCAGAAAGATGTTCGTAATTTCTTAAGCCATGTTGGATATTACAAAAGATTCATACATGATTTTAGCAAGATTGCAAAACTATTATTTACCTTGTTGACCAAAAATGCAGAGTTTGTCTGGACACTAGTATACCAAGAAGCCTTTGATTCACTGAAAGACAAACAAATAACTACACCTATCCTGCGAGGCCCAAATTGAAACCTACCTTTTTCATATTCATAAAGATACTTCTGATACAACATTAGGAGCAGTCATGGGACAAAAGGATGGAAAGGAAGCTTACCCCATCTACCACATCAACAAAAATCTTTGAGCATAACTCAATTACACCATAATAAGAAAAGAATTTCTCGTCGTAGTATATGCTATCAACAAGTTCTCCCATTATATTACAAGTTACCCTATCTTTGTCCAGATCTAACTAATAAACCTGTTCTTTATGGTAGAATTATTAAATGGTTCTTATTATTACAAAAATTCGATCTTAACCATAATTGATAAACCCGCTAGGGAGAATGTTGTTACTGATTTCCTTTCCAGATTAACCCATAGCAAGGAAGGGCAACCTGTTGAAGATTCTTTCCCAGATGAACATCTTTTTGTAGTATTTGTGAAGACACCATGGTTTGTAGACAAATGGGTGAAAGTAAAACCCCTTGCACATGCCAAGCAGGAACAAATTGCAGAATTTTGTATGAGGAGATTTTTACTCGATACGGGGCTCCAAGGGAAATCGTTACTGGCCAGGGGCCTCTATTTACTTCTAAATTAATCGAGGACCTCATGGCCCAATATGAAATCAAACATCAAAAGTCCACACCCTGTCATCCGCGGCCTAATGGATAGGTGGGGGTAACTAACAGGGAACTTGAGAATATCCTCACAAAGACAATGAAGACCCATCTCAAAGACTGGGTAAACCGTCTTCCAGAGACTGTTTGGGCATATAGCACAATCTGGAAGACCACCCCTAGACTTAAACCATACGAGCTTCTATATGGTAAAAAGGCAGTGCTTCTGATTCAATTTGAGATTTAGACATTACAAACGACATTCCAGTTAGGAATACATCTTTCAAAAGCTCAAAAACAATGAATGGAGCAGTTGAACGCTTTGGAATGTCGTTTGAGGATTAAAAAAAGACCCTACAGATTCAATGCAACAACCTTCAAATCAAGGGACACTCGGCAGAATCACATATTTCAGGTAAATCATTTGCATCTAGTTCACTAAAAATTACTATTTCTACTTTTTGAAATTTTTGTAAATATTGCCTTTATTATTACGGTATAAGCAAGCTTCACAGCCTAGTCCATAATCACTTTTCTGTAGTGACAGAAGGTTGACTTAGCCGTAGCCGTCTTCCCGTAACACGGATAGTTAACTTTTTCGTAACTACTTGCCAATAACATTCAGTCGTAACTTTCCTATAGTCACTTATCCACAACATGAACAATGCTTTTGTCCATAGTAAGTTTTCCCTAGCTACTTTCCTGTAGGGCAAGCATCAAAACTTTCCAGATCCATTCACTTATCCACAACATGAACAATGCTTTTGTCCATAGTAAGTTTTCCCTAGCTACTTTCCTGTAGGGCAAGCATCAAAACTTTCCAGATCCATTTATCCCTACTGAAGCCCATTCAAATCTGTGATCATTGCGAAGATATTAATCATTACTAAGGTTCAAATTATATAGACTGTTCCAACAAACTTATAGTTATTTTATTGGTTTGGTGCACACTCTATGCACTTAAAAGATTCAGATAAGACTATTATCTTTACAACAACATGCTCAAAGTTTAAAATTAAATCTCTTCTTAATAAATGCCTAACCTCACAAACAATTTTTAAGCTGAAATATGTTGAACGGTGGCTAATGGTCAAGACAACTGGTATAGCTTTCATGATCATCTGGGGGAGTTACATCGCGATCGTTCAAGTCATCATGACTGACAGCGGAATATTCACAAGTTACACGAGTGAAACCCTCGTTGCCTCTGAAACGTTGGAAATGAAAGAAAAAGGCAGAATTTGTGATGCCCTTGGAGACACTAGCAATGGTGATCGAAGCTGCAGAACAAGAAGGGACCTCTGTAAGGGACAGACTAGAGGGAATGGAGGAGCAAACAACCAGCATGGCTATAAAAGAGATTTGTATGGAGCCTTTGGACAGGCTAATTGAAACCCTCTCTCGTGAGGAATCCATTATGAAAACCCCTAACCGAACAGGAGGGGGTGAAGGGCAGCCTGAGGAGACTAATGTGCTTGACCCCACTCAACCAACTATTGAGTTCACTCAGTCAGATGTAGAATTGGCTATGGAACAGGTGCCATAGATCCAAGAACTTGAGGAAGAGCTCCACGAGCTGAGGACGTTAGCCAAAAGTAGGGCTTCAAAAATTGAAGGGCCACAACTGGAGTTGATGAAGATTGGATGAGGAATCAAAACAAAAACTTCAAAAATTGCAGAGCTCCAGATTGAACTGGTGAATAAGAAAGGAGAAATTTGCAGAGGTGGCATGATTGCAGATAGAAGTGATGGAGAGTAAGAGGGAAAGCAATGACTTGAAGAAATCCCTTGAAGAGAAATCTTTAGAAATTGAGGAGCTTCAAGCTAAATTAGCAAAATATTTGGAATTTGAAGAACTACGGGCAGGATCCTTGAAAGGCAAGGAAAGGATTGTTGAATTAGAAGCCCAGTTAGCAACACTAACAAAAGCAAGGTCTTTAGAAGTCAGAAGATTATAGGATGATTTGGCAAGCAACAAAGCAGAGTTGGCTGCATCCCAATAAGCTTCTGCAGAACTGAACCAAAAATTGAAGGAAGTGACAGATGAGCTGACCCAAACACAGATCGAGGTCTCCAAATTAAGGACAGAATTGGAGGAATATGATTTGGGGTTCATTACACTCCCTAAACACGAGGAGAAATTGGAAGCATTAAAGGCTTACTATTAGTCTTTGATGGAAGAAGAAAAACAGAAAATGCAAGAAGAAGAACAAAATGATGAGAATTTTTATGTGTCAATCCGAGTAAGTATACTTATGAGGTACCCAGCAAAGTATATGCAACTACGATAGTTTCAAGAGGAAGAACAAAAGGATGAGAATTTTTATGTGTCAATCCAAGTAAGTATACTTATGAGGTACCCAACAAAGAACCAAATGGTGTAACTGTTCCAGACTCTTCAAGTTGTTTTTCACATTCGTGTCCACATGGATGCCGTTGATAACCGCTTACTAGTGTGCCTCCCTCCTGTTGATCACTCCTTTCTGTTGAATACCAATGACAATTGAAAAAATAGAGAAATGAACAAATGCAATCAGCTGAAAAAAGGATTAAACTCAGAATGCATAAAACACTTCAGTCTTTATTGATAAATGCAGTCTTACAACAGCTGGGCTGTTTACATTACATGGCTGTCATCATACACAACACAACCACAACACAGCCAATGGCTGTTACAACACAATGCAATGCCCAAGAAACAGGGCATGCAATCTATTACAGCCCAATTACAGCCAAAGCAACAGCAAAACACAGCAGAAAAACAGAGTTTTCTCCCTCTGTCACAGACCTGCAACCAAGCACAACAAAAGGAAAAACTTGATAACTACAGCATCCCTCCCAGCTTACCTTCTCTGGAGTAACAACCCCTGCAACTGCAGCCTGAAACCTCTGCCATTGCAGCCTGCAAATGTGGGCTCTGACCTCTGCAACTGCAGCCTGCAAATGTGGGCTCTGACTTCTGCCACTGCAGCCTACTGCTGGTGTCAGTGCTGGCAGTCTGGTGGTGTCAGTGTTGGGGATGTGGCCAGAGTAGTGGCCACAAACCAAACAATCTCCCACTTGGCAACTACTCTGGCCAAGGTTGTAAGCCTACCTTACCTTGACACCAAGTGAATTTTTGTGCATCCAAAGACTTGGTTAATGCATCTGCAACATTTCTTTCTGTCCTCACTTTGAGTAGCTCCACCTCTCTAGTTTCTACCACTTCTCTAATGAAGTGAAACCTCACTCTAATGTGTTTAGTCCTAGAGTGAAACTTGGGATTCACTGCAAGATCAATTGCACTTTGGTTGTCACACCAAAGAGGTATTGGTCCTTGCTCAAATCCCACATCCTCACATAATAAATGCAGCCATATAGCTTCTTTGGATGCCTCTGCAGCAACAATGTACTCAGCTTCTGTTGTAGATTGGGCAACCACTTCTTGCTTCTTACTTCTCCAACTAACTGCACCACCAAACAACATGAAGATATATGCACTTGTGGACTTGCCCTTATCTACATCTCCTCCAAAATCTGAATCAACAAAACCCTGTAATTGTTTGTTTTCGGCTGCGTCATAACATATTGCATAGTCTTTTGTCCCTTGTAGATACCTCATTATCCTCTTAACAACAACCCAATGTTGCTTACCGGGATTGGACATGAATCTACTTACAACACCCACTGCATGGGCTAAATCAGGTCTTGTACATACCATTGCATACATGAGCTTTCCAACTGCACTTGCATATGGTACATGTGTCATTTCATCCTCTTCTTGCTTGTTCTTTGGACTCATTTCATTTGACAATGCCACTCCCACTTGAGATGGAGTGTTCACAGGAGTGCTCTTATCCATGCTAAAGAGTTCAAGGAGATCCGCAATGTACTTCCTTTGGCTGATCCAAAGCCTTCTTGTCATGCGGTCTCTCTTGACTTCAATGCCCAAAAAATAATGCAATGGACCCAAGTCTTTCATGTCAAATTTCTTTGACAATTCAGATTTTGTCCTTTTTACCAACTCCTTTGAGTCACTAAGCAAAAGAATATCATCAACATACAAGACCAAAATAATGAAGTGATTTACCTTTTGCATGAAGTAGATGCAATGATCTCCATCACTTCTTGTGAAACCATGTTCAATCACATGCTTGTCAAACTTGTGGTACCATTGTCTTGGGGATTGCTTCAAGCCATAGAGTGCTTTCTTCAATTTGCACACCAAGTTGCTACTCCCACTTGCTACAAACCCTTCTGGTTGTTGCATATAAATGTCCTCATTGAGCTCACCATGAAGAAAGGTTGTCTTCACATCCATTTGCTCAATTTCCCAATCATAGGCTGCTGCCATTGACAATAATAATCTGATTGAAGCAAGTTTTGCCATAGGAGAGAAGGTTTCATTAAAGTCTATACCCTCTACTTGAGTATATCCTTTTGCCACCAGCCTTGCCTTATATCTTTCTATTGAACCATCAACTTTGTACTTCCTTTTAAAAATCCATTTACAACCAACTGCTTTCCTATCCTTAGGCAATGGTTGCAAATCCCAAGTCTGATTTTGTTCAAGTGACCTCATTTCTTCTTCCATAGCCTTTTTCCAGTGAATAGCTTCATAACTATTAAGAGCCTTTTTCACACTTCTTGGCTCATCACACATAGAAGACAATGCAAAATAACTAAAATCATTTGGTTCATAGCCAAACCTATCAGGTGCTCTTCTTTGCCGAAGACTCCTCCTTGTAACTTGATCACTCTGTTCAACTTCTGATCCTTTGAGTTCTATCTCATTTCTTGGTTGTACTTCATCATGGATAGGCTGATTACTCTCATGATTACTCTCCATAGTAGTCTCTTCTTGCTGTTGTACTTGACTTTCATCATTAGACTCACTTGCAAGCGGTTGCACCTCACGCAATGGAGTTGAAACAGGAGTAACACTTGTATTTGGCAACTGCTGCTGTAAATTTCCAGCTTGCTGATTTTTAATTTCAGAATGTACTCCATGTTGTTCCTCATTTCCTTGAGTATCCATATTTGCTTGTTTTTCACTAGCAAACTCTTCCTTGAAGATGACATCTCGGCTGAATGTATGACGATGTTCTGATGGGATCCATAGCTTGTATCCTTTGATTCCTTCACCATACCCAATGAAAATGCATTTCATAGACTTGTTATCAAACTTCCTTCTATTCTCCTTGGGAACATGCATGTAGGCTTCACATCCAAAGACTCTTAGATGTGCTATTGTGGGCTTCTTGCCACTCCAAGCCTCCTTTGGTGTCTTTCCACCCAAAATAGAGCTAGAAGACAAATTGTTCACATAATTTGTTGTATGTAAAGCTTCAGCCCAAAAATTTTTGCTTAAGTGTGCATCCTCTCTCATGCTCCTTGCCTTCTCCACTAAGGTTCTATTTAACCTTTCTGCAACACCATTTTGTTGTGGGGAGTATGGTGTAGTTTTCTGCCTTGCAATGCCATGCAACCTACAAAATGCATCAAACTCCTTGGAGCAATACTCACCTCCATTATCAGTCCTTAGTGCTTTTACCTTCTTCCCTGTTTGTCTTTCAACTTCAGCCACAAAGACTTTAAACATATCCAAAGCACTACTTTTATGTTTCATGAAGTATATCCATGACTTCCTTGAGAAGTCATCAATGAAAGTGATGAAATATTTGGACCCTCCCATGGAATCCACTTCCATTGGTCCACATATATCAGAATGTATCAACTCAAGAATTTCTTTGCTTCTATATTCACTTGAATTAAATGAAACTCTTTTTTGTTTTCCCATGACACATGCTTCACAAAAATCAAATGAACCAAACTTCATACCTTCCAAACCTCAAACAATTTGCTTGTTGCACATCTCACGTAGGCTCTTCTCTCCAAGATGTGCCATCCTCCTATGCCACAACATCATTTCTGACATCTTTGTTGTTGTATGGGATTTTCCACTCTCTGTTGAGCTTGTATTTGCACTACCAACATCAATAGGGATTGCATCTAACTTGTACAAGGTTCCATGTCTTATACCTCTAGCCAAGACCATGGCTCCACGAACTAACTTACACCCATATTTGGCAAAGAGAGTCTCAACATTAGCCTCTGCAAGTTGACTTACTGAGAGTAAGTTCTGTGTCAAACCTGGAACATGTCTTACATCTGGTATGGTTTTGATCCTTCCATCACTAAGCTTAACTCTTACACTACCTTTACCAACAATTTCATAGTGATAATTATCACCAAGAAATACTTTGCCATAGTGATTTGTTGTATAGTCCTTGAACCACTCTCTATGTGGTGTCATGTGAAAGGATGCTCCAGAGTCTATTAACCATGCTTCATCTTGGACATTCATTGTCAAACATGTAGCAATATACAACCCTCCTTCACTGGTTGATGGAGTTGCTAAAGATCCTTCTTTTTCCTTGGAAAGATCAGCCTTGCACTCACTCTTCTTGTGTCCCTTTTGCTTGCATTTCCAACAAACAATTTCTTGCTTCTTTCCTTTGCTTGGAAATCTTCTTCTTGATTTGGACCTGTAGCCATTGTCATAGAATTTATCACTCTTTCTTTCTCTACTTCTTCCTCTATCCCTAACAACCAAGGCTTCTGAGTTTTTAGTAGGTTCAGAGGTCCTCCTTCTAGTTTCTTCTTGGAGCAACTGACTAATGATCTCATCCTTCTTGAGATTTTCCACTTTTGTGCTCCCACTGATTGCTACAATCAGATTGTCCCATGAGTCTGGTAAGCTGCAAAGCAAGCAAATACATTGCTCCTCTTCTTTGATCTCATCACCAGCTGATTTCAATTGATTTACTAGGGTGTTGAAGGTGTTTAAATAATCAGCTACATTTCCTCCATCAGCCATCTTTAATGCATACAATTTCTTTCTAAGAAATATTAAATTCATAAGTGACTTTGATTCATAGAGCTTACCCAGATTATCCCAAAGCTCCTTTGTTGACTTGGCTCCAATAACATTCATTAAGACTGAATCTGCAAGGTTCAAACCAATCAAGGCAATTGCTTTGTCATTCATCTTGTCCCAGTCATCTTGACTAATTGTTGCTGGCTTTGGATCCTTGATGATAGTCTCCTTCAAATCTCTCTCTACAAGAAGATATTCCATCTTCAACTTCCACAAATTGAAATTCTGCCCATTGAACTTTTCAATGGCAGACTTGCTATGGTCCATTCTCTGCTCCAACTGGTTTCACAAAATACCCAGGCAATATTCTTCACACCTGCAGAGTTTCCTCAATAGAGCAACACTTCCAATGTTGCCCCAAGCTCTGATACCAATTTGTGAATACCAATGACAGTTGAAAAATAGAGAAATGAACAAATGCAATCAGCTGAAAAAATTATTAAACTCAGAATGCATAAAACACTTCAGTATTTATTCATAATTGCAGTCTCACAACAACTGGGCTGTTTACATTACATGGTTGTCATCATACACAACATAGCCACAACACAACCAATGGTTGTTACAACACAATGCAATGCCCAAGAAACAGGGCATGCAATCTATTACAACCCAATTACAACCAAAAGCAACAACAAAACACAACAAAAAAACATAGTTTTCTCCCTCTGTCACAGACCTGCAACCAAGCACAGCAAAAGGAAAAACTTGATAACTACAACATCCCTCCCAGCTTACCTTCTCTGGAGTAACAACCCCTGCAACTGTAGCCTGAAACCTCTGCCATTGCAGCCTGCAAATGTGAGCTCTGACCTCTGCAACTGCAGCCTGCAAATGTGGGCTCTGACTTCTGCCACTGCAGCCTACTGCTGGTGTCAGTGTTGGCAGTCTGGTGGTGTCAGTGTTGGGGATGTGGCAAGAGTAGTGGCCACAAACCAAACACTTTTTGATTCATTCAAAAGATTCCAAGGAAGCCCAATCCTGACGAACTTTTGATAACCCCTCTACTACAGATAATATTTGTATGTTCACAAGTTATCTGTAGTACTATGCGTGCTACGGAAAAAACCGTAGTCTATGGGAAGTTTCCCATAGTTGGACGGTAAAATATGGAAAAAGCTTCTTCATCCATCTGTAGTGACACTATTCCTGAAATAAAAAAGATACTCTCTTGAAATGAGCAGATTAGTGGATTATTTCACAAACTCTAGTTAACTTAGATAAATCATGCATTAATCCATAAATTAGTAGTATTTGGTGAATAGATTCCCAAGCCTTGTTTGGCAAGGTTTTGATTCTTCTGACTTCATTATCTAAATCACACTTTTTGGAAATAAATATAAACATTGCCATTTACTAGACATTTTTACCAATAATTAAAACATTCACATATGAAAAGCATGGATATTAGCTAGTCAAAATGGTCTAATAATAGGCAAATTATAGGCTCATCGACTAGTTAGTGAGTTTTGTCAAAATTGGGTTGTATTTAAATATTTATCATTTTATAATATAAATTATCGAAGTAGTTTATGATATTAGGGAAAAAATTTGGTTGGCTGTTATCCAAAGATCAAGGAAAAAGTTTGGCAAAATTGTTACTTCAAAAATATATATGGTTTTTTGATTCAATAAAAGTTTTTAGGAAATGAACCCTACCTAAAGGCTTGAGAATGTGGAACTTCCTATTACATTTTTTAAAATTTGATCAAGAAATATATTAGAGGGTTAGTTAATGAGGGGGCTTTTACAAAAAAATTTATCTGGGTCTTGGTTGAAAATTTATTTCTTATTTTTGATATAAAAAAAAATTGTTGGCTTGGGAATGTTTAGCTTGTAAATGTCTAAAGGTCAAAAACTATATTTACTATGAGCAACAAGAAAGAGAGGACCTCAAATAATTAGTGAACAAGTTTCAAAAAATGTTTTAGGAATTCTATTTTCCTATTTTTATATGGAAGGATGAGTTAGTTTAGAATTTCTCAAAATATAGTGGATACTCAATCAAGTTAGGATATAGGGATTTAAAGCAATTAAAATTCCTTACTATTAATGATTTTCCCTAGAAGAATGTGCTACTACACTATTTGTTTATTGGAACCAACAATTATAGTAAATAAAAAAAAGAGGTTACAATAAAAAAGGAGTTGGAGAGATCACAGCTTGGGGCCCAAGGCCACCCACACGATCAAAACCAAAAAATAGCCAGAGAAACCAGAATATAAATACAAAACCAACCCTTAAAAGGGTGAACAAACAACATAACTAAGCACAGGAAGCCGCTCTCAAAGGAGGAGGAGGATCATTCTTTGGCCCAAAAGAGCCCAAACCATGAGGATTGTCTACAGGCGGATCGATAGACCAAGAGTTATCAGGAGCAACAATGTTCATCAAAGGAACCATAATACCCCAACCAGGGGGAGTAGAATTGATCAAAGCTGAAGGTGGTAATGGAGCAGAATGAGCAAGAGCAAGAGGAGAAGTAATCGATTGAGGAGACAGGCTAGGGCTCCAACCAGTACCATGATCAGTTGAGTGATGCACATGACTCCAACCATGCTACAAAGAGCATGAACGCGAATGATGCCTATTGTGAGAACTAGGAGGAGACCAAGCCCTACTATGAGCACTGGTAGAATGACCTGAGGTCGAAGAATGTCGCCCCCTCGACCTACTACGTCGAGGCCTCAAAGAAATTGAGGGACCTTGAGGCGGAGGGAGGTCAGGTGAAACCCGATTGATAGTGCATGGAGCCTCATGCCAATACTCGATAAGATTCATCAAATGCACCAACTCATGCACCACCTTGGAAGCCTGTGAATGGATCTGAATGGTAACAGTAGAAAGCATCATATTCTTTTCATTTATAGAAAACTGTAAAGAAATTAAATCTCTAGAATAGATAGCAACATTCCTAGCTTTCCATAGCTAAAACAAAATGATCACACGAAAGAAATTCCATAGAGCAACAATATAAGCAGGCCAACAACTATTATCACAAAAAAAATCATCTGCCATCTAAAGATCTCGGGATGAAAAGGTTTAAACAATGAGTGAATCCAAGCCCAAGCAGACTGAGCACGAGGGTAGAACCAAAATAGATGCTTAAATGTTTCAAAACGACCACAAGCAAGACACTTAGGATTAGGAAGACCAACCCTACTGAGCCTCTCTCCCATAGGAAGACCTTGATAAATAAGAGACCAGAGAAAAAAGGTGATCTTAGGTTCAAGATTAGAATGCTAGATACGGTTCAAATGAGCAATCCAAGTATAGGAGGTAGAGTGAGTCTACCATCTCTCATTAAGCTTGTCAATACCAAAGGAAAAAGGACTAAGAAGTTGATAAAGCAAGGAAGAAGAGTAGTTCTTGAAAGGAGTATCTACATTCCAACGCCAATCCCTCCACCAAGCACTTGAGGGCTAAAGGCCGAGCTTATGCAACATGACATCAGGCACAAGCTCCTAGATCTTAAGAATAGAAGGAAGATCCGAGTTTTGAAGATTAAATTTATGCTTGAGGGTAGGCCAAGGAATCCAATCCCGAGAATGCACTAAATATTTAATAAAGCAAATGCCTTTGCAAAATAGCCTCAAAGCTTTAACCCCTAGCATATCAACAAGAAGAACCAAAGAGTTAGACAAAATAGGAGACCACCAGATGTTTTGAGAATTGAACGAAAGACCATTACGAAAACCATCACCAATCCAACGAAGATGAGGTTTCACCACCTCAAAAGCCTACCAAATACTTTTAACAACAAAGGAACCTTGAATCTTAACCGGGGTAGAAGTAATGATAAGAGTGTGAAGGCCAATATTAGCCCAAGATTTATGCCCATAAGGCAACCCTGAAGAGATACAATGGTGAATTAAAACCTTCCAGGCTTCAGGGCCTTCAATAGCTTTAACCACCCACTTAGCACACAAGGAAATGCTTTGCCTGTAGATGTCAATGATACCCATCCCGCCCTTATCAGTAGGCGTGCAACAAATATCCCAAGCAACCCGATGAAAACCACACAAATTCTTCCCCTTGGCCCAAAGAAAATCCCTAAGGATTCTGGCCAACTTATTATAAGAATTCTTAGAAGGGGCCCAACAAGAGGAATAGTAAACATGGGTGGCAGCAAGAATCTTAGTGCAAACCTAAAATTTACCAACAAGAGAAAGGGGATGCAAGGCCCAATAGGAAATCTTCTTTTCAATTCTATCAATAACATATTGCCATAGTTTGGAGGGCGAGTAGTCAAAAGCAAAGGGAATTCCTAAGAACTTAAAATGCTCACCCCTCTGAAGCCAATGCCACGAGAAATATCTAAGCCAAGCAGGTAGATCAGAAGAAGCAAGGCAAAAACAAAGAGACTTAGACCATTGGATGTTGGAACCAGAGGCCTTACAGAAAGTGTCCAAACAAACCAAAGTAGTCAAAACAAAAACCTCATCCTCACTAATAGTGAGAAAAGAATCATCTGCAAAATACCCATTAATAAGTTGAGTGGACATATCAGGCAAAAGAATACCTTTGATCAACCCCTTAGATGCTTGACTGGCAAGAAGATAACCAAAAGCTTCAATCGCAAGGATGTAAAGCGAGGGGGCCAAAGGACAACCCTGGTGAATAGAACAAAATAAACCAAAATCCTTTGACTTATGCCCATTAATAGTAAGATAGGTTGAAGCATCAACAAACAACATATTGATGGCCTTAATAAAAAAGGGCCCAAACCCAAGAGCTTTGAGCATGGCAAGAATAAAAGGCCACTCAATACGATCATAAGCTTTCTCAAAGTTGAGCTTAAGGAAAAGCGACTTTTGGCCAGAGACATGCACCCATTCTAAACCTTCCCAAACAACAATAAGATTATCCAAGATATAACACCCTTTAATGAAACCCGTCTACTCCGGTCTAATAATCATAGGAAGAATATTTCGAATACGAAGAGCTAAAGCCTTGGCCAAGATCTTATAAGAAATATTAAGCAGAGTAATAGGTCTCCAACTGGTGATAAGCTCAGGATTGCCCACTTTGGGAATGAACTTAATGTTTCCACGATTGATAATACTACCCAGAGAGTTATTGGCTAACACTTCATTATAGACATTGAGCAGATCAGGCCTAGTAAACTTCCAAGTGGCTTTATAAAACTCATAGGGAAAGCCATCAAGACTAGGGGACTTATCATCTGACATAGTCATAAGAGCATTATGAAGCTCAACAAGCGAAAGAGGAGCCTCACATAGATGCCTATTATAAGTAGACAACTTAGCAGGAACAACATCAAGACACTGTTGGAGTGCCATATGATGTTCTAGAGAATCCTGTTGCACTTGAAAGACAAGCTTATAATGATCCACAAAGGCCAATGCGATATCAGGAAGAGAAGTCAGCCTATCATGAGAGACTTGAATAGCCTTGATCTAGATCCTGGCCTACCTGGAATGAAGAGATTTGAAAAAGGCTTTGGATGGGCGATCACCCACCCTCAACCAATGCAGATGAGCCCGAAGCTGAGCCCCCTAGCTTCATGTCATTCATGGAGCATAAGTTGGTGGTAAAAACCAGCAACCCTGGCTTGCAACTGTCGATCGTATGGATCATTTTCCAACAAAGATAAATTTCATTGATACTCCTTCATGATAGCCAGATGAGCACGCTTTCTGACATGTGCCACCTGTTTTCCAAAATATCGCATGAAAGAGGTAGTACAAACAATCACCTCATTCCACCAAGAAATCCAACTAACAAAATGAGGAGGCCAAGGTAATAAATTCTAGATTCTCTCAATCATAGAAATCATGCCAGGGTGTTGTAATAAAGAAGTATTTAAATAGAATTGATTGCATGAAAAATTGAATTGGTGGCCACTCCACTCAATCTGGAAGGAAATCGAGAAATGATCCGATAGTAGGAATTGATCCTAGATCATCACAATCTTATTATTGGTGGTGGAGAAGGAAAAAATTTGTTGCTCTAACATCATAACTCGATCAAGGCACTTACAAACTCTGTCATTACCAGCATGAAAATTGGACCACGTGAACCAAGGTGGAGGTGTGCATTTATGCCAACAAAAAAGGGGATAAAAAAGACCCCATCTACGCTTAAGAAAAAACCAAGCCTCACGCTCACCGATGCACCAACACATTGAGAGGTAGCCAAATTTATCTTCAACATGCTCAACCATATTAAAGTCACCACAAATAAGCCAATACACCATCGACAAGTGATCATCCAGGTACCACCAAAGGGTAGAATGACTGGGCCCATCATTAGGTGCATAAATGTTGGCAATGCCCAGGGTGTTCCCATTAATATTCAACAGAATCCAAATCACATGATGAGAGGGATCCTCGCCAAACCCTAGTAGACAATCCTCAAATTTGGAGGAGATTGAGATAGAAGCACCACCCCGACCATCTTCATGGTGAGTAGTGAAGTGCACAAATGATCCTGCAATACAGCTGAGAGAAACATCTAACAAAAAACCAAAGATTTTAACTTCTTGTAAGCAAATAATATCAACATGGCCAATACTTTGTAGAGCATATTTAACAAAAAAAATTCTTGAGGACTCTATAAGTCCTCGAACATTCCATGAAAGGAAATTCATGGAGGAAGAATATCCATGGAGCCATCTCCCAAAGGACTACCTGCATTGTCAACCAACATCGAGAAACTATTAAACAAAGAGGTTTCTAGAAGGGTGAAATAAATCACCAATAATCAAAGGATGATGCTTAGCCTCCTGATCTCCCCTCGGTGATGGTAAGCCATCTTGAGATGGACTATGCAAATGCCTGGAGGGTGGAGGTACTATCTGTGATTTCCCTTCCTCTAAGGTGGATTTATGCTCTAGAGGTTTCTCAGCAGGAGGAGCCTAAGGAGCCGAGATAGGATGCACGAGAACAACAAGAGGTTGAGATGGTGGTTGTATAACCCTATCTCTACTAGAAAGTATCGATTTAGGGTTGGTCGCCCCCTCTTATTAGAGACCATGATCCAATCACCCTCAATAGAGGGTTTGGTAGGTGCAAGCACAACAGGAGGAGTAGGGGCAACCATCGAAGGTTTTTGAGCAACCAACAGGCTAGTCCTTGATACGATGCAAATTAGATTGACATTGAAAGCAAGTATTAGGTAAATTAAAGCTAAAAATTTTTTGCATAAAACACTTTATCCTGTTGTGACTGTCGCACAAATCACCCCTAAATTAGGGATCCACCTTTGAAATTTTTAGTTTGAGGAGGTTTTGATGTCTTTGAGTGATAATATTGATGGGTGCCTACCTATAATTATGCATTATAGTTTGGATAGTGCCTCCCGTGGTTGGTATCTCATTGTTTAGTATTGTGTGTTAGGTTGATAAATTTCCATTTTTATTTTTAATTTTAAATGGTTAGCTTGATTTTCCTTTCTTATTTTGTTTTATTAGTTAACCATTTAAAGTTGTCTCATTTAAAATAAAAATAAATAAAAATAATAAATAAATAAATAAATAAAATAAAATAAAATAAGAAGTGTGTCATTCGAGTGGCATATTCCCACGTGGGAATTTCGTTCCATTTAATAACTCTTCTTCTTATTATTATATTAAGAATTATATATATAATAAAAATAATAAAAATGAACTAAATAAAACAAAACTATATATATATATATATATATATATATATATATATAATAAAAAAAAAAATGAATGGTAGCGAATGTTTATATATATAAATACCTATATATGTAAATATTTACATGGGAGATATGCATTGCTCGTGCTTTGAAAATTTTATTTTTGCAATGTAAAAAGGGATAATTTAGAATTATTAGTTTGATTTTAATTTAAAATTGTTAATGCTAATTAAAAATTTAGAAGTTGCTCTCATATGATGTTTTATGGTGATATCATTCAGGTAGCTAACGTTGGCACTCGTGAGCGTCGTGGATTGGGCACTGGTGAGCCAGGCGTTGACATGGCAGACTGTGCCAACCGAGGCTACCTTAAAAGGTTTGGACGACGTAGAAACAGATCTGAACACACACTCGGGACCCATGCGACACATAATAGACGACCCGTGGATAGCCTACGTGGACTCGACATGGACCTACTCGACAGAAAAGGCAGATATATCTGGTTTAGACTTCACGTTGGACAAGATTTGGACAAAAGGAGTTTGCTATTCGTGTCGGTCATCAGGATCATACAAAGACTTCCCTGGCACTGGCACGACGATCCACATGGATGGACCTAGGCGAGACCGAATGGATGAATCAGATGGTGACGTGACGGTGATTAGTAGACTCACTGACTAGGCTACCGAGATGGACATTCTATGAAGAAACACATCCTCACTGTCGTATTCATATTTTCTGTCAATCAACCCAATGTAGTGTTGATGATCGACCATGTGTCGTTCCACGAGGCACATAGTTTTAACGCAAGGGGCATGTTAGTAGTTCGATAATCTATCACAGTGGGCACAGTGTTGGAGTTGGCGCGGAGGTGGAGGTCCACGAAGCAGAAATGACGACATCCACGTGTGTATGAACATTATTGTCGTACTTAAAGTATTTCATCATATTCAAAAATTTGGTCGTGCGTCGACATGTTTTGGTATTAATTGTTGTCATAATATAAGTGTCGACATGTTTTGGTATTAATTGTTATCATAATATAATGGTGCAAGTTAATACGTGGAATAGGTGGAGATTAGTTGCCAAATGTATGCATGGATGCGTCCATCAAATGGTTATCAAATGCAACTGATTACGAGAGTGGACGAAGCTAGTAAGGAAGGAGAATATCCACACGGTGGATAATATAATGATGCAGTAAGGATTTCAAGAAGCTACATTGCAGCAAGCGAGTGACATAGTAGAACGTAGGAAGCCAATATGTATTGTAAATAGTCGTTACCGTCCAAAGCGTTACGCATCGACAGGCCAACGTGGATGCCCTACAAAATCTACAAGAGTAGGAATATATCACGTCAGAATTCTCGTATGGTAAAACAAAAATAAAAAAATAATATGAATAAGTGGTGTTTCAAACATTACTTCTTCATGTTTGCCCCCCTCCCTTTGTTCGATTTGAGCCTTTATGGCAATTCCAAAGGTGTCATGATAATTAAGATGGGAAATAGAGTTTACATTGCGTTATAACGGAGGCAGACTTACA
The DNA here is from genome assembly GCA_028583015.1 of Wollemia nobilis. NCBI lineage: Eukaryota > Viridiplantae > Streptophyta > Pinopsida > Araucariales > Araucariaceae > Wollemia > Wollemia nobilis. The sequence goes on along the minus strand of JAQPPZ010002540.1, from coordinate 1,265,628 downwards.
AGGGCAGTTTTTTGTTTGATTAATTAAAGACAAATGGAGCTAATATAACTATGGTCGTTACAAGAAGAAGGGCCTCCGTTGAACGAAAGTTGAAGGCAAAAGAAATGGAAAAGACACATTTGGAAAAGCAAAGAGGAAAACAAATGGCTAAAGAATGCAAATGAAAAACAGAGAAAGAAAGGGAAATGAGAGGACATTTTTAAAAACTTTAAAATAGGCCATTGAAACATAGAGTTAGGGTTGGACTTTTTTTTTTTTGAGGCCACATACTGGAATTTTTTACGATTGGACTGTTTTTCACCACATGATGCCAATTTGGGGCATATTTTTCTGCACTTGTATGTGTGATATTGAAGACCTATTTTTTGCAATATAATGGAGATATTTCAAGTTTTAATGCATGTTTATGGTTAACTTTGTCTTATTTTTGGCATATTGCACCATTTCCTTAGAAGATTGCACCGCATTAGCTGTTTGACTGCGTGAATTCGGGTAACACTAATGCTGGTTTTTGTGCAGAATACTAATGCTTGCAGGGTCTGTGGAGAAATTTTGAGTTGCAGTATTTGTTTTATTTTCAGATTTTTATTTTTATTTTTCTAACCCTTCTTTTTGCAGATTTTTTTAAAACTTTGGCGATTAAAATAAAAATTAAAAAAATTAAAACTCCAAAAATAAATGCATGGGTGTGAAGAATGAGCTTCAATATTTCATTTGAAACAATTTCGATCTCATTCCGAAGCCATTTCGAATTTATAAAAATTATTGAAAATTGTTGTTTTATGAGGGTTTTATAATTTCAGAATTTTTCATTATTTCATATTTTGAAGGTAAATCAATTTTTTTCAGCTTTGCATTTTTATTCGCAAGCAATAAATGAACTTCCCTTTATGAAAATTGCAATTTCATTAAAGGGGAGTGATTTATATGGCATTCCATAGGCCATCATTTTTAGAGCAATAAATTCGCTTCTCTTTATGAAAATTTTGATTTCATTAAAGAGAGGTAATTTATACATTATATCAAAGGCTATTGTTTTAAAGCATTAAATTATTTCTTCTTTATGAAAATTATGATTTCATTAAAGAGGGATAATTTATAATGACATTTAAGGCCATTTACATTTCATAGTTACTCATGCATATTTATTTCCTATTTTTTATTTCATGCACAAAGCAACTTAAAAGGAATCCAATCATCATTTCAGATTCACATTTAGAGATAGATTTTAATCTTCTATTTCATGCTCAAAGTAGGGTTTAATGCAAGATAAAACTTGTTTAAAATCTACTTAATCAAAAGAAGATAAAATCTACCTAAAATACTTCAAGATAAAATGAACTAAGGCTTTACATCGTGGTCATATGAGGGCCAATCACATTTCTATTTTCTTTTAAGTTTCATGAACAATCATTAGTATAGCATGATAAAATAAACCAACATAGGCCCCTTGTTAATAGTTACTTGCAAATCACTAAGGTATTCCTAGCACTTATTTAACACATCTTTACAAGATTACTAATACACATGTGCAATGCTTATATAGCGAAACCTTGGAGAAGTTGTTTTTGTTTTAACTTCTTTGCAAGAGAGGGTTTTGTGATCAAAATCCTAAGGGTGAGTGTGGTTTTGCAATTGGGCAAAATTACCACTCAACATTTTGGCGCTAGAAGGAGGGCCTGAATTGGTTTACTTTATTGCTATTTAGATGCTAACTTGTTCATGTTTACTTGAAAGAGTTATTTGAAAGACATTGGTCTTGACTAATGAGATTTTGTTGATCACTTTCATTGATTCTAAAATTCTCTATTTTGATGATGCATTGATACTAACCTTTTGCAAATTGGAGAATGTTCTTTAATGTCATGGTTTAATTGATGCATATATTTTGGTTAATGCTAACATGATGATTCATATGTTAAACATTTGAGATTTGTTAGTCATTTCATGCTTCTTTGCAAGATATTTATTTGACTAACAAAATTGGTATTAAAGTTATATTCTTTAAGGTTCACTAATGGCATCGGTTTTTCCAACCAGGGTAGGAATTGCATTGTGGATAGGTGACTATTATAGTCAGTTAGACATGCCTACTCATCAAATTCTTGAAGGTGTAGAAAATTATTTACCCATGTTTAAGCATGATGTGACCTCGACTGAGGAACATATTCAGAGATACAAGGATATTTTAAGGCATTTGCAAATGTGGAATGGAGATGTTCCTTGTAGATTGTTTTCGTACACATTGGATGAGGTTGCATTTGAGTGGTACCTATACCTACCTATAGGTTCCATCACTTCTTGGGCTCAACTAGAAGCAACATTTACTAGCCATTTTGGAAAATAAGTTGACCTAGTTTTGATGCTAAATCAATTTATCTCTATCTGTAAGGAACCTAATGAGTCCATGAGTGAATTCAATGATAGGTTTCATAAGTTGTATACCGAAGTGGTGCCCCATTTCATCATTTTAGAAGAGAGAGCCCTTCAAATTTACATTGGAGCCTTAGACCCCTTAATATCCAAATCTCTAAGGAAGCTTCTTGAAGATTCATCCTTGCCTAAGGCTTACAATGAGGCAATTATGGTAGAATGATGGTGGGCTTTGAAAATTTTTGATATGGGTAGATTATCATCACTTAATCCTAAGACTCAGAATCAGATACCACCCATGAGTCAGGGTGAGGCGCAACCTTCTCCCATGATGAATTGTTTTTCAGGAGCTATGGATTCCAACCAACACCAACCATCCAATATAGCACCCTTGAATTCAATGAGGTCTAATGTGAGCAATCAATGGGATAAAGTTGAATGTCCAAATATTACAACCACCTTAGATTTCATCCAAGAGGATGTGCAAGTCTCAAAGCCAAGGTCCATTAATGAGGATTGGGGTGAACAAACCCATCAAGATATGGAGATTGGTTCATGTTTATTCACAAAGGAAGATTGGGACAATCATTGGAAGCAAAATACAAGAGTTGATCTTATTGAAGAAACCCTTGACTCACCAAAGGTGGTTGAGAGTGAATTTGAGGAGTCAATAGATGAATCTGAAGACATGATGGAATCTCATCACTTATTTTTAGAAGATGATCATTGTAAAGATCAAGAAAGCCAACATGAGTCAAGTTGTGATGAGCTAGAGATGAGTGGCTCAAAGTTCTGGTTTACAAGTGAGGATTGGGATGATCATAGAAATAAGAATATAAAAATTGATCCCATTATAGAAACCCCTAAGCCATCAAAAGTGGTTGAAAGTGAGGTTGAAAGAAAATCAATAAATGAATTCGAAGACATAACAAAATTTCACCACTTGTTCTTGGAAGACACTTTGGATGAGATTGTTGAAACTGATGGTCAAGAAAACCCACACCTTCCAAATTGTGATAAAATTGAATCTTGGGTTACAAATGTGGATTGTGATCTTGCAAGCTTGAATACAAAGAGTAGCCCACTTTTGGAAATAATTGAACCATCTAAGGAAGGTGAAGGTGAGTTTGAAGATCAACCCATTGATGAATTTGAAGAATGTGAAGGTATGGTTGAACATCACACCCCAATTTTAGAAGATGATCATTGTTGGTGGAATAAATGGGAGAACTTTACCACTCTTTCTAATGAAGCACTCGCTTCACCTGATATGCAAGACAAGTTGCAAAGGCTAGTTCTACAACTTAAAGGAAACATCACTCAATTACAAGAACAAAGGCCTCAAGATGCGTATCTTGATGATGCTCCAAATCATCCTCATGAGACAAAGGTCAAAGATACTAAAAGTGATATTCTTTCAAACAATGGAGGGATCCTAGAGTGGACTAGTTTTGAAACATGTGATGAATCAGGACCTTCCATAAATTTGGATGAGATGATTAAATTTGATGATCAAAGCCTTCAACATCCTCGAGATGATGACAAGGAAGAATTTGAAGAAGAATTTCTTGAAGAGCTTGAAAGTTATGAGGAGGATGCAATAGAGTTTCATCCCATGGGTTTAGATGACCATTATTATAATTGTAGGAAAATGTATGAGGAATCATTGTTTTCTCACACTCCTACTGATGAAATTTCTATTTCACTTGACAAACAGGATGTTGAAAACTCTATCTCGCATGAAGATTTGGTAATCCTTGTACAATCAGAAGATGACAAGTCATTTGTGGAAATAGAGAAGGTTCCAAGATCCAATCATTTTGAAGATGAGTTTATTGAACATCTTGCTAAAAGAGAAAAGGATGATAATGACTATACTATTCTAGGTAAATAAGGAGACTCACTCACTTTGTTCCCATTTGAGATGCAAGAAATGGAAAGCATTGTTTCACCTAAGGATCCTATAATGCCTATGTCACCTAAACTAGAGAAAATTCCAGAACCTGAATGGTTTGGGTTTGATATCATTGATGATCCAATTGAAAATGTTACGTTATCTGAAACAACTCAAATGATTGATCAGGAGCATGTGTTATTTGACACATCCCTAGATAGACAAGACTCATGGTTTGAAAAGGATGGACATGTTTTTAATTGGGTGCCTAATTTTGGTGTCTTTGATGAACAGGTCATGAATGAAGATGAAGGACTACATGATGATGATGATGAAGATCATGAGAAAGAAGAAGTTGCAAATCCTCTCCAAGTATTGGTAAATGGAAATGTACCAAAGGTAAAATCTCACCTTTTGTGTTCCACCATTCGAACTCCAGGTGAAGGTTTGCCTAATTGGTTGTTGGATTCAAATACTATCAATGATGAAATGCCATGTGTGGTTGATAAAATATTTGAGTTAATTTCTCCTCACACCACTAATGATATTGCTTTGTTGAATGAAAAAGAAGTTGATGTGCTTGAAGTGTTAAATCAAGTTCATAATCAATTAATTATTGAATCTAGGATACAAACTTATGATGATCCTCATTTAATAAATATCCTAGATGCTTGCAAGTGGTTGCATGAATTTGATTGGCCTACAAACATGAAAAATGAATTGGCTTTGAAATTTTTAGAAATAGGCTCTTATTTGCAAGATCTCATATTTGAAAAGGAAAGCCTAGTTCTAAATCATGAATCGAATTGTGAAATTGGCATTTTAAGGAATAGACAAGAAGGAATTGAAAATCAATTATTGTCTAATCAATTTAATGATTTGAAGCTCACCTATGGGATTGTTAATGGAACTAAATCAAATTGGTGGGGTGAGAGAGGCAAGATGAAAATTGTTGTATTGTTTGGCCTAATCTTATTGTCGTTGGATTCCTACAAAGCTTGGCATGCGTATCATGTTATATGTCTTTTGAAATGTGCTAATCATGTTTGGGATCCAAGGAAGTGATAGCTCAAATTTTTGCATCCATCTTGTACCTTATTGTATATTGTTGTATATAGTTTTGGTTTTCATGTTTTTGTTTAGCTTTGATGTTTTGTGCTTTGTCCTTAATTTTTGATTTTGTTTTGCTTTCTTGTTAGTTTGCATTAGGTTAGGTTTTGGTTTGTGTTTTTAGTTTTGTGTTTTGGGTTGTTCCCTTGTTTTGAGGTGATGTTTCATGGTCGCTAATTTATGGCCTCTTGCCCATTTTTTGTGTTCCTTTGTTAAGTAGGTTGGAATACCTAATCTGAAAGTAGGTGAACCTGAGAAAAGGGGGATGAATTATTTTGTGATCATGCTCATATTTTGGGACTAAAATGGTGGAGAGTAGAACAATGAAACATTTCGCTAAAGCTCCACATGTAACTCACATATTAAAGGGTATTTCTGGAAGTCTTGAAGGATGAAGTTATCTTGATTTGCAAATTAAGGCAAAAATTCAACACGCTCTATCTCTATGCTTCCTAACCCTAGTGATACATAAATTATTGCAAAGCTATATATATGAAAAAAAAAAAAGCGTCAAGAGGCGTAACCCTCTCATACATGAGAATTTTTTTTCACTTAATACTATTTTTTTTCTGAGTAATATTTCTTATACACATCCACCATGGGGATTGAACCCGAGTCACAATCAATAATACAAGTGGTGTCCTTGTCGGTAGACCACACTCGCATGGATTGGTATGTGTATTTCTAACCCCTACTTTTCAATATTGATCAATGGATAATCTGTTGGGTTCTTTCATTCTAGTAGAGGAATCAGGCAGGGAGATTCGTTGTCTCCATATCTCTTTATCATTATGGCATATGCCCTAGGAAGAACTTTGGAAAGAAAGAGAAAATATGGTGATATCAAAGGTCTAAAACATTCATCCATTGGTGAAGCTTTATCTCATCAACAGTTTGTGGATGATACTTTCTTGCTTGGGGAAGCTATAGAGGAAGAAGCTTTGGAGTTTAAAATAGTTTTTTATTCTTATGAAAAAGCTACAAGCCAAAAAATAAATGATGAAAAAAGCAGGATTATGTTTTTAAACACGGAGGAGAGTATAAGAGATAAAATAGTTAAAGTGTTGGGCTATAAGGAGGAAAATTTCCCTATCACCTATCTTGGTTTGCCTTTGTTTATAGGCAAGCTAAAAGATGAACTTTAGAATCCAATATTTGTAAATTTAATAGGAAACTTCAAGGTTGGAAGGGATCTCTGTTATCCTCTAAAGGGAAAGTAAAACTCATAAAACACACGCTTCAAAGCCTCCCTATTTATTTCATGTCTTTTCTAAGGATGTCAAGGAAAGTGGAAGAGACTTTAGAAAGACTACAAAAAAATTTCTTATGGGATGGCACTAAATGCAAAAAACATATACATCTGGTAGCTTGGGATACTTGTTTCCAACCTTTACAGAATGGAGGTCTTGATTTGAGGAAGTTGAGAGATCTAAATAGAGCCCTCATAGCTAAACATGATTGGAGGATTTGCACTGGAGCATCAGGGAAATGGCCTAGCATTATCCAAAACAAATACCTGGAGGGTAGAAACCACTTTATCAGTTGTTCTAATCCTCCACGTGGGTCTATTTTTTGGAAAAATATAATCAAAAGTAGGAAAGTTTTATGGAAATGTCTAAAATGGAGAGTAGGTAGGGGAGACAAAATTGACTTTTGGAAAGACCCTTGGATTCAAGAGGAGCCTTTAGTGAACTACATAAAGTTCAAAGATATTAAAGAACATTTAACCAAGACTTATGGTAAGAAAATTAATGGTTACATTCATGGGGTGGGTGATTTTCAAGAGTGGAAAATCATGCAAGAAGATATGCAAGGTTCGGGGGTAAAGATCTGCAAAACCTCCTAAGGAGTTATTATTTAGGTAGATGTTTGAGGGAGGATCAGATAATTTGGGGAAGAAACCAGCAAGGCCAGTACTTAGTGAAGGATGGATATAGAGTCTTGGGTAAAGTAACCTCAGAGAAACTCGAGCTTAAAAATTTTTGGAAGCTAAACATCATCCCTAAAGTTGCTATGTTTTTTTGGACTTCCATTCTCAATAAGATCCTTACAAAAGACAATATGTTCAAAAGAGGAATTGTGGTTCCAACTGTTTGTGTCTTATGTAACAAAGAAGATGAGTGTGTGGACCACCTGTTTGGAACTTGTGATTTTTTTCGTGATATCCTAAATATGTTATTAAGAGAAGTTAATGTTTCTTGGGTCATTCTAGATTCTCTAATCAGGATTTGAGAACAATGACACTTGGGAAGCAGTATTTTTTGGCAAAAATGCATTCCACATATTTGTTGGGGGATTTGGTTGGAAAGATACAGACAAGTGTTCAAAAATAAAATCAAAGGAATAATTGGGGTTTATGCCTGGATTAAAATAGCCCTATTGGAGGATTGTATTAAAAATATTGTTGGCCAAGAAAATCTTGCAATGATCCCCTTTAGAGAAAAATATATCTTACATGTGGAAAAAATCAATAAGGTGATACTAGATACCACATGGGAATATCCCCATAAAAATTGGGTAAAAATTAACTTTGATGGAGCTACAAAAGGTAACCCGAGTCATGCTGGTGGTGGGGGTCTCATTAGGAATGACAGAGGTCAGGTAGTGGTTGCATATGCTAAGGATCTAGGAATTACCACAAATCACCAAGCTGAAGCAAGGGCAATGCTTACAGGTCTCCGAATTGCAGTGAATTTGGGTTTTAGGAGAATTTTTCTTAAGGGAGATTTCGAAAATATTATAACTTGCCTTCAAAAAGAGGAGTTAAATAATTCTAGTATTTTCCAAATAATTACAGATGCGAGGAGTATTTTGGGAAACCTAGAAGAAAGTCAAGTTAAACATGTTTATATAGAGGGAAACAACGTTGTCGATAAAATAGCGAATATGGTAGTCAAATATGAGAATTTCAAGGTCTGCTCATATGCTCCCATGGAGTTGGAAGAGATTATAAGAATTGATAATAAAGCTAGAAGATAAATATGGCAGAGCAAAGAAAAATACTTATTGGGATCATGCGATGAAGGATTTCTAAATTACATTATTGTCAGTAGTTTCTTTATTAGTTATGTAAAACATTGAGCACTGCATTAGCTACATTAAATAGAAGGATAATGGGAGGAATATTATTTCAGATTTTTCATTAACAGGTTTAGCCCAGGTTTGTTTGTTTTACTAAGATAGGGCTATCTTGCATTTTTATGATCTTCTATTATTTTTTTCTTGTATATATTTCAAGCTCTGTGTAAAGGGTCAGGGCCCTTCAACCCCTTTTTTTATTAATACCAAAAAAAAGTAAAAAATAAAAAAAACGAGCATTGAAAAACTTGATCAAATCAGTCAAAAAGTCTAGATAAACCCTATCGGGGCTATAGACACCTGATTGGTAGTAGGGCTCTGTCTAAACAAAACTCGATTATAAGAAAGGCTTTGTAAAGTATTAAACAAACACAAGGGTGAGTTAGATAAACCCTATTGGGGCTATAGATGCCTGACTGGCAGTAGGGCTCTATCTGTAAAAGCATTATTTTTATGAGTCGTGCTTCATAGCTTAATGCAAGTCAGGTGATGGAGTCCGGATGGTTTTCAGAGGTGCAAAATGAATCAATTTGTCACACATTAAGAAAAGGCAGATGGATTAGTTGTTTTTATTCGAAGCTGTTCACTCCCACCTTCTTGGAACATCGCTAAATAATATTTATTTCGTTGATCTTTTGTGTTCTTGTTTTAGATTGGGTTCTTCACCCAAAATTCTCAGGAGCATTTCCCAACAGAGTCACCATTTGTTGTGATTGTCGTACAACTCGCCCCAAAATTAGGGACCCACCTTTGAAATTTTTGGTTTTGGGAGGTTTTGCTGTCTTTGAGTGACAATGTTGATGGGTGCCTACCCATAATTGTGCATTATAGTTTGGATAGTGCCTCCTATGGTTGGTGTCTCATTGTTTAGTGTTGTGTGTTAGGTTGATAAATTTCCATTTTTATTTTTAATTTTAAATGGTTAGCTTGATCTTCATTTTTTATTTTGTTTTAATAGTTAACCATTTAAAGTTGTCTCATTTAAAATAAAAATAAATAAAAATGATAAAAAAATAAACAAATGAAATAAAATAAGAAGTGTTTCATTTCGAGTGGCATATTTCCATGTGGGAATTTTGTTCCACTTTAATACCTCTTCTTCTTATTATATTAAGAATTATATATATATATATAATAAAATTAATAAAAAAATAAAAAAAAACTAAATAAAACAAAAAAATATATGTATATATATGTCTATATATATAATCAAAACAAAATGAATGGTAATGAATGTTCATATATATAAATACCTATATATGTAAATATTTACATGGGAGATATGCATTTCTCATGCTTTGAAAAATTTATTTCTTCAATGTAAAAAGGGACAATGTTAGAAGATTAGAATTATTAGTTTGATTTTAATTTAAAATTGTTAATGTTAATTAAAGATTTAGAAGTTGCTCTCATGTGATGTTTTATGGTGATATCATTCAGGTAGACAACGTTGGCACTCGTGAGCATTGTGGATTGGGCGCTGGTGAGCCAAGCGTCGACATGGTGGACCCTTTTAGAACCTAGATGCTGGATTTTTTATGACTGGACTATTTTTCACCACATGAGGCTAATTTGGGGCATATTTTTTTGCAATTGTATGTGTGATATTGAAGACCTATTTTCTGCAATATAATGGAGATATTTCAAGTTTAATGCATGTTTATGGTTAACTTTATCTTATTTTTGGCATATTGCACCATTTTCTTAGAAGATTGCACTGTATTAGCTGTTTGACTGCGTGAATTCGGGTAACACTAATGTTGGTTTTTGTGCATAATACTAATGCTTGCAGCGTCTATGGAGAACTTCTGAGTTGCAGTATTTGTTTTATGTTCAAATTTTTATTTTTATTTTTCTAACCCTTATTTTTGCAATTTTATTTAAAACTTTGGCAATTAAAATACAAATAAAAAAAATTAAAACTCCAAAAATAAATGCATGGGTGTGAAGAATAAGCTTCAAGATTTCATTCGAAACAATTTCGATCACATTCCGAAACCATTTCAATTTTATAAAAATTATTAAAAATTGTTGTTTTACGAGAGTTTTATAATTTTGGATTTTTTTATTATTTCATGTTTTGAAGGTAAATCAAAATTTTCAGCTTTGCATTTTTATTCGCAAGCAATAATGAACTTTCCTTTATGAAAATTCCAATTTCATTAAAGGGAAGTGATTTATATGGCATTCCATAGGCCATTGTTTTTAGAGCAATAAATTCGCTTCTCTTTATGAAAATTCTGATTTCACTAAAGAGAGGTAATTTATACATTATATCAAAGGCTATTGTTATTAAAGCATTAAATTATTTCTTCTTTATGAAAATTATGATTTCATTAAAGAGAGATAATTTATAATGACATTTTAAGGCCATTTACATTTCATAGTTACACATGCATATTTATTTCCTATTTTTTATTTCATGCACAAAGCAATTTAAAAGGAATCCAATCTTCATTTCACATTCACATTTAGAGAGATTTTAATCTTCTATTTCATTGTTCAAAGTAGGGTTTAATGCAAGATAAAAACTTGTTTAAAATCTATTTAATCAAAAGAAGATAAAATCTATCTAAAATTCTTCAAGATAAAAGGAACTAAGGTTTTACATCATGGTCATATGAGGGCCAATCACATTTCTATTTTATTTTAAGTTTCATGAACAATCATTAGTATAACATGATAAAATAAACCAACACAGGCCCCTTGTTAACAATTACTTACAATCACTAAGGTATTCCTAGCACCTATTTGATATATATTCATTGAGATTACTAATACACATGTGCAATGCTTATATAGCAAAACCTTGGAGAAGTTGTTTTTGTTTTAAATTATTTGCAAGAAAGGGTTTTGTGATAAAATCCTAAGAGTGAGCGTGGTTTTACAATTAGGCAAAATTACCACTCAACATGTCCCAACCTGAATTTCCACAAATTCTTTGAGATCTTGTGCAAGATCAACCTCAACATAGATTCTCTTATTGGGTCGTGCTGAGAAAAAATATTTTTCTAACAAATCACTCAACCAATGGGTTTGACAGTATCAACAATAAACACCCATAAGGGTAGCGAAAGACCAAGGAGTTCAAGCCAAACTAATATTTTCAAGGTAACTTGTTCCAAAACTCGAAAAGAAGTCCAAGTAGAAAGGACCATAAAAGTATTATGAACAAACCAACAACTAGACTTAGCAACCACATTTTGCATTTATGAGGGTTCTTTAAAGGAAAGCAAACTAAAATCTTTGGTAAGATTACAAATACCAACAACAACACCATAAGCTTCCTAGTGAATTTTAAGCTAGTCTTGAAGATATTCTAACGGTGGGATTAAACCAACAAAATAAACAATAAGATAGTGATTCTCATACCATTTTACAACTAGAGAAATAGCATCAAGAGAGAGTACAACATATGGAGAAGACTCATTACCTCATCCACTACTTTTAGAACAAAATTTCAAGCTCACTTTAGTGCCATGAAGACCACTATCTGTAATAGTCATTACATATGTGGATGGCGAGGCCATTGAAAGGAGATCAACCTCCTAATTGGTGACAATAATAGTATTCAATACCAATGCAACTAAATTTATGAATGACATCAAACCCAAACCCTAGCAGAGCAGCTGCCACACTAATTCAATAAACCATGTAGTGATATTTAGTAGTTATGCATCCTAATGGGGATATCACAATGGTTTGGTGTTTGGCTCTTCTTTTAGAGGTCCAAGGTTCAAACCACAACATTTAGCTATGTTAATTCCCTATTGATAAGTGTATCTCTCAACTTTATAAGGGGTAATGGTTGGTATGAGATTGCTCAACCCTATGTGTTGGTCATAGGGGTTTATCACATTACTCAAATAAATTTACCTCAGGGCTAGGTGGATCGGTAGTTGCTGCAGGCACTTACCAAGAAGATACCTAGGTTCAAACCTTGGGGGTAGCATGTTTACAAAGGTAGAATTCTGATTTGAATCCTTTGAGTGCACACTAGATCGATGATGATGGTAAAAATATTAAGCGACCAGTGGTCCCCCTCACACTAGGTCAACAACAACAAAGTGGAATAGGTTTGGTGGAAGCAACCCCTATGGTTTGAACCTTGCACTTGATAGCTACTAAAAATAGTGTGGTTGTAAACAACTCTCCTATGAATAATAATAATAAAAAAATGTAGTTATGCATGTATCACTTGGAGATATTTGAACCTAGGTCCTTGAATTGGAAGTCTAAATTTTTAACCACTTGATCTCATACTATTTGTTATAGTTCATACTTATATAAAGAGTGCATAACTATTATAATAATTTTAAAAGTAAAGTTATAATTTATACTTAAAGTTTCTATTTTTAAAATTCAAGTTAAATATGATATAATTATTAGAGATTATGTGAGTGCAAGTAGGGAGCAAGTTTGAGTGCAAGGAAGATGTAAGTCTCACTTCCAAAGTTCTTACTGTAGAAATTTAAAGAAATATGGACTACAAGGAAGAAATGTCATTTAATGAAGCACCATCTAGAAGGAAGAACACCAAAATTTGATTATTAAGGAAGGATGCCATAAGTGATCATCAAGGTTGAGATGATTGAACATGATAAGGATGCTTAACATCATAGTGTTAGTATACAACTTCAATGAGTATTGGATAAATTTTTAGAAGATTTACACATGGATTGAAAGGAAGTGTGGATTGAGTTCAAATTAATTTTATATTTATTTAATGAGATATTTTGGTGTCTATGGACACCATTTGTTTCCTTTATATGAGTTAGTTTTGTTCTTCTTGATAATGTGTTGATTATATTTATTTATAAAAAGTATTGTGAAATCTAACATGGTATTAGAGTGGGTATGAATATACATTAATATATTGATCATCTTGAACAACTTATTTTATCTAGTGATTCTAAAAGTGTAGGAATTATTTTGAAGTAGTTAAAAGAAGCTTTGTCTATTGTCATGGCTTTTTAAGGGTTCCTTTGTTTAAAACCCTAATAGGATTTGTATTACAAGGATATCATTGTATTCTAGTAGATTTGTTTAAGGATAAATATTTATTTATAGGTTCTTTTTTAATCTCTTGACACTCAATCATTTTTTAAATATGAATGCCTTAACTATAAAATTAAGATTCTTGAGGTTTTTTGAAAACCTCATTTTTATTTTATAGAAAAAAACAGTTTCTTTTCTTCTTTGTAAGTTTTACCTAGATGCAACACAGATGAAAGAACAAAATGCATGATTTTTGAAAAATGAAAGAAGAGAATGAACAAATTTAAGTAGCATTTGTATGCTAGAGAAGTCATGTGTATACTTTAATGCATGGCAAAGATCTTTGAGCCACTTGATAAAGTTGTTAAAATGGTTTAAGGATGGCTTGATTGGTTACATACAATAAAATGTTCTACATGGAATATGATGATAGATATAAATGAACCATTACTATTTTTATATTCTTTAAAAAAAATTAGGGGGTTTTAGTTCAATATTTTTATTTGTTTTACCTCCAAGCACATGTTTCATTGCATTGAAAGTTTTTTCCCTCCAATTTTTTAATTTTTTAAATTTTAAAAAGTTGAATAATTCATGGGAAGGGGCAAAAGGGGAATAATTAACATGCATATAATTGGATCCACATTTTGGAGGTAGAGTATTTTTACATACTATGGCATGATGAAATGAATGAAAATTTAATAGTCTTTGAAAAAGGCCCTAAGGGCCTTCTTCAAAGGATTAATCTCCTCATAGCTATTTACATGAACACCTAGGGCACCTTGGTTAGAGGAAAAAGGCTAGGGCCTTGGTACCTTAAAGGTCCAAGGTTCAAAACCCCTCCACATATTTTAATCCTAATGACATCAAAATTATGAACAATGACATCAATACTATTGACATGGAATTTTGACCAGTTGATTGAAGATATGATCAATTATGTGGTAGATAATGATATGATGATGATGCCAAACCTAATGATGTGGTAAATAATGTAGCAAATAATGATGCCATCCTTGATTAAATGGAAGATGATGTAGTAGATGATGAAGTCACACTTCATGTTATGGCAAACAATGACATGGTAGATGATGTCACACCGAATGATATGGAAAATAATGTGAGACATGATAGTATCACACCTAATGATGTGGTAAGTGATGATATGGTAGATGATATCACACCTAGTTATGTGGTAGATATGGCATGTTATTATGTTATATTTGGTGATGTCCTCGATGATATGGCACATGGTGAAGTCATAATTGATAATATGGTAGATGGTGATGTCACACTTGATGATGACCTTGAACCTACTCATGTGGTAGTCACTGATGTGGTAGATGAGATGGTAGAGGCTAACATGGAAAATAAGATGAGATGGACATAAAAAATAGGTATAAAAGGGATTCAACTAGTTATATTTATACTAACTCACTCAACTATTTGATATAATACTCACACAATCAAAAATAAACATGGTGAATTATAGATTTTAGAAAGCATAAAAAATGCAACACATGGCGTGATTTGGTTTATAAATACCTTATTTAGTGGCCTACATAGTCAACATTCTAATGACATTCATCTTCATAGAGCAATGATATATGGTCATAGGAGATTCATTATTTCTTTGTCTAGTCAGTTCTTGGATGACATCCCCTTAATCACTCAAACAACCACATGTGGAAATCTTCCATTGGTAGCAAGTTTAGAATTTTTTAAAAAATTGAGGGTTTTGGAGGCAGTTTGTGTGATTTTAGGGCCACATTTGTAAGGGCCATAACTTTTTCATATGAAATCATTTTAAGCTTTTTTATAATGCATATTTTGAGCTCTCTCCATTGGCAGTTATTTCTAGTCACAACTATATGTAAGAGGTTATTTTTTATAGGAATGTTATGGACTAACATGTGCCCTTGTTAAACGGTCTAAATTATGCCACTTGAATAACTAATATTTAGGTTTTGCTCTAGATTAAGAATAGGTGCTTTCTTACCTTCATTGATGATTTATCCTAGTATATATGGTCATACACAATTCATACCAAATATGATGCTTTTAAGGAGTTCAAGGACTTGAAAGCACTACTGGAGAATCAATCCAAGTAAAAGATAAAATACCTAAGGATAAGTGGAGAAGGTGAGTACATGAGTATTATATTTAGAGTTCTTGAATATTCATGATATTACCTTTTAAAGTATTATCCATTATACCCCAAAGAAAAATGGTAAATATAAGAGGAAGAACATGATGATTATGGATATGGCTAAATGCATGTGTCCATGCAAGGTATGGAGCTTCAATTTTGGTATGAAGAATTCACTGGTGTATCATATATCATCAATCAGGATCCAACTCAATTTATTTAGGTTATCAGTTCTTTTAAGATATTGGCAGGCAAAAATCCTAATGTATTTTAGTTTTGTATCTTTAGATTTATAGCATGTGCCCATCTACCCAAAGAAATTTGATAGTATAAGGCACCAAAGAGTCTTAGATATATTTTCATGGGGTATTATGATACCTCCAAGGTCTATTATTATTATGATCATGAGAGGTATGATGTGCTCATTAAATGAGATGATATTTTTGATGAGTTTATTCAATTAGATCCTTCAAGTTCTCTTCTCATTCTTCTGGATAAAGACCTGACATTTATGAAAATCTCATATATTTCCTTATAGATTCCCATAGTTGTTCCTATGTCTTCATCGTTTAATGGAGACTCTACAACTAGGAATATTAATTTGACTCTTCTTCTAAAAGCATCATCTCTAGAACCTTGAATTTCAAATTCTTATGGAGATGAGCTTGACTCTATATATTCTTGTGTGATAGTGATGGATGTTGAAGTAGATGGTAATTTTAGTATGGATGCTTTAGTTCTAGCTTGTAATTTTTCTCCTCTTCAAGATGTGTGATAGTATCCCATTATCTATATAACACCCAAATGAGTTAATATAATCCTTTATGATGCTCAACCCATTCATTATTAAGAGCATTATTAGTAGGATCCATCGAAAGCCTTACCTCTAATGTTGATGACTCTAGAGATCCTTGCACCTATTCCTAGTCCAAGGGTCAACCAAAGTGATAGTATGCCATGCTTACCAACTATGAGTCTCTAATGAAGAATCAAATATATAAGATTGTTCATATTCTAGAAGGGAAGAATGTTATTACGTTTAAATGGGTCTACAAGACTAAGTATACTTTTTATGTCTAGGTGAAGAATAATAATGTATATCTTGTTGCTAAAGGTTTCTCATAGGAGGCAATTAAGTACTCAAAGGAATTTGTCCTAGTTGCTAAAATGGATTCTATTGGATGATTCTATCCATAACTACTTATTATGGTTGGAAGGTACATCAAATGGATGTGAAGGATTCCTTTATTTATGATGAGATTCAAAATGAGATCCACATATAATGGCCATATATTTTTGAGCTTCATGGATTGATTCCCTTAGTGTATCATTTGACTAAGTCCTTGTATGGATTTAAGCAAGAACCTTGGGCTTGGTATGAGAAAATCCATTTTTTCTTTCTCAATTGTGGGTTTTGGTGATGTGAGGTAGAGCATGCTATTTACATCAAGCATCAAGATGGTCAAATATTATTGAATATATTATATATTTATGATCTGATCATTACAGATAAATCACCCTCTTTGATTCAAGATACAAAGTCATGGCTTCATGATACTTTTGAAATGATAGACCTAGGACTTTTACATTATTTCTTGGGTGTTTAGATTGATTAGTCCTCTTTCAGGATCACTATATCTCATCCCAAGTATACCTTGAATATTCTATAATAATTTAGGATGGAGGATTATAAATCTACTCAAAATCCCTTTGCTTCTAACTTAAAACTATTGCACTATTACCTTAGTAGATGCTAATCTATATTAGTCCCTTGTGGGGGGTATTCACAACCTTACACTAGGTCGGATATTGCATTTATCATCACTTATTGTTCTAGGTACATATAGGCATCCCATGAGAGTCATTAGAGAATGGGCAAGCATATTCTTTGATACATCAAAGGCACATCCTAAATGTATATTCACAACTAATTGGAGATCCTTTAAATTTGATAAGTTTTTTGGGTGTAAATTGGATTGATTATTTGGACTAACGGTGCTCCACTATAGTTTTTTACATTGGTTTAGGTCTAGTTCTTAGTATTATATATAATAATACACTATATCTTATTCTTCTATAAAATAGAAATATTATGCTACTATTAAGGCCTCCAAGCATATTTTATGGATGCTCATGATCTTAGAGCAAGTGTATATTCATCATAAGTTTCTTGTCACTCTTCATTGTGATAATTAGAGCATCATTTAGATTGTTCTAATCAAGTATTTAGTCAATACACCATGCATAATGTGGGACAAATTTATGCTAGTGGGATTATTGATCCCATATTCATGTGATTAGTAGATCAAACAAGGGAACTCTTGATCAAGGCTATGCTTGAAGTACTTTTTGTATGATTGCAAGAACATCTTTGATTAAGAGAGCATCCATTAAGGGGATATGACTAATAAGAATCTCTTTCCATGTCCATTATTTATCTTAAGAGGGGATGTTTAAATATGTAGTGTTAAGCTTCACTTAAGGCCATGACTAACTTTTGTATTTCCCTTTGGGCCCTTGTACACCTTATAAAGGAAAATATATTGTACTATCTTATCAAACCTAAAGGTCAAATATTTTACCTTGACCTAAAGATATCTTGTAGTTGGGTAATTATGCCCCCTTTTTCCCATAGTTTCATTATCGATTAAAGTGTAATTCTATTTTTCTTTAGTGATATATATTGGTGTCTATAGACATTTTATTTTATGTATTCCATTTTGTGAGTGATTTGAACTTATCTAGGCAATGTGTTAATTATGTTCATTTCTAGAAAGCATTATGAAATCCAATACAATTAGATTTTATAAATTATTTATAAGACAATTTTAAAATTTATGGAAAATTAATTAAAAAATAATTCTATATTGTGTCATCTTAGAGTAACAATGTGGTTATCTTTGTGCTACGAAATAACTTAATATATAATAATTGCACAATATTTCATATTTTCTCTTGATTCTATGAAACAAAATTATACTTGTAAAAGTATGTCCATGTGAAGAATCACAATGCATGTCTTGTTGCTAAAGGTTTCTCATAGGAGGAAATTAAGTACTCAAAAGCATTTATCCTAGTTTCTCAAATGGATTCTATTGGATGATTCTATCCACAACTACTTTTTATGGTTGGAAGGTAGATCAAATGGATGTGAAGGGTTCCTTTATTTATTATGAGCTTCAAAAGGAGATCCACATGTAATGGAAATCTATTTTTTACTTCATGGATTGATTCCCTTAGTGTATCATTTGACTAAGTCCTTGTATGGATTTAAGCAAGCACCTTGGGCTTGGTATGAGAAAATCCATTATTTCTTTCTCAATTGTGGGTTTTGGTGATGTGAGGTAGAGCATGCTATTTACATCAAGAATCAAGATGGTCAAATATTATTGACTATATTATATATTGATATTCTGCTCATTATATATAGTTCACCCTCTTTGATTCAAGATACAAAGTCATGGCTTCATGATACTTTTGAAATGATATACCTAGGACTTTTACATTATTTCTTGGGTGTTTAGATTGATTAGTCCTCTTTCAATATCACTATATCTCATCCCAAGTATACCTTGAATATTCTATTATAATTTAGGATGGAGGATTATAAATCTTCTCAAAATCCCTTTGCTTCTAACTTACAACTATTGCACTATTCCCTTAGTATATGCTAATCTATATTAGTCCCTGGTGGGGGGTATTCACAACCTTACACTAGGTCGGATATTGCATTTATCATCACTTATTATTATAGGTACATATAGGTATCCCATGAGAGTCACTAGAGAATGGTCAAGAAGATTATTTGATACATCAAAGACACATACTAAATGGATATTCACAACTAATTGGAGATCCTCTAAATTTGACAAGCTTTTTGGGTGTAAATTGGATTGATCATTTGGACTAACGGTGCTCCACTATAGTTTTTTGCATTGGTTTTGGTCTAGTTCTTAGTATTATATATAAAAATCCACTATATCTTAGTCTTATATAAAATATAAATATTATGCTACTATTTAGGCCTCCAAGCATATTTGATGAATGCTCATTATCTTAGAGCAAGTGTATATTCATCATAAGTTTCTAGTCACTCTTCATTGTGACAATTAGAGCATCATTTAGATTGCTCTAATCAAGTGTTTAGTCAATATACCATTCATAATGTGGAACAACTTTATGCTAGTGGGATGATTGATCCCATATTCATGTGATTATTATATCAAACAAGGGAACTCTTGATCAAGGCTATGCTTGAAGTACCTTTTGTATGATTGTAAGAACATATTTGATTAAGAGAGCATCCATTAAGGGGATATGACTAATAAGAATCTCTTTCCATGTCCATTATTTATCTTAAGAGGGGATGTTTAAATATGTAGTGTTAAGCTTCACTTAAGGCCATGACTAACTTTTGTATTTCCCTTTGGGCCCTTGTACACCTTATAAAGGAAAATATATTGTACTATCTTATCAAACATAAAGGTCAAATATTTTACCTTGACCTAAAGATATCTTGTAGTTGGGTAATTATGCCCCCTTTTTCCCATAGTTTCTTTATCGATTAAAGTGTAATTCTATTTTTCTTTAGTGATATATATTGGTGTCTATAGACATTTTATTTTATGTATTCCATTTTGTGAGTGATTTGAACTTATCTAGGAAATGTGTTAATTATGTTCATTTCTAGAAAGCATTATGAAATCCAATACAATTAGATTTTATAAATTATTTATAAGACAATTTTAAAATTTATGGAAAATCAATTAAAAAATAATTCTAGATTGTGTCATCTTAGAGTAACAATTTGGTTATCTTTGTGCTACGAAATTACTTAATATATAATAATTGCACAATATCTCATATTTTATCTTGATTATATGAAACAAAAGTATACTTGTAAAATTATATATGAACAAAGCATATGATAGGATTTGCAAGAGTTTTTTATATGATATTATCAAAAAAATGGTTTTGATCAAGATTGATGTGAATGGATAAGATGTTGTTATCATACTCTAAAATATTTTATTTTGATCAATGGATCCCATTAAGAAGATTTTTTTATTACAAAAGTGGAACGCAAAATCAAACATACTCAACTTGGAATAAATTATCTTTTCAATTCTCATCTCTAATTTATTGATGATAATTTTTCTTTCAAGTCATCCCTTAGTTAGTGAGACCATGGATTTTAAATCAAGACTGTCATTTTATTGGAAGGATTTTATGAATTGGTTAATATAAAAAAATTAGAATCTCCTTCATTAAAAAAAATCTAGATTTATGATGATTTATTATGGACATTATAGGATTTTAAATTTAAGTATAATCATTAATATATTTTTGTATTCCTTGTCTAATAAAGGGAAGAAAGAGGACTTTTGGGATCTAGTTTGGATTGATAGTAATCTTGTTTTGTAGGTTATAAAGGTAAGTACTTAATCATGGTCATAAGAATACAACTTATTAATTCTATATTACAATCTATATCTATATATGGTGTCACTTTCAAGATTACCAACAAAAATAGCATCCAACTTTAATAAAATTAAAAGGTATTTTCTATGGAATGGATATAAGGAATAATTTAAGTATCCTCTTTATAAGTGGTATAATATTTGTTGAGGAATAATATTAGAAGGGTAGGCTTATGGAATTATAGAACTATGAGCTTGGTATTGGGGCCAAAACTTGGTTAGAGATTAATTAAATATATAGAAAAGAATTGGGAAAAAAATAATACTTTAAAAATACTTAGGTACTAGGGATTTGATAAAATTGTTAAGGAAACAATCCATACATGGGTATTTGGAAACATGAAACTTTATAACAAAGAGTTTATAATTGATCAAGAAATATATTAGGTGTTCAATCAATCAGGGGTACTCTACAAATTTCTAGTCTAATTACTGGTTTAAGTCTTACCCTCTTAATTTTATTAAAAATGGCAGCCACTAACTTCAACCTACTTGTCCTATAGAGGTTCAAATATCAAACATTATATTGATGTTAACAATCATTCTAAATTTTGGATTTCTATTAGCAACCTTCTTGAGGGAGAGAACCTTATATAAATAATGAATTAGATCCAAAATATGTATCAAAAGTTTTACTTATTTATTTTTACATTAAATGATGAGTTGGTTTGGTATCTATCAAAATATGATGGATACTTGATCAAATTGAGATATAAGGATTTAAAATAATTACAATTTCCTACTCCCTCTGATTTACTTTGGAAGAATGCTCAGTCACTTGAGTCCCTCTTTAAGGATTTAAAATAATTAAAATTCTTATAGGTGACAATATGCAATGAAGTTATCATGGACCTTTTAGGCATGCCTTGTTTAAGCGCCTAAAATAATAGATTGTCTACTTCTTAATTGTCCATTTGCTTAGACTATTTGAGTCTAATTTTTAAATAAATGAGAATTTATTTGATAGCTCAATGAATTTTGAAAGAGTTGATTGAATTTTGGCTTAATTGTTTCAATGCTAAAAAACTATGTATTTTATAAAGAATTGGTCCTACCATTATTTGTTACAATCTATGGTTTAAAAAATAAGCGAATTTTCAAAAGCATATATCATGATTATATCTAAGTTTAAAATCATACTATTTCCTCTCTTGTATAATGTTTACAAGTGTGGTTGTCATCATGGGAATCCTCAAGTGTAGAAAAATAAGTGGTAGCCTCTTGGTTATTGTTGGTCAAAATGACCACATCTAGGGAAATAAGGAGTAATATTCTCAAGATTTTTCTAAGTGTAGAGAACAGTTGCAATAGGGCAACATTTTGAAGACCATAAGCTGAACTAAGGTGAAAAGTCATGATGACACGACATTTTGAAGGCCAAAGATCAAATCATGACCAAAAGTCATGATGGCATGACATTTTGAAGGCCTAAGGTAGGGCCAAGGTGAAAAGTCATGATGGCACGACATTTTGAAGGCCTAAAGCTAGAACTAAGGTGAAAAGTCATGATGACGTGACATTTTGAAGGCCAAAGATCAACTCATGACCAAAAGTCATGATGGCGCGACATTTTGAAGGCCTAAGGTAGGGCCAAGATGGAAAGTCACGATAGGGTGATATTTTGAAGGCTAGAACTAAGACCAAAAGTCATGATGACACGACATTTTGAAGGCCAAAGGTAGAACCAAGGCGGAAAGTCATGATGGCATGACATTTTGAAGGCCTAAGGTAGGGCCAAGGTGAAAAGTCATGATGGCACGATATTTTGAAGGCCGAAGTTAGAGCTAAGGTGAAAAGTCATGAGGACATGATATTTTGAAGGCCAAAGAGCAACATGAAAAAGTCATGAGCGTGATATTTTGAAGGCCAGATGGACCACGACATCTCTGAAGAGGTTAAAGAAGATCACCATAACTAGAATATCTCAACCACTTCCAGTTGAAAGCTCCATGCTCTCTTCAACTACTTCTTTACCAGAATGAGCCTACGGGCATACTATTGTAACAACTTTCAGTTTTTTGTTATGTAAAAACTCTTATATATAGAATGAGTGACCCAAAAAAATGGTCGGCTCTTAGGTGTTTACAAGGCTATGTATACAGACTTCTGAAAATTTTAATAAAGATCATCCATTCTGGTTCTTGGCTCACTGGTGTTTCAAATCAAGTATGTATGTGTTTTCTATTGCTATATAAATCTAAATTGAATGTAACCTGCATTAATTCTTATTCTAAATTCCTACAATAAAGTTTAGTTAGATCTACAATTAACTTCATAGATAAGCTTACACTTAAATAGATCTTCACCAAAAGTTTTAGTTTCTCTATTTTGGTTCTCTATTATGCTTCTCTACAAAAGGTTGCCATAGTTGCTTTGTTGTTACTTAATCTATACCACTTTATCTCTCTAGCCATCGCTATATTTCCCTCTCTTTATGCATTTCCCTTTTCCCCCTTTTCCTAAAATAAGCAAGGAACCAGCCTCCTCTAGAGATTGAACCAGGTAAACTCTATGTTAACCTAGTCTTTCAATGTTGGCAAAGTCTTGGGTGCAAATGTAACCAAAGGTAGATTTTGCTCCAATAGTTTTTGGCACACCTGGTGGGACCCAAATCCCATGCAGTATATAGATCAAAGCCTTGATGAATAGCTTTGCCCTATTAATTCTTTTAAATCACCTGGTGACTCTGCACCATAAAGGAACCCTATAAAAGCCTTTACCCAACTTCTGGTTATGCACCATATTTTATGATAACTAGATCTAAAGCAAAAAATTTAGAAGAGCCCATAGAGTTCTTCGAACTACACCTTGGTAGCCTTCGAGCTAATCCTATTTTAGTTGCCAGAACAACTTCTGCATATACCCATAATATAGGATACACAAATCCTTCCCCTACAACCCTCCCTAGTACTACTGCTAGTGGAACTTTAACTCCAACTACCCATATAATATCAATGGCCACAAATCAACCAATCCTGCCTTACCCCGTATGGAACCACACAGGTCCCTTGAACCTGGCAGCTCAACATCCGATTCCTATGGTGGCCTTGAAAGCACTACCCTAGTATGATGGTACTAGAAAGATGACTTACGAACATTATCAAGATGTAGCCACACTAGCCCCGATACATAACATCCATGAAGAAGATGTTATGATAAGATTGTTGGTAATTTCCTTGAAAGGAAAAATGCTCTATTGGTACAGAGCTCTTGAAAATCAAACTATATCCACTTGGGCACAACTTACTGGTAAACTAGTGGAAGAATTCAATGAGCAAGCAGACCCATTCTCCCTACTGAATCAATTTACTATTATCCAGAAACACCCTCAAGAGGAGATCATAGATTTTAACATCAGATTTAGTCGAACTTGGCAGAGAGTACCTGATGGGTTGAGACCAACACATGAGCAGGCAATGTATTACTATCTGAGAGCTTTCAACTCAGATATAAGTATGGCCATTAGGTAGTCCCACATGTTTACCTTCCTTAAGATTTATCAAGAAGCACAGAAAGCAGAGAGAGATCTGATTGCCATTGGGAGATTCTTAGCCAAAATGATGATGCCCATTTTTCTAGATTTACCCCAAGCTTCAAGTATCGCTTGTCCAACCCCTACATCCAATCTTCCCAAATGGACTGGATAACCTAATATTCTAGTAATACAGGCACCCCTTGCCTCTCCAATGCTTCCTACTATTCCTACACTTCCTCTAGAAATAGTCCCATCAACTCCAGATCCTCAACTGGCAGTTCTACAAGATCTGCAAGCATCTTTCAAAACTCTGGCAAATAAGTTTACATCAATGGAATGAAGAGAAGTAGAAAGGAATTTCCAGCCAAGGAGATTCCCACAAGTAACAAAGGATCAAGCTTC
The DNA here is from genome assembly GCA_028583015.1 of Wollemia nobilis. Taxonomy (NCBI): domain Eukaryota; kingdom Viridiplantae; phylum Streptophyta; class Pinopsida; order Araucariales; family Araucariaceae; genus Wollemia; species Wollemia nobilis. Next base: position 1,240,669 of record JAQPPZ010002540.1, on the reverse strand, counting down.
CATGAGTGGTAGAAGTTATGACAAATCTAACACTATTTATGCCAATGAAGATAGCGAACCCAATAATGTTTTGATAGAGTCAAATTTTTGGTGCTCCACGTGTAATGACCCCCATGGTGAAACTTCTTGCATGATTCACCAATATCAGGTACAAAATATAGCCATTGAGAAGGCCAAAAGAAGCCTCAAGGGTCAGGTTAATATGATCAGAGAAGAGAATCAAAATTTCATGATGCCTTCTATTGAACAAGTAGTTGTTCTTACTAGATCAGGAAAGAAACCCTTACAGGTTGATCCCCAAGATCTCAACCCCTTGAAGGTACCTTCACCTATAAGGAACCCTATTGAGAAAAGGACCTCTTATGAAAAATCTCCCCCAAGTTCAAGCCAAAAATATGCAAAAACTCGTAAGGAAGCACCTCAGCAAAAAGAAGCAAAAACATAGGAACAAGCTAGGGATAAACTGAGATATCCCTCACTGACTAAGCATCAAAGGATTGATGCTACTCAGGGGTACAAAAACAAGTATGATGCAACAATGAAGGAGAAGAGTGTTGAACCCCTTCCATTTAACATAGTTGAGGAAATGAAGAAAACCCCCTCCAAGGCAACTATGTATGAAGCTTTGCAGCTTCTAGGATAGATTGACTTGTTGCAAGAATCCTTGAGGTCTATGAAAAATAAGAATAAGACCCCAACTCAGATGGATTCTGCACAAGCTAGTCTGACATCCACTTCGGAAAAAATAGACCCCCTCCTTTTTATCTATCTCTCCAAATGGAAGGGTGGGTAGTTCACAATTGTATGATAGACTCTAGAGCTGCAACCACTGTGATGCCCAAAGTAGTATGTGATATCATGGGCATGGAATATACAAGAAGTAGTCTCTATGTCTTACAGTTATATGGAACCCCTATAAAAATTGTAGGGGTAATCAAAGATATCCCAATAGTGCTCCATAGACTACCCCAACTCATAGTCATACAAGAAGTGGTAGTAGTGGATTTGGAGCCCTATTTTGGTATGTGTCTCTCCAGGGAGTTCACAGCTAAGATAGGAGGATATTTATCACTAGATTTCTCGCATCTGGAAATCCCATTCAAGGGCAAAAGAGTGAAAATATTTAATGAAAAGCCATCAACTTTCCATATCGAAAGACTTGAAGAGGAAGACAAATAGTCCACCACTGTGAACATGATGATAGAGGAACTAGGGGACCTGAACTTGATGGAAGAAGCTCTAAATGTATTATAGGAGGAAGACTAGTTCTCTCTCCAAGACTTCAACGCCATGATCGAGACTGACATTGGGAGTTACACAATTCTAAAACTTGAGAAAAGTGATCCCATTTCTCCCCCTCTGGTTAACCAACCCACTGATCAGTTGTGGAAGCTTTTCTTTGATGGTGCTAGATGTAAAAATGGAGCTAGAGCAAGTATTGTCCTAATCTCTCCAATAGGCAAAAAAAATGTTTTCTCTTACCGGTTAACCTAGAGTTGCACTAACAATGCAGTAGAGTATGAAGCACTCTGTTTAGGACTCAAGAAAGCTAAAAATATGGGTATCAAGTAGCTACAGATCTTTGGAGACTCCAAACTGATAGTGAACCAGGTAACTAAGAAATGTGTAAGTAAGCAGCATTACCTTAAGGCTTACAAAAATAAATTTTGGGACTTGTTAGAATCTTTTGAGTCTTTGAACCTCAAGGTAATTCCAAGAGAGAAAAATACTCATGCAAACTTGTTGGCTTTAGTAGGGGTAAATTTTTTCCCTATCAGCAATATCATCCAAAAGTCAAAAATAGTTAGGCTAATCTACAGGCCTTCTATGCCAGACAAGGATACCTTCTGGCAAGTTTTTGAGAATGATAAATAAATAGTGGACTTCCTCATCCATGAGATGAACTGCTCTAGCAATAGGACAACCGAAGATGAAGAAGATGCAGGCATGATCCAGTTAAAGAACAACCACATCCCAAAAGGGTTGGTCACCCTTGAGAGCTTATTCGATAATAATGATAGGTCAACTGGCCATAAAATGAAAGTTGACAAGCATAGATATAGAGAAGCTCATATGGGACCTGATAAAGCTATCAAAGTAGGAGTGAACACTATGGAAGTAGAACTAGATGAAATTAGAGAATTATGCAAAGAATTTCTAGACATCATCACCTAGACTTATGGTGACCTAAAAGTCTATTCCAAAGAAATGATCCAGCATACGATCAAACTTGAGGAAGGTGCAAGGCCATTTCGGTAAAAGCAATGATCGATGAATCCTAAAATCGAAGCTTTGATGAAGCAAGAGCTACTAAAATTACTTGAAGCTAAAATTATTTACCCAATCAAGCATTCAACTTGGGTCACTAACCTAGTTCCGATTAGAAATAAGAATGGAGATATCCGACTATGCATCGACTTCCGCAACTTGAACAAAGCTTCACTCAAAGACCATTACCCTCTCCTATAGATCGACCAAATCCTACACACAGTAGCAGGAGCAGAAAGGTTCTCACTCCTAGATGGCTTCTATGGGTACAATCAAGTGTGGGTCAAAGATGAAGACCAATTCAAGACCACGTTCACAACCAAGTGGGGAATGTTTGCTTACCAAAGAATGCCCTTCGGGTTATCCAATGCCGAAGCAAATTTTCAAAGAGCTATGGATGTGGCTTTTGGAGAACTTGTCAATAAAATAATAGTAATATATCTAGATGATATGATAGTGTTCTCTCACCAAAAAGGGGATCATATAACACATCTCAGAAGTGTGTTTGAGAAATGTAGAGAATTTGGTATCTCCATAAATCCTAAGAAATCTATCTTCACTTGTGGAAGAAGGATTGTTACTCGGCCATGTTGTTTCTAAGTCTGGTCTAGCTATAGACCCTAATAGAGTGAAAGCATTGTTAGATATCTCCCTTCCCCCTAACAAAAAAGGCTTGTAATCATTCTTCGACCAGATCAACTTCATGCACAAATTCATTGCCGATTTTGCACAAATCATCAAACCCATGATAGAGTTGTTGAAAAAGGATGTTGTGTTCAAGTGGACCGATGCAAGGAAATAGGCTTTCCAATAGATCAAGGAACAAATAGCTCAAGCCCCCATCTTGGTGAATCCAGACTACTCCAGAGGCTTCATCTTGTATGCGGTAGGTGAACAAGAAAGCTACACCACAGTGCTCACGTAGAAAGGAGCTGACAATGAAGAAAGGCCCATAGCTTTTCTGAGTCAGACTATGCAAGAACACGAAGAAAAATATAACTTCATTGAGAAATAGATCTATGCTATAATGAAGTCGCTAAAAATGTTTAGGCATTTCCTATCATAGAGCAGGATTATCGTTTATGTAATTCACCTCGATGTACGAAACTTCATCATACAAGGGGAGCTCGATGACAAAAGAGTTGGTTGGGTGACAAAAATACAAGAATACAACGTAGAAATACACCCACCCAAGCTGGTAAGAGGGGGAGCTCTTAGCCAAGAACTCACCAAGCAAGCTTCATCAGAATACATAGCTTGCCAAACTCAGGAAGTAGCATCAGACGATGATCAACCTTCGGAGCAGCTCGACTGGGCAGATGAATTAACTCGGTATTTCCAAACTAGAAAATGCCCAGCAAGCTTGAATGCTTCACAAAGAAGAAGGTACATGATCCAGGCTCTAAAATACACCCTACTACCTAAGGGACTATACAGAAAGAATTTGGATGGAGTGTTGCTTCGATGCATAAATGAAAATAAGAAACAGAAGATCTTAGAGGAATTCCATGATGGCTCATCTGGAGGACACTACTCAGGAAGGACCACTACCTTAAAGATCATTAGAACTGGATGCTACTGGCCAACTATTTTTGTAGACACCTTCAGAATAACAAGAAACTATGAAGAATGCCAGAGATACGTCGAAAGAAATAGGAATGCTTCGATGCCCCTAAAGTCCATTCAAGTTGAAGAACCTTTTCAGCAATGGGGATTGGACTTTGTTGGAATAATAGAGCCCAACTCATCCACTGGACATAAATACATTCTGATGGCTACCGACTACTTCACGAAGTGGGTAGAAGCAATACCTACTAAAAAAGTAGACCAAGAGGTTGTAATGGAATTCATGGAAAGCTTAATCATGAGATTCAGCATCCCAGATGCATTAGTCATGGATAATGGCTCATCCTTCGTAGGTGCCAAGATGATCGAATTTGCATGTAAATATGGGATTTACTTAAAAACATCCTCAAACTATTATCCGTAGGGAAATGGATTAGCCGAATCTACGAACAAAAACCTGCTCAGGATTTTGAAGCGAACCCTACAAGACAATAAGAGAAGTTGGCACTCTCTGATAAATCAAGCACTGTGGGCTGATAGAATAACCATCAAGAAGTCCATAAACACATCTCCCTACTCTCTGGTCTATGACAAAGAAGTAGTTCTTCCGATACACATAGAGATCCCAACTCTAAAATTACTCAATCAGACCGACATAGAGGAAGTAGAACCAATGGAGAATAGGTTGATCCAACTCCTACAGTTAGAAGAACAAAAGGAGCAAGCCTATGACCACTATCAAAAGCATGTGGTCACCACAAAAAAATGGTTTGACAAAAGGGCCACTCTAAGAAATTTCAAAGTGGGAGACTTGGTCCTAAGATGGAATGAAAAGAAGTCAAAACCCAGAAATCATGACAAATTCAACACGTTTTGGGAAGGTCCTTTCGAAGTAATAGAAGAAAAATAGCAAAACTCCTTCTAGTTGAGAAATGAATAGGGCTAGGTTCAACCTATCCCCATCAATGGCTTCCACCTAAAGTTGTACTACAAGTAACAGGTCTTCCTCTGCCTTGTATGTATTTTATGTAAATATTTGCTTTCTTTTAGACTCTAAGGAAAAATATCATGATGGCATGACTTTTTGATGCTCAAAGGCCCCTTCAATGTAAATTGTCATGATTTCATGACTTTTGGTAGTGATGCATCCAAGGAAAATGTGATGGCATGACTTTTGGTGCTCAAAGTCCCCTTCAATGTAAATTGTTATGATTTTGTGACTTTTTGGTGTAGATGGCCACTCAAAGGAAAATTGTCATGATGGCATGACTTTTCGGTGCTCAAAGGCCCTTCAATGTAAATTGTCATGATTTCATGACTTTTGGTAGTCGATGGCTGCTCCAAGGAAAAATGTCATGATGGCATGACTTTTTGGTGCTCAAAGGCCCCTTCAATGTAAATTGTCATGATTTCATGACTTTTTGGTAGTCGATGGCCGCTCCAAGGAAAAATGTCATGATGGCATGACTTTTCGATGCTCAAAGGCCCCTTCAATGTAAATTGTCATGATTTCATGACTTTTTGGTAATCGATGGCCGCTCCAAGGAAAAATGTCATGATGGCATGACTTTTGGTCTCAAAGGCCCTTCAATGTAAATTGTCATGATTTCATGACTTTTGTAGTTGATGGCTGCTTCAAGGAAAAATGTCATGATGGTGTGACTTTTGGTGCTCAAAGGCCCCTTCAATGTAAATTGTCATGATTTTATGACTTTTTGGTAGTCGATGGTCGCTCCAAGGAAAAATTTCATGATGGCATGACTTTTCGGTGCTCAAAGGCCCCTTCAATGTAAATTGTCATGATTTCATGACTTTTTGGTAGTCGATGGCCGCTCCAAGGAAAATTGTCATGATGGTATAACTTTTCGGTGCTCAAAGGCCACCTCAGAGCAATTGAGAACTTTTGGTGGGAAAAGTAGTTTTCTCGACATTATAAAAGCTCCCACTTTTTAAGGTACCATCATACCCACTGATTGGTCCAGAGTAGAGGTGACGCCAATTTATTGGCCCAGGATGGTAGCAAAGCAATATCATTGGCCCAAAGAAAAATGGTAATGCATGGTAGTTGGTTTCTTGAAGGGGCACATGAACCGAGGTGCCCACCAATGTTCAAAAATAATATTGGGGTGTGTGCCACCAACTGTAGTTATTGCATGTCACCTTCGCATGCGCATGCACAACCGGTTATATCAAAAATTATGTCACCCTTTCCATCTTCTACATTGTTTCCCTTCTGCTCACTATGCTCCCTACTCTCCTAGAAAGCTCTGCAACACTGTGCTAAGAGCATTCCAAATAAGTTTTATTACAAAATCATAGAATACAACCATGACTACTACACCTCCAGCTACTACTTCAAAGGGGAAATGAACATCATCCAAAAAGGAAAGTAGTTTTATGGATCCTAATAGCCATATCACGGATACAAAGCTGACATGGAAAGACCCAGGGTAAATTTAGAAGGACATAGCAGCCATAATGGCCATAGATGTCTCTCCATCGAGCCCAAGCATGTTCCCTTACCACTCTCTGCTCTACTGGTACGTCTACCCTCAGGTCCACCCCTACCCCGAGTTAATCAGGGCCATGGTAGAATTTTATGATGTTAAGAATAGAATAGTGAGGAACTCCAAGAATGAAGTCATTTTCATGCTCGATGCTGACTCGATTAGGGCCACCTTCACCCATGGTAGGAAGCCTATAGTACCCCCATTTCATTTGACCCTGCTAATTCTATGAAGTATTACACCAATGGCCTAAACATCTAACTATTCCTACAAGAGCATTTTTTAGATTCTCTTCCCAAGGGAGCTATGCCAAAATCCCCAATTCCCTTGGAAAAATTCAAAAGCAAGGAGCTCTTTTCCATGTTGGCCATGGTGGTAGGGCTAGAAATAGACACACAGGTCTATGGGTGGCAAATCGTAATAGCACAATGCATATCAAACCCCAAGTTTTATGATGCAGTGTGCGTAGACCCAAGCAGAGTACCAATATTCTTTGATTGGTTAAAATACCTGGCCCAATAATTGCATGCAGGGCTCTTCAAATTACAGAAAGATATCCTAGATACCTTCAGGTTCTCCTCTTACCTGGTATGGATTTTCTTCTTCTTTTAGGTAAAAATTTTGAGTTTTATCCCTACCACACAAAAGGACCAAAAGGGAGACCTCCTGCCTGTATGTGAATGGACGCCTGCTCCTTTCAAATGTGGGTTCATACTATCACTTTAATATGGAATTCTTGGGCCCTACATTGAAAATCATGTATGGTACCATGCCAAGAATTCCCCAATAGATGCGAGATACCTTGAGGCACCCCCATGCAGAGGAAGGGGACTGGTTTATTCTAACATAGGGGGTGGTCGTCAGGCTCTATGGCTTCATAGAGAAGCCCTTCTTGTTGCCTTATTATGTTACTAAGTGATTATTCACTCTGGAGTACGTAAGGCAAACAGAGTTCATCAATAATAAATTTGGTATAGGTGCTCATTTGATAGGTACTTGCCTCATGCCTTTTCAGTACGAGGGAGTAACAATGTCAAAAAAGGGGACCACGAAAAAATTGCTCGAACTTTAAGAAATCTCAAATTGATAGAGCTACCATAAAAATGGAAATATGACCCTGCAAATAAATTCACTCAGAGGCAAGCCACCCTAAATAAAACCCCCTTCAAGAAATTTCACTCATCTGATAGGCAAATCGATAAGCAGGGTAGGAATAATGATGAAGATCGACCTTTAGAATGGCACGTTGAAAAAATGTAGCCATTGCCCCCATGGCACGACTTCTATTTGCACTTGGTAGATTGGTGCCCTGAGGTGAACCCAACCCACAAGCTAAGTAACAAGACCATCGAAAGCACCAAGAAAAGGGGGAAGGTTGGGATCACGCTAAAATATTAGCATGGTGGCAAATGAGATGTCACATACAAACCTTTTCTAGGTATGGGATGAAGATTGACAAGGAATTCTTTGAGAAGTATGATGAGAACCATGATAACTGGTCTGAGACTTTGGTGGATAAAGTCCCTTTGGGAATAAATGGCATCCCCATAAAAAAAATTGAAGGTAGTACTAAAAAGGATAAAGGGAAGCAAATCACTACTGAGCAAATAGAAGTCCCTAAAAGGAAACATTGAAATTTCATTCCCCCTTCTGGATCAGACATAGAGTTTGATGATGGTGCTCAACTCAAGCATAAGAGGTGGAGAATATAATCAAGAAAATGAAAAGCAGAATTGGAGAAGGGAGGAGACCAAAAGAAAAGGAAAAGATAAGAAACACCCTCTAAAGAATAAGAAGAACATGAGGAATCAAAGGAACATGAAGAATCAGGGGACCAAGAAGGAATAGGGGAAAGATCTAAGTAAACTTCTGAGCATCAGAATATAGATGAACAAATGGTCGAGACAACTGAAGAGCCTCCCAAAAAAAAATAAGCCCTTAATGGGGAGCAAACCTTACCAAGAGTAACAATAGATGTTGACTAGAAGCCTAAATCAAGAGCTCAAATGAGAAGTCACAAGGAATCAGAGACACCAATCCATCAAAAGCTCTAGGTATATCTCCTATCAATCTGAACTCCTTCTTCCTCTTCTCATTCCTATAATAATTCCCCTTCCCATTCTGAATATCATGGTAATCCCTCTCCTACATCTACTCACCAACCTCCACCATCTCCACCATCTTCTCATCAACCTCCACCATCAACTCAACAAACTCCACCAACATCCTCCTCTACTCCCACAGGTTCCCCCATCGAACAATTGAGTATGGAGGCCTCTCTAGCCACCACTCCTTTCCCTTACTCCACCAACCTGCTAAGCTTCCAAGCCATGCATATTGCTTCTCCTGCAAGCAACCCTACCATTGCTAAATTCAAAAAATTGAAGAAAGCCACCCTGAATGCTGCTACATGGCTGAAGTCATGGAGCTCCTAAAGTTCTAATGATATAGCCCATGTTAGAGAAGGATCAGTGCTGGATCCCATCAGCATGCAATGTTCCACCATGAAGATGACCCCACTCGTACAAAAGCCAAAGAAATGACCCTGGAGGACTACCAAGCTGAGGTAACCATGGAAGATATCACTCAGCTACCAATGGATGATGAGTGGGGCAAGGCTCAAACTCACATGGGAACAATTTATCTGAATGTTGAGTTCTACAAAGAAAAGTACCTCTGGGCTGAACAATCAAGAAAGCATTTGGAGGAAGCCTTGCACCAACAAAAGACAATAGAAAAGGCTTTGAAAAATGAAGCCAAAAAATGGGAGCAAATGTTCAATGAAGCGGCCCCCTACAAAGAGAAAGCAAAAAGGCCAAAGAACAAATTCAAGTATTGTAGCAATAGGTCGAGGACCTTAAAAAGTAGCTATCCGACAATATTGATAAAACTAGTGGGCTGTCCAAGGAAAAAGCAAGGATAGTCAGAAGGAACATGATTGAAAGCATCAACAAGATGACCCCAAAGGCTAGGCCCACACTCTCATATCTTCTCAAAATCAAAGATACGTTGGGCCAAGTAGAAGATGAATTAGAAGCATTTTTCAGGCTCCTGGAAACAAGGCTATCAGTAGCCAATAAAATTCAAGTCTTGGTGGATAGCACACAAGCAATAATTGGATACAGAGCATGGGATAAGAATTGGTCCCAGGCCAAATTAGTTACCAAAAATTTCTTCAAGAGGCACAAGTTGGTGACCAAAAGTGCCAAGCTCATACGGGAGCTCAAAGCAGAGGCTAAGGCAATTCTAAAACATGTAAGCATAGCTAAAAATTATGGCATGCCTAGCTTCTGGGACAAGGATTCAAATCTCCTAACAGAAGATGAATTGAAAGCCGCCTGGAAGAAATTTGTAGAAGATGAGTCAAAAATTGATAGCTGGGAAGAGCCTGTTCAAGAAGAGCAAATATTCAGCATGGCTCAGGATATTACCTAGATGAACTCTTGCCTACATGAGTTGTATATGAAATCAAGAACCTTATCATATGACAAGGTTGAAGAGTTGGAGTATCTGTACAACACTTTCAAGGAAAAAATAGATACAAATGAGGAAACCTGGAGGAAGGCCTGCACCACCTATAACGAAGTAGTAAAAGAAAAGGACAAATAGGAAAAGGCTAAGAAAGCCTCGTCAAGTAGTGCAACAGCTCTCAGCCAAGGTGAAGCAAAAAAATCTAATGAAGAAGATACTCCAGAAGAATGAACACCCCAAAGTAGGAAGCTTTTTGTGCTTGGTATCATTCCCCTTCTTTCCCTTATTTTTCTTAAGTTGTTTTTGTTTACTCCATTCCCCAATGGATAAAGGCTCTAGGTTCTGACATTCCGCTAATAGAATTACCCTAGGAGGCACCAAGAATGTTGGTCAAAATGACCACATCTAGGGAAATAAGGAGTAATCTTCTCAAGATTTTGCTAAGTGTAGAGAACAGTCATGATAGGGTGACATTTTGAAGGCTGGAAGTTGAACTAAGGTGAAAAGTCATGATGACATGACATTTTGAAGGCCAAAGATCAACTCATGACCAAAATTCATGATGGTATGACATTTTGAAGGCCTAAGGTAGGGCCAAGGTAGAAATTCATGATGGGATGACATTTTGAAGGCCTAAAGTTGAACTAAGGTGGAAATTCATGATGACGTGACATTTTGAAGGCCAAATATCAACTCATGATAAAAATTCATGATGGTGTGATATTTTGAAGGTCTAAGGTAGGGCCAAGGTGGAAAGTCATGATGGTGTGATATTTTGAAGGCTAAAAGTTAGAACTAAGGTGAAAAGTCATGATGATGTGACATTTTGAAGGCCTAAGATCAACTCATGATCAAAAGTCATGATGGTATGACATTTTGAAGGCCTAAGGTAGGGCCAAGGTGGAAAGTCATGATGGCACAACATTTTGAAGGCCTAAGTTAGAACTAAGGTGAAAAGTCATGATGATGCAATATTTTGAAGGTCTAAGGTCAAATCATGACCAAAAGTCATGATGGCATGACATTTTGAAGGCCAGATGGACCACGACATCTCTGAAGAGGTTAAAGAAGATCACCATAACTAGAATATCTCAACCACTTCTAGTTGAAAGCTCCATGCTCTCTTCAACTACTTCTTTACTAGAATGAGCCTACGGGCATACTGTTGTAACAACTTTCAGTTTTCTGTTATGTAAAAACTCTTATATATAGAATGAGTGACCCAAAAAAATGGTCGGCTCTTAGGTGTTTACAAGGCTATGTATACAGACTTCTGAAAATTTTAATAAAGATCATCCATTCTGGTTCTTGGCTCACTGGTGTTCTAAATCAAGTATGTATGTGTTTTTATTGCTATATAAGTCTAAATTGAATGTAACCTGCATTAATTCTTATTCTAAATTCCTGCAATAAAGTTCAGTTAGATCTGCAATTAACTTCACGGATAAGCTTACACTTAAATAGATCTTCACCAAAAGTTTTAGTTTCTCTGTTTTGGTTCTCTGTTATGCTTCTCTACAAAAGGTTGCCATAGTTGCTTTGTTGTTACTTAATCTGTACTGCTTTATCTCTCTAGCCATCACTATATTTCCCTCTCTTTATGCATTTCCCTTTTCCCCCTTTTTCCTAAAAGAAGCAAGGAACCAACCTCCTCTGGAGATTGAACCAGGTAAACTCTATGTTAGCCTGGTCTTTCAATGTTGGCAAAGTCTTGGGCGCAAACGTAACCAAAGGCAGATTTTGCTCCAACAGTTAAAAGATTTTAAATACATACAATGGTTATAAAATAAAATGGAGTGATCGTTACCAATGAGGCCTTGGTTCAATGGTTGGGAATATGGATGATGTATCCCATACTATGGTTGAAATCTCGATGGCACCAAATAGGAAATATAGCTTGATGTAACTTATTTTATGTAAAAGGGAAAGGGTACCCATATCAAAACCCTTACTTAAAAATAAATAAAAAGTCAATGGAGTGAACAAAAAGGATTTATATTACTTTATGGTAAAATAAAAATGTTTAGCAATTGTGTTCACCAAAATTTATTATGTTATGCTTTTAAAAATAAATATGGGAAAATTGGTACAGGTGATTTTTTGGGAAAATAATGAAGGAAAATTGTTCCTCACCTAATAAAAATCATATGGAATGTCAACAATAATCTATGTAGAGGATAGGATACTTATTACAATAATTAAGATTACCATTGAAAAATAATGGATATATATTTCAATCGAGAGGGATGTCGTATAATTTTAATATTGTAAAGAAAATGGATGTGGGATTTGGATCAATGACATACTTACTTTTTATGTGCCTGACCATTTCTTAATAAAAGCAATACCTTGGTTCAACATATCTATAGAGAAAAAACAAGGTAGTAAATATTTTATCTAATTATAGTGTTGACTTTGTCTTAGTAAATTCAAAATTTAGAAGGTACCTAGATGAGGGAGAGTATATATTTTAATGAAAATGATATCAAGGACTTGATAGAGGAAACATAACAATTTTAGGGAGATGAAGAATATATTTGATAAAAATACAAGCTAGATATGGTCTAAATGACATAGTAGAAAACACAAAATTTTCATATGTTCCCAATGGAGGTTACATATAGCTTGTTAAAACATTATCATAAAATAATAACCATATTTCATCTTTATACTTCAAAAGTAATTAATATTCTCATAGTTTTTTGTAGGTCTATCATGTTTTTTGAATAATAAATAATAACAATATGGGGAGTTTAGGATAACTTCAATTTCCTAGGAAGAATACAATATTGGATTACTTTGCATAGGAAGAATGTTGGATGTGTCTCATCCTTTGCCGAGGAAGTACTGTATGGTAGGTACGAATGGGTAAGAGAAGCGAAGCTCCTCAAAATTTTTTCCCCTTTTTCCGGAGCGATTTTTGGGATTCCCATGGTTGGTGGGTGGTTGGTGGGTGTGGGTGGTTTAGCCCACGGTGTTGTGCCCATTGTATTCTAATACCACATAGTGGTTTAGGGTTGTAAGAGTTTCCTTTATATTTTATTGTAATGTCCCATTTTTGGGTAAGAAAGAGAATAATAATATCAAGGAGGAGTGGCTCTTGTTTTGCTGGAGTAGCCCACATCGGGTGAACCAGGGTAAATCTCGTGTGTCATATGTGCATTGTGTGGTGTCATTTCTTCTAAGTTGTTTATTTATGCTTTATTTTTGGAATAAGTTTTCTGTAGATCTCTTCATTTGGTATCAGAGCCAAGTTGTTAGCCATAGGGGGATGCCTTTATTGCTAGGGTTTCATTTCATCTGAAGAGTTTCTAGGGTTTCTAGGAGTTAGAGAAAACCTATTTCGGAGTGTGAGGTTTTTTGTAGAAGGAGCTTGAAGGAAAATGATGGGAAGTCAATCAAGGATCGAGATCGAGAAATTTGATGGAAAAATATTTGAGCTATGGAAGTTAAATATGGAGGATCTGCTCATGGACAAAGATCAGTGGGCTGCTATTTCAAAAAAAATAAAACCTATAGCTACATCAGATGAAGATTGGGAAAATATGAATCGAAAAGCAAGGAGTCTGATTCGACTGTGTCTTGCAGATTCAGTCCTAATCAATGTTTCTAGAGAAGCTACAACAAAGGATCTCTAGGAGAAGTTAGGGGCTCTGTATCAATCTAAGTCCCTAGTGAACAAATTATTCCTCCAAAAGAAACTGTACAATCTCAGGATGAATGAAGGGGATTCAATTGCAGATCATCTAAATGCATTCAATACAGTGGTAAGTCAACTTACATCTATTGATATTAAGTTAAGTGAGGAAGATAAATGTATTACTTTGCTATGCTCTTTACCAGATTCATGGGATAACCTAGTGGTAGCAATTGGTAGTACAACTTCATCCACATTGAAGTTTGAGGATATTGTGGCATCTCTAATATCAGAGGATATGAGGAGAAAAGCCATGGAGGGCACTTCAAAGGATGCCCTAATAGTGAGAGGGCGTGCCAAGGAAAAGGATAAAACAAGATCTGGTGATAGATCTAAGTCTAGAGGTAGATCCAAGTCTCGTGGAAAGTTTGAGAGAAAGTGTTGGAAGTGTGGCAAGCCTGGTCACATGAAGAAGGACTGCAGATCAAAGAATGTTGATTCTGGAAAGAGGTCTGATGAATCCACTTCCACAGAGACACATAAATCTACTGATGAAGGAGGGGATGTATATCTGGCATCCTGCTCCACACGATCAGATAAAAATGATTGGTTGATCGATACTGGTGCCTCTTTTCATATGACTCCTCATAGGGGGTGGTTCAGTGAATATGAAAGATATGATGGAGGGGAGGTACTATTGGGAGATGATTCACCACTTAGAATCATTGGTCATGGAAGGGTGAAAATTTTGTTGCAGGATGGTAGGGTTAAAACCCTCCCAGGTGTGATGCATATTCCGGGCCTTGCTAGAAATTTAATTTTTGTAAGCAAAATGGTTGATGCAATAGTAAATGTCAGTTTTAGTAAGGATTCATGCAAAATGGTTCATGGATCTATGGTGTTAGCAAGAGGAGTTCGGATTGGAACTTTGTATAAGTTATTGGGAAGCACTATGATAAATGAGTGCAATAGCTCAACTGTTCTTGAGGCTGAATCAGATAAAAGCTCTACACTCTGGCATCAAAGAATGGGACATATTGGAGAAAAGGGATTGCGTACCCTGCACACAAAAGGTATGGTTCATGGTATCCCTGATTGCTCAATGGTTTTTTATTTTTGTGAACATTGTATTTATGGCAAACAGAATCGTGTGAGTTTCCCATCTAGTGTTGCTAGATCAAGAGGGGTATTAGATTTGATTCATAGTGATATATTTGGTCCTGTTACTATACCATCCCTTGGAAAGTCGTGATACTATGCTTCTTTTGTCGATGATTTTTCAAGATATGCATGGATTTATTTTCTTAAGAGTAAAGATGAAGTGTTTGATAAGTTTAGAGAATTTAAAGCACTTGTTGAAAATCAATCCGAGAAAAATATTAAGGTGTTGAGGTCTGATAATGGAGGAGAGTATTGTTCAAATAAATTTGAGGATTTCTGTAAGCAATGTGGTATTGCAAGACATAAGACTACTCCATATACACCCCAACAGAATGGAGTTGTTGAGAGATTGAACAGATCACTCATGGAAAAGGCTAGAAGTATGCTCAGTGGTGTAGGTTTGGCACAGGAATTCTGGGTTGAGGCAGTGAGTGCGGCATGCTACTTGCGAAATCGATCTCCTACATCAACATTGCCGGATCAAACTCCATTTGAAGCATTGTTTGGTAAGAAACCCTCTCTCTCACATCTTAGAGTTTTTGGTTGTGATGCATACATGCATATTCCAAAGGAGAAAAGAAGTAAGCTTGATAATAAGGTTGTTAAATGTATCTTTATTGGTTATAAATATGGTGTTAAAGGATATAAACTTTGGAATCCAAAAACTAAAAGTACAGTCTACAGTAGAGATGTGGTGTTTAGGGAAATGAAAAGTGATCACAGGAAGGAAGTAACAGAAGAAGAACCTAAAAAGGTCCAATTTGATCTCATGGAAGAAGATCACACAGAAGAGGATCTAGAAGAGGAGCAGACAGATGAGGATCTGGATGAGGATGAACAAGAGGTTCATACACCTATGGTAAGGAGATCAACACGGGAAAGAAGGCAACCTAAAAGGTACAATCCATCTGCTTTTCCTACTTCTTTTGTATTATCTGTTACTGATGAAGATCCTAGAATAGTTAGAGAAGCTATTAATTTTGAAGAGGTAAACTATTGGGAAGAGGCCATGGATGAGGAAATGATGGCCCTAAAAAAGAACAGAACATGGGATTTAGTGAAATTACCTGGTGGAAGAAAAGCAATAGGTTGCAAATGGATTTTCAAGAAGAAGCAGAATGTTGAAGGTAAAGTGGAGAAATACAAAGCTCGCCTGGTTGCTAAAGGTTATTCTCAGGTAGAGGGAATTGATTATGGTGAAGTATTTTCTCCTGTTGCAAAGCTAACCTCAATTAGATTTTTGTTATCTGTGGTTGCTGCTTTTGATCTTGAAATAGAGCAAATGGATGTAAAAACTGCATTCCTTCATGGAGATTTGGAGGAAGAAATCTATATGAGGCAGCCTAAAGGTTTCATTGTTGCAGGAAAGGAGGATCTTGTATGTAAGTTAAAGAAATCTCTATACGGACTGAAACAATCACCTAGAATGTGGTATCAAAAATTTGATACTTATGTCTTAGGAATTGATTTTGTTCGTAGCAATGTTGATCACTGTGTATATTCAAAGAAAATTGGTAATGTAATTGTCATTATAGTTTTGTATGTTGATGACATGTTACTAATTGGAAATAGTAAGAAAATGATCAAGGAAGTGAAGTCTCAGTTAGCATCTCAGTTTGACATGAAAGATCTTGGCCCTACAAATTTTATTTTGGGTATGAAAATAAACAGAGATCGTTCTAACAGAAAGTTGTGGCTGGATCAGAAAAAATATGTTGAGACAGTGTTGAAGAGATTCAATATGCAGGATTGCAAACCAGTGAAGGTACCTATTCCATTGGGTGAAATATTGTCTACTGAACAATGTCCAAAAATAGAAGAAGAGGTAGAAGAAATGTCCCATGTTCCTTATGCAAATGTTGTAGGGAGTTTAATGTATGCCATGGTCTGTACTAGACCTGATATTGCCCATGCAGTGGGAGTTTTGAGTAGATATATGTCTAAACCTGGTAAAGAGCATTGGACTGCTATAAAAAGGGTTTTCAGATATTTGCATGGTACATCTGATTTTTCAATATGTTATGAAGGTACAAGTAAAGAAGACAAATCCTTGGATATAGAAGGTTTTGTTGATGCAGATTGGGCTGGAGATCTGGACAACAGAAGATCTACTAGTGCATATGTATTCAACTTGTTTGGAGGAGCTGTTAGTTGGATGAGCAAAAGGTAAACTGTTGTTGCTCTTTCAACCATTGAAGTTGAGTACATGGCAGCCATCGATGCCAGTAAGGAAGCAGTATGGCTACAAAGACTATGTGCTAAAACTGGGTTCTTTCAAGGAGTTGTGAAGATAAATTGTGATAGTCGAAGTGCTATATTTCTAGCAAAGAACCCTGCTTACCATTCCAGAATGAAGCACATTGATACAAAGTTCCATTTCAGTAGGGACATGATTGAACAAAAGAAAGTGTTGCTAGAAAAAGTGGATACGAAGGAAAATGTTGCAGATGCTTTAACCAAGGCAGTTAGCACAGAAAAGTTTAGATTTTGTACAATTGAAATGGGTCTGGCAAAGTATTCAACAAGTGGGAGAATGTTGGATGTGTCTCATCCTTTTCCGAGGAAGTACTGTACGATAGGTATGAAAGGGTAAGAGGAGCGGAGCTCCTTGAATGGGGGTGTCGAGGGGTCCGGAGGGGCGGTAGCCCCCGGCCATGCCGAAGGCGTTCGGTGCAATGCGCAAATTTTTTTCCCTTTTTTCGGAGCGATTTTTGGGATTCCCATGGTTGGTGGGTGGTTGGTGGGTGTGGGTGGTTTAGCCCATGGTGTTGTGCCCATTGTATTCTAATACCACATAGTGGTTTAGGGTTGTAAGAGTTTCCTTTATATTTTATTGTAATGTCCCATTTTTGGGCAAGAAAGAGAATAATAATATCAAGGAGGAGTGGCTCTTGTTTTGTTGGAGTAGCCCACATCGGGTGAACCAGGGTAAATCTCGTGTGTCATATGTGCATTGTGTGGTGTCATTTCTTCTAAGTTGTTTATTTCTGCTTTATTTCTGGAATAAGTTTTCTGTAGATCTCTTCAAAGAAAAAATGAGAAATATTTATACTTTGTAAAGATAACCAATTCCTTTTAATAATAATAGAGGCTTAGATTATGGGTATAGAAAAAGTGAAAATGTTAGCCATAACCAATAAATGTACAACTAGGATTATTAAAGAGTTATGGATAAGTCTATGGTATAAGCTTTTATTATCTTTCCTAATTAAAACATGAGCACAAAATTTCCTATGAATCTTTTTGAAAACACTTGCTATGTAATTGAAAACTCTATTTCAAAAGGAACTAAAATTGTAGGTTGAGAATGAAGAGATATATTTTTTAATTATTTAGATAGGACATGCATACTTGTATTATGTCATGATTACATTATCATGGTATTTCAATTAACCACTTAGTGATATTATAATAATATTTGGCAATCATGCATATATTGCTTGGCAAGATTTGAAATTGAGGTTTCACATTAAAATTCCACATTTATAAGTACATAAGCTCATGTAATTTGATGTTTAAAATTAAATTTAATTAATTTATGGGGTTTATAAATATTTAATACATTTTTATACACGTATAAATGTAAAAATAACATTCTAAAGACATATGTATGTATGTGTGTATATATATTTCATAAGAAATTTTATTAAAGGCTTAATAATAATTATGGGTCAACCTTGTGTCGGCCAAATACTTGATATAGGAGAATTTTTTGCTTGTTGGTCCTCTGTCGACTTCTGGTTTAACATTTTGGTTGAGTTTGCAAAATTCAAGGGTGTTAGTCACGAAATGTTGCACATGGAGGTTAGGTGATGGACTCAAGATTGATTTCTAGAAAGATATTTGGCTGATGGACCAGCCCCCTGTGCACATTCCAAATCTGGCATGTTTGAATCCTAGGATCAAATTGATCTGATGAGGACATATTATTATTTTACGTGACTTCTTGTTAAAATCACATTTAAGATTGTTAGTTTTTTAGCTAATTTGTTAGCTCAAATTGGCATTATTGTTATATATTTGATATTATTTAAGAATTATGAAATAAAAGAAACACAATCTGATGTTTCCCACATCATTTGGTATTCAGAGCATAATATTCTATATTTTTTGGGTGAGGCACAATGTTGTCCGCTCAAGATCAAATTTTCTTCGAAAATTTGAAGCAACGATTGAAATTAATCGTTGCTAATGTTCAACAGATTAAAATTACCCAATTGGTAGAAGAAATTACTGTAGAAGAAATTCTTCCTGTAGATGAAGAGACTCTTCCTATGGAAGACATTGCTACAGAAGAAAAATTCTTCCTATGGAAGAAATTTCCATTGTTGTTGTAGAAGAAATTTTTCTTTCAGAGAAAATTGTTGAAATTTCTACTACAGAGCAAATTATTGCAAAAGAAAAATATGAAGCAGTACCTAGAATCGAACCAGGATTTATGAGCATGGAGCCCATCGTCCTTCCTTTGGACCATACTACTATCAATGTAGAATTTGAAGATAAAGAAAAAAAAGAGCCTAGATCAATAAAATTTGAGGATTTACTGCCTCTCAAAGCAGATGCTGAAGAAGATCCGAAAGAATATTTCACCCTTTTCCCTTCTATTGTAGATGATGGATCTTGTTCTATGATGGAATCTATTTTTTTTTGGCTCTCTGGTTTGATACATCTAAAAACAGAAGTCATGTGACCTCCTGCCTTAGTGGCCTCTGTTGTGGCCACCCTAACTACACTTACCAACAATGCACAAAATGAGGCACATCCATATCTGTAAGCCCTGGCCCCTCCTCAATGTAGCCATGTACCCCGTGCACCTCCTTGGCCACCACCATGGCCTCCAAAGCTCTATAGTTTCAAATCTACTTTGTACTAGTTCCTGTTTGCTCTGATAAGAAGACAAAAAAAGGTCGAAGGGGGTTTGACCATGAAGAAGCAGAGGAAGATTAAAAAAAAAAAACCTCGACTATAATTCCATAGCCTCCTTTCAAATTCATGCGCAGTTAGGTCATGCGAGACTTTGTGCATAAGAAGAAGGCCTGCGCGTGGAGGCACATGCATTGAGCATGCTCTTGCATGCCCCCATGTGCATGGAGCACATTTGTGCATGCTACCTTCTATGCACAGGCCGTGCACCCACACTGACCTGGCCTATGGCCAACATGTAAGGGCCTGCGCACTCCATGCTAGCCTGTGGCCAACGTATTGACCAACATGCAAAGGCTTGTGTGCTCCACATTGGCCTGTGACCAGCGTGTTAGCCAACATGCAAAGGCCTACGCACTCCACACTGGCCTATGGCCAGTGTGCTAGCCAGCATGCTGCACAGTGGCTTATGGCCAGCGTGCTGGCCAGTGCACTCCACACTGGCCCATGACCATCGTGGGTGGCTAGCATGCTCCACGCTGGTCCACGACCATCATGATGGCCCATGTGCAAGAGAAGGGCGCGATCAGTGCATTTTGACCGTGCGCTACCCTTTTAAAAAAATATATTATTTACTTTAATTAAATTTATTTATTAAATTAATTAATTAATTAATTAATTTAATATTGTTTTGAATATTGTTCTTTTATGTCAAATTGAGGGACTATCCATCCGGCTATAAGCGTAGGCATGTTTATAGTCATCGAAAATCTCTTTTCAAGCCCGACCCATTGGTATCCTTATTTTGGTATTTTGTGAAGACCTATTTCAGTTTATCCTTGGTCTTCTCTTCTTTGTATCTTGGAGTGCATTTTCGGTCGTACTCAACACTCCTAAGTTCACTCCCATTTTTTGTGAAAGCATTGGAGTCCAATGCTTATATGGTTGGGAGGAATGATGAGGACATATTATTGTTTCACATGACTTCTTGTTAAGATCATGTTTAAGATTGTTAGTTTGTTAGCTCAAATTAGCATTATTGTTATGTATTTGATATTATTTAAGAATTATGGAATAAAAGAAACACAGTCTGATGTTTCCACATCATGATATTTGGGTTTAAGGTGGCTAATTTTATCGAGGTTGTCAATGGAATAAATGTTTGAAAATCATGAGACCAGTCTATTCTCAATAATTTTGAACTTGAATCTTGGATTCTAATTGCTATTTATTTAAAAAAACTCTATCTTCAGGTCATTAAACAGAAAAATGAAGAGGATGAGATCTTCTAGGCAAGGGAAAATAATGGATCCTTTTCAATAAAGTCCACCTACAATCTGCTAGTTGTTAGGAATCCTCTGTGGGTCCCACCTTTTAAAGTTTGACTTAAGGGTCTAATGCCAAAGATGAACATATTTTTTTTATTGGCAACTCCGAATAAGATTTTGACCATTGAAAATATTAAAAAAATGGGTTAGTCGATGCTGAATAGATGTTACCTTTATGGTGATAATGAGGAACAAACAAGTCATCTATTCTTTTGATGCTCATTCTCCGTGGAAGTTATTAACTCTGTTTTTTATTTTTTAGGACTAATTTGGGTGGTGTTGAGTTCTCTTTTTGATGTTTGCACTCAATGGTCATGTTCTTTTTACTCTCTAAGGTTAAAATGCTTTTTGAACTTTTATTTTCCGCATCTTTTTGGTGGGTGTGGAAGGAGAGGAATAGTAGAATTTTTAAAACTTCCAAAGAAATCCTACCTCTGTTTATGGTAGAGCCTTGGCTTCCACCCTAGAGAATGTGTCCTCTTTGGCTTTGGAAAAGGGTAAATTTGAGGAGGCTGAGCTCAAAAAGAAAATTGAATTTCAACAAAGTAATAGGTTTTTTGGTCTTTCTGGTCCATATCCTCTGGCCCTTATGAGGTGGGAACCTCCTTCTATAGACTGGGTTAAACTAAACTTCAATTTAGCTTCAAAAGGTAATCCCAATAATTTTGGTGTTGGTGGGATACTTAGGTATGACAAAGGTGGGCTTCTACTAGTGTATGCCGAATTCTTAGATATCCAAAATTTCCATGTTGTGGAGGCTAGAGTCCTTTACCAAGGTCTCCTACTTGTGGAGAAGATGGGGTACTAAAAAGTGTGCATTGGAGGAGATTCACTTAATATTATAAACTTGGTCAAAAGTTATTAAATCCCAGGTTGGAACATTGAGGATGTGATTGTGGAATCTAGGTAGATTCTTCAAGCTAGAGAGGATAGGGAGATAAAGTATATTTTTAGAGAAGTAAACTACCATGCTAACTTTATGGAAAACTTGGGTATAAGTCTCAATGGTCTATCTGTTTATAGAGATAATATTCTTGAAGGCCTTCTTCAATTGGATTTAGTGATGTATGCTTCTTGATGCTTTGTAAGATTTTACTATTTATAACTAAAGGTTTTGTGTTGAGCTAGGTGGGAGTGTTCATTGGCTAGGGGGATCAACAACACTTTTATAATTTTATTTTTTGTATCGAGTTGTAGTTGGTTCACTTGGTAATGGGTGGCCAATTCTAGTGCTTTATAGTTGTTTTTGTCCTAGTATTACTGGTCTTAGGCCAAGTTTTGCAGGGCTTTTCCTATTGTAAAATGTTTGGGGAAATTTTAAAAACCCCTTATGTGGGGTTTGAGCATATTTAATGCATATTTTTATTCTTGGTGCATTTATAAAAAATGGTTTTTGATATGTAAAACTACATTACAAAATTTTGATGTTATATTATAATTAGCCAACAATTTGAATATAAGAGGACCAAGTTCTAGTAGGGACTGAGTGCGAGCAAGAAGTAAGCCTCATCTATTTTTGTTTCAAATATTTAGAGACATTACAAAATAAAGGATTCTTATGAGGAAAGGCTATATAACATGAAGGGAAAGCCATTTATGGAAGCCCTAACTAGAAGTATGAATGCTCTAGCTATAAGGATATATCCTAGTTGGAATTATGGATTCCCTAGCTAGGGATAAGAGGATGAGAGAATCTATGGTAGCCTTTATTCAAGTACTATATTTTACACCAAAAGTGATTGTAAAGTATAGGATGTTCAAGGATGATATAATGGATCTTAAAAGCATAGATTTAATATGTAAGTTCCACGGATATTGGTAAACTCTTATTGAATATTTAGAAGTGGATTAAATGGAAGTGGGGATTGAATTCAAATTACTCCATGAATTTTCTTTTGAAATTAATTTTACTTAAAATATTCTCTAAGTTGGGAATCAAGGAAAAAATAATGTTTGGTGGACCATGGTTTAGGAAGAGAGATGACCTATACGTAAGACCATGAAGTGATATTTTTTTCAAACAAAAATAATTAAAAGGCTTCCAATGTAGGTTAGTATTTTTGGACTTTCATATTAACTCATCAATAACAAGGTTTAAATAATATTGATAATACTATAGGGATTTCATCCAAGAGGGACCAACTAACAAGGAGAAAAATCATGTCCTATATACCTAGATATATGAATGGAAGAGCATTTGCTAAAAGTAAAAAGTAATTGAATATTTGGTCATTTTTATAGGAACAAAGATAATATCAAGGTTAGAGTTATAAATATGTACATTCCAACTACATTTAATATTTGTTATAAATGTTGGAAATAATTCAATTTATTTATGACAAATTCAATCATGATTCATTATTGTGATTTATGGATTCTTAGGGGGTACTTCGACATGGTTTTATCCCATTTAAATGATTGTACTATTGTATCGTCTATATCAATGAAGGATTTTACTTCCTTTATCGATTCAAATGGAAATTGGGATTTTATTTCCTCAAGGACTCAATATAGATGGGATTATATGTCAAATTTAATAATACTTTTCTAGAAATTAAGAGAAGCATACATTCACCACAAGTCTTATGGAAATATCAATAGCTAAAAGAAAAAAAATAGAGAAGAAAGAAGACAATAAAAAAGAACAATAAATATAATTATGTGCATGCCCTTGAGCACCAAATATCCTTATATAAGATCACAATGATATGAATCACACTGATGTAGTGGATCTGGTTGTTGAGGGGTATTTATAGAAAACACCTAATTTCTAACATTAACAAATATAAATTACATTAATCTATTGAGAAATAGAGTCTATTCCATCATTTGGGTTATGTAAATGTATCTTCCAAGGTACATACTTAGATTACTTTATGTGCAAGTTATCTAGTTACTTCATGCAATGTAATAAATGCACAAGTGTCAATGTGCAAGTTGTATATGTGCAAGTTATCCCTTGCACAACTAGGTAGAGTGTTGGCCAAGGAACCTATGTTCCTATATAAGAAAGACCTCATTGTTAGATATAGATATAGAGAGTCGGGGACATAGTCAAATAGTGTAGCTTAGGGGATAGTATAGTTCTATGTACTTCACCATCCATTGGTGATGGGTGCAATGTAGTTCAATAGCTTTATTAATGGAGTGTTCATTTCCTCCATAGCTACATTGTAATATTTTATATGATTTCTATTTACAACATATTTTAGTCATCTAGCAGATTTACTTTCTTTCATATTATTCTGCATCTTGTGATTGTTATCTCCCAGTGCTCATTCATCAAAAGCTAATAGTGGTATCAGAGCCACGATAGATCTAGTCTATGTAGGTCAATAGGGAAACCACCATTATCATTTAGCCTGAGTGTTTTGTCAAACTGACGCATCGTTGGACCAACCACTATAAAAATATCTCAGAAGAATCTAGGTGGTAGAATTAGGGAGAGTCACAAAGTTAGGACTGAAAGAAATCTTAGTTTTAAAAAATATTGAGATCATTTTTGTCTAGAGTCTTTTCCACAGAGTTGCAAGGAAAACTCGTGAAGACTAGGACTCAACATTCAATCCACTAGATTGACAAATCATCTAGTGAAGATCATCCAGGTTATCTAGAATTTTCTAACTAGTGCCTAAAGTTTCTTTTGTTGTAAAAAATTAATTCTCAGAGGATTGGGACTCCTCCTACGATAGAAATCTAGGAGACTCCAACTTCATTTCTCGAAGGTCGGCGTGCCCTCATAGTGCAGATATTAGTTCATTGTGCAAGAGGAGAATACTGTGAAAGAAGACTTCTAGTGAAGGATCATGGTGAAGATAGGAGATTGAAGATCTCCATTGTTGGATTGAAGAACTCCATAGTTGAAGAACAGACCATAGGAGCCTTGATACAAAAAGGCCATAGTAGCCTTGAAGAACATGCCATAGGAGCCTTGATACAAAAAGGCCATAGAAGCCTTGATACTGAAAGGGACACAAAAAGCCTTGATACTGAAAAGGGCCATAGAAGCCTTGATACTAAAAAGGCCATAGAAGCCTTGATATTGAAAAAGGCCATAGAAGCCTTGGTACTAAAAAATTCCATAGAAGCCTTGATATTGAAAAAGGCCATAGAAGCCTTGATATTGAAAAAGGCCACATAAGCCTTGATCCTGAAGAAGAATTCGAAAAGAATATCTGATTCAAAAGTAGACTAAATATTTCAGTACTAATATATTTGTTGCAGGGAAAGAAGATTCAGTGAGTTGGGAAACTTCCTACAAGAAAGTTAGGAAGAGTATCTTCTTCAAAATCAACTCATCCCTGAAGCAAAAGTGAAGATATCAAGAGAAGATCTCATTGAAGAACTTCCAGTCTTGGAAGAAGAAGAATAAGGACTAGGAGAGTCCTGATCGAAGCCAGAAGTAGCAGAATCAGAAGATCTAGGAGAAGATCTCACCACCAACACTTCCAGGAGCAGAAGGTTGAAGAGAAGGTCTCAAGGAAGACCATCAGAAGCTGTAAGATCAAAGACCTTGAGAAGGTCTCATCGAGCATCCAAAAAAAGGCTAGGAGAGCCTTGTTGAAGATCATCAAGAGAGTTCTTTGGAGAACTCATTGGAGAAATCCACTACCAAGGTGAAGTCCTTGATAGTGAAGGACTTGGGACAATTGTCACCATCCGACAACAAGCCCAAGAGGAGAATTTGGCAAGGAGTTCCAAATCCATGAAGGAGAATTTGGAAAGGAGTGCCAAATCCTTGAAGAATAATTTGGCAAGGAGTACCAAATCTATGGCAATGAGTACAAATATGTGAAGAAGAATTTGGCAAGGAGTGCCAAATCCCAGAAGAAGATCCTGCTTGAAGTCAAAATTCGACAAGAAGACTTGAAGATAGAAGAATCTCACCAAATCTTGGAGATTTGAAGATTACCTCTCACAACAAGAAGGCACCACTTTAGAGATAAAGACTTCTCCAAATCTACAACGGGAGCACAAGGAGGAGAACCACCCAAATCCTAGGCTCATGAAAGAAAGTTTGAGACCATCATTTGGTGAAGAAGGAGTTATTCAGGACATCCTACAAAAAGTTGCAAGATCCTACTCGAAGCAACAACTTGGTGATTTTAGACACCAAGATCTACATCCTCTACAAAAGTGGGAGAAGAGCTACAAAAAAAGGTAAGCAAATTTTGGTGCAAGTAGATTCATTAATTGGATTACTTATCAGATTTATTAGAGCACCTGAATTTGGATTAAAGTTGCAAGAAGAAAATTAGATTACAGTCTTCTAAAGTGCAAAAGGAAAAAGGTTATTTTTAAGGATTTATTTGCACATTTATTAGGAGTTGATTAGATTTCAGAATTGCTTCTATCAACTACCTATCATCTACTTTGGAAAAATAAAAAGAAGACTAAGTCCTACAATACTAAATTGTAGTGAAATTGCATAATAACTCTTAAAGATTCATTTTAGATTATTCTTGATTAGTTGTAATAAATTTGATTAAGTGCATTATCTTGAGAGTTGATTGGAGTGATAAGGTGAAAATTGTTAGTGCATTAAAAATAAATCTATTAGATTTATTTTGCACTATTATACTACTCTCAAAAGAAAATAGATTTGTGTTTTTGAAAGGCACAAAATCTGATCTGTATCAAGTGTCTAAAGACACTATTGAAGCACAAAAATTTGCAACACATAGTGGCCAAGTGAAGCCACCAATAAGGTTAGAATCCTCCATAATATGGAGAAGAACTTAACTAACCAAAAATAGAAATAGAAGCTTCAAATATTGAGACTTGGTGAGTCTCAAATCCAAAGCATTACAAGGTTAGATGCAAGGAAAGAAAGTGCAGAAAATTGCATCAATTGAAAAGCTTCTATCTACTATTATTTAAGCTTGGATTTGTTATCAAAGTGTCCAAGAAAAAAGGGAAAGGTGTGTCTACTCATAAAAGACAACCTCAAAACCCTTGTATTGTAGGAAAAATCTGCCACAAAACCAGAATTTTAGATCTGGAAATAGAGTGCAAAAGAAGGTACATTAAAAAAGCCTTATGTACAATTTATAATACATTTTATTGCACTACTCTAATCTGGTTTTTATAGCAAAAGAGCAGATTTGAAAGTGCCACAAAAGGGCACATTAACTACAGGGTAAATCATCCAAGGAAGGTCGAACGTCAACACTCTTCTTCCCAAGCAAAAGGAGCCACTCAAAGGGCTCATCTTGGACGTACGAACCTGCAGAATCAAAGCTCATATCAAGCTATCATCGAGCTACATTTACGTAGATAAAAGAGTGCACATCTACTTCTAAAAGACATCAAAAATCTACAAAGGATTCAACACGATTGGAGGTATAAAATAGAAGGAGCAAAGGTGTTACATTCAAGGTCTTTAACTTGGAGAAGACCATCCACCAAAGGAAGTTCCAAATCGACGTTCAAAGCTCCATAGTGCATCATCAATCCACCTGCAGAAGAATAGCTTGCTTGCTACCCAAGAAACGTAGCAAAGCAAAGGAATGGTATACAAAAGGGTTTGAGGAGTTATAATCTCCATCTTCGAAGATGTTATAGGGAAGGACTTCATGCAGAGAGTTTGAATGCCACTTGGCATAAAAGACATCATTCCTCTCTCAACGCTCAAGAAACCTCATGCAGGAGTTACAACGAAGCGGTGACACTTGGTATCCTCCACAAGCTTCACACAAGTGCCCACATGAGTGCCCATATGTTACATATTGATTCAAGAGTGTTGAACAAGAATTTGGGATGTTACATAAGGAAAGGAGCGCTCAGTTGTAATGGGTGTGACACATGTCACAAAGCCCATGATTATTCATCCATAAAAGGTATTCAAAGTCCAAAGTTCAATAAGGAGTGAAGCATGGTCAAAGACGTTCGAAGCGCAACATGGAAGGAAGGAAGAAGGAGCATTAAAGGCTCCTAGTATTGAAGGTCAAACCTTCCTATTTTTATAGCGCCTACGTACCAACATTGAAGACAAGCAACTCCAAGGTATCTTCGTTGATTCTAGCGCCAAAGGTGACACTTATATTGTTGTTATATCCAGCCGTAGAAAGTGCCGAACAGTGAGGAGATTTAGCATCCAAAAAGGTAAGGTTTAATCCCATTTTATTATTGCTTTCATATTTGGAGATATAAGGATTATAAACTAAGGTTAAAACTTAGATTTTGAAAGCAAAATCTATAAGGGATAACTTATCTCATTGAATTAATATTTGTAATTTAACCTAGGAGAAATAAGGAATTCTACTTGGATTAAATTATTTAACATTTTGCAAATATTATTATTTTTCTAATTTTCCAAACTTGGGAGCCACAAGGGTTACTACATCAAATTTAATTTATTGGAAATTAGAAATAATCCAAGGGATATAAAAAGAGGTTATTAGGGTTTTTACTAAGGTTGGATAATTATATTTTTTCTTGTCTCAAATCTTCTAAAAAGGGACAAAATAATTCCAACATTAAAACCTCTTCAAAAATTGAAAAGTGCTTAGTTCAATTAGGAGTAATAAGGTGTTAAGAAGTTGATTTTTGATCTTTACAAAATTTGTACAAAATCAACCAGAATTGAACTATATTTTTACAAAAGCACTATATCATACTCCAAAACATTAGGGAGTCATAAGGCATTCTACAAAACTTGATAACAATAATATTTGTCTAAGATTATCAAGTTGGGAAGATATAAGATTTCTTCAAAACCTAAAATTAGGTGTTCACACTCTCATCACTAGGGAGACATAAGGTAGCCTACAAACCTAAGAATCTATAAAGGTTTTATCAAATCAAGCTTATATACTTCAAC
This sequence comes from Wollemia nobilis, assembly GCA_028583015.1. Taxonomy (NCBI): domain Eukaryota; kingdom Viridiplantae; phylum Streptophyta; class Pinopsida; order Araucariales; family Araucariaceae; genus Wollemia; species Wollemia nobilis. The sequence goes on along the minus strand of JAQPPZ010002540.1, from coordinate 1,212,046 downwards.
TAGGGATCATATATCCTAAAACTTGGGAGCTATAAGGATGTCTACTTCCCAAAATACCTATAAGAATAATTGCTTCAGAAAAGAAAAATCTAGTGCCATAAAACTTGGGATCATGAATCTACTCAAGAAATTGGAAGGAAAGTTAGATCTAACTTCAAAAGTAATCCATAGTGAAGCCTTAGAAGATAATTTTGATACTATGGAATGTTATCTTCAAACCCGTCTCAATGAAGCAATTGACAATGGAAAAAGTGATATTTTACTTTCTTTAGACTTTGCAAGCATATTATACATGGCACTGCTCACATATAAACACTACAAGGCAAAAAATGAAGAACAAAAAGGATTGATAGAATTACTCAAAAAGAAGTCAAAACTTGATGAATCATATCTAGAAAAGTTTTTTCAATCCTCATGCAACATCAACACTTCCTGTTCTACTAACTCAAAATCTTATCATGATGTCTTAAGTGGTTGTTCAGAAACTTCTGTATAGATTAAAGATAGGAAAGGAGAATCTTCCTCACAAGAACCAAGTAGCAGCTCAACCTCCTATGAGAGCACAGAAACCAAAATCAAAGGCAAAGCTAGAGATGAAGAAGAAGACATAGATGATAAAGGAGGAATACAATGCAAAGTCAATTGAAAGAAGAAGCCTCAACTCCAGCTTACTTTACATCATATGAAGACACAGATTACCTATTGAACCTGAATACAAAGAATGCAGAGGAAGAATACGAAGATCAAGCTGAATATGATGAAGAAGATCCATATTGAAGACTAAAGTCTTCAATACCCAAATAATGTAATACATGGGGGTGTTAGAAATAGAGTCTATTCCATCATTTGGGTTATGTAAATGTATCTTCCAAGGTACATACTTAGATTACTTTATGTGCAAGTTATCTAGTTACTTCATGCAATGTAATAAATGCACAAGTGTCAATGTGCAAGTTGTATATGTGCAAGTTGTCCCTTGCACAACTAGGTAGAGTGTTGGCCAAGGAACCTATGTTCCTATATAAGAAAGGCCTCATTGTTAGATATAGATATAGAGAGTCAAGGGACATAGTCAGATAGTGTAGCTTAGGGGATAGTACAATTTTGTGTACTTCACCATCCATTGGTGATGGGTGCAATGTAGTTCAATAGCTTTATTAATGGAGTGTTCATTTCCTCCATAGCTACATTGTAATATTTTATATGATTTCTATTTACAACATATTTCAGTCATCTAGTAGATTTACTTTCTTTCATATTATTCTGCATCTTGTGATTGTTATCTCCCAATGATCATTCATCAAAAGTTTACATAATATAGGCTAACATAAGGCTCAAGGCTAAGCCAAGTCTAACCATAAGTGAATAAACACTTAATGAAAATTTAGTTAAGGTTAATAAAGCAAGTAAATTAACTAATCCCATTAGGGGTATATACATCAAACACTATTGAACTTGACCCAATAATGTCATATTACCATCTTCCAATGACCTTCATAATATCAACTTGGGGCAATAGAGATAATATAATAGAAATGGTAACATCTCCCCACCATAGTCTATGATCTAATGGATCAAATAATATCTAAAACTTTAAAGAATAATTGAGCCTCCCACATCATCTAGAATATTTCCATTTTTTTCCTTTTTAGTGAAGGTTTTCTATGCAAATAAGTTTCCATAATAATACAAGAATATACTTATACATGATTGTTGTTTGAATACAATACAAGGAACATCTTATTTATAGCTCAAAAATTATTTATAACCAAAAAAATAACCTCATAAAATTTGACCTTGGTCATGATAATTATTGGTTGCTTAAACTACATTATATAATGCATGAATTATATCAAAAAACCCATGAATTGGAGTCATAACTTTACCTCTTGGATCTAAGGTGTTGAGATTACCATGATAAGGTCATCAATATACAATCCAAGGTTAATAATCTATCCAACAAGATCAAAACTAGATGATTGTTATATGTAGATCGTCTCTTGAAACTCCCTATGAAAAAGAGCATTTCACACACCCATATAAAATATATAGAAGTAACTAAGAGAGAAAATAATCTAAGTATATTCCATGAAAGAAATAGGATCAAAGGTTTTTAAATAATCAATCCACTACATTTTAAAAATCCTCATAGGAATAAGGTATACCTTGTATAAACCATTGGATGTATTGTTCATCTCATCATCATTAAATTTTGTTGACATTGGTAAGAATATCAAGCATACAATTACTAGCAATTATTTTACCTAGAGTCAATAGATCAATATCACAACAATAATCAATGTCCTTTTTCCTAATAAAATAAGTAAGCTTAGAACAACCATCAATGTTCTTGCTTATGAGAAAAATAGCATCCTCCTAATAATTGCTAGCATTGTTGTCCTTGGGGGAAAAAATATCACAAGTGAAAATATTCTTATCTTTAGGTAGAGGAACATGTTACTATGTTGGTATCTCATGCTTTATTAGTTGAAGTGGAATTATATGCCTCAAGTATTCATAGCTAGACTATCCATACCAATATTTGTTGATATCACCTATCCTATCAACCAAAATACCAAAAGCATTCTCATTAGAGAAAGAGGTAGTTTTACATATAATAAATATCATTAAAATACTATGTCAAGTGTCATGTTCCTCCTATTTATCGAATACAAATAGAGGATAGTAATAATTATGAAATAGTTTATGAAGATCCTACAATAATGAAGAACATAAGCTTATACTAGAGGGGGGTGAACAATATACGATTAAATTTTTTACTTTTCAATCCAAATGATAACAACAATAATATCAAAGCAATAAAAAATGCACACATCATCACACACATGAGAGACATGATTTAATGTGGTTCACCCAATGTGGGTTACATCCATGAAGAAAATATTCCTTATAAATTTTCTCAATGAATCTTTTAGGAATCAAATCCCTATTACAATGTTTATGGACCTCTATCCAAAGGAGACACCAATCCCCTATGCTCAAGTTTGTGGATCTCTATCCACAGGAGACCTTTGTCCCCACTACTCTAGTTTGTGGATCTCTTTCCATAGGAGAAATCTATCCCCTCTACTCTGGTTTGTGGATCTCTCTCCACAAGAGAACTCTATCCCATATGCTCTTCTCAACTCTGATAACATATGCTCACAACTTTGATCCAATATGCTCATGACACTGATACAATCAGCTCACAACATTATCTTTAAACTTGCTCACAAGTCTACCTCAAACCTTATCACAAGTCTGCCTCTAACCTTCTCATAAGTTTGATCCAATATACTCACAACACTGATCCAATATACTCACAAAACTATCTTTAAACCTTATCATAAGTCTACCTCAAACCTGCTCACAAGTTTACCTCTGACCTGCTCGCAAGTCTGATTCAATATACTCACAACACTATATTAAATATACTCTCTACCTTTGCTCAATTCTGCTCTAATACATGCTCATAACTACTCATAACACATGCTCAAAAAGGGTTTCACAAAGATGCAAAAACTTATCTTCAAACCTAGCACAAGTAGTTCACAATATCTAGCACAAATGTCTCAATATCTTTCAACAATAGAAGCACAACTTGTTCTCAAAATTTATCCCCAAATATTTCCAAAATCATTCAACAATGAAGTACAAGAAGATCTTCAAACTCTAATGCAATTGTTTCAAATTTCTCTCAACAATTGATGCACTTTTTTATCTCAAACTCTAACTCAAATATTTTTAAAAATGCTTACCAAACAATGCTTTTATCTCCACCTTATATTCTAGAAACATTTACTGAACAAAACATCCCAAACAAGTAATGATATGCCCATACCTCTTAATTTGCTCTTATGGATATTTGTATTCAAAAAGTTGTCTCACAAACAAATAATTTTTCTAGTGCCACTTCAAGGGTTAGATAGCAAAATACTTTCTCAAACCATCCACATGAACTTCCTTCTCAAAAATATATGCTCAATGAAATCTGAAATTGATGTTCAATAATTCTTCTCTTGTTCTCAAAATATAGGGCATTAATAATTATCAAAGACCTTCAAACTCACTTTCACCATACAAATATTGCAATAAAATATCAAACCATTATAACACCTTATTACTCCTATTCTTGCATGCAAAACATATTTTTCATTTATCCACTTAACCCTTATAACTCCCTAAGTGCAAATTCAAACTTTATAAACTTAACCCTTATGACTCCCTAATAGAAAAAATCATGCATCATTAATTTCAACCCTTATGGCACTCTAAACAACACCTAACCCTTATGACTCCCTAAAATAAAAAATCAAACTTTATAAAAAAATTTGCCCTTACCAACTTGCTGCCACAGGGATTCGAATGTGTAACCTTAGGGAGCCCACACTCTAGCGCATGCTAGAGCACCATGTGGGCTAACTGCTCACACAACACCTCAAGGCACTTAACTTCCCTTTAAACTGTCACTGTTGAACAATACTGTCGCTATCCAAAACAAAATGTGAACAACCTGCCACTGTCATGTCTCGAACTTGAGATCTCTTTCACACTACTCCTTATGCGGGATCTGCTTGCCAACTGAGTTACCTATTCGGTTGGAACCAAAAGGCCTGCACTAATCCTTATTAACTTATATGAACTATCCATAAATAAAATGTACGTCCTCTTTACATTCATGCCGCCTTGCTTGAAGATTGTGTGCTACGATTTTTGAAGGATTTCGATGCCTTAGGAATTTCGAATGCCAACCATAATATTTTCACAACCACCAAATGATTTTTGGTTCCATTTTATATATGCACTTCAACTTAGGAAAACGATGTCGACACTTTGCCACCTTAGGAGAGTATTTAAATTTTGGCGCCCATTTAAATTTAAATAATAATATTATAATATTTAAACTTTTAATTTAAATATTATAATTAATCCTTTTAACTCTTTATCTTTTGCCTTGGAAACTTCCTCAACTTTGCACTTAATTGGACCTTTTTTAAAGGAGATTTGTCTACCTTGTCTTCCTTTTTAAATGCCTTGCAATTAAATATTTCAATCTAGAAAATGATTTTCAATCATTTTACTTTTGACACCAATTACTCAAAATTTCCAACAAAGAATGCATTATTGTATTGGCAAAATAGAATACAACTAATATCACCACTATAAATATCTTAAACAAACAAATAAATAAATGGGATTAAAATTATTTATGGCTACAAAAGTTATGGCCTCCAAAATTTTACCCCTCAAAGCATTTAAAATATCACCAAAATAATGAAAATTCAAAATTTCAAATGTATCTACATCGAATCAAATGCTACCATATATAAAATTCTATCAAGTGTGCTTTAAATTAACTATTGACTAGGCATATATTCGAGTAGAGAGGATAGGTGTCTTGATCTAATTTTTCAAGGTATAATATATATATATATATATATATATAAGTGAAAATATTATTTAGTTTTTCTACCTAGCCACCACAAGGGTTTTCACGATCATCACTTTAACTATAATAAGATATCAAACTGCCAACATAGCTTCTAACTCCTAATTAGAAGGATAATATTTTTAATCTTTTGACTACATGCCCTTTTGTTCCTTATGAATTTCCATCTATCAAAGAGAGAATTCATCTAATTTTGATCTAACCTCCACACAATATGCTCATCCAATCATAACCTCTGAGTTGCCAAAAAATCAAGAGAAGGATCAAACCTTGAATTCTTCTTTCCTTGAGAGCCTTAGCTCTCTAGTCTTTTCCATTGTACCCTTGAAATCAAATAAGGTGCTTTTTCCTTCTCTAAAAACTAAATGTCCTATGATTTGTGCATGCAATAAATTAATGTAAAACACCTTCATGGATAAAAGAGAATGCATGAGTTTAAAACTTATAATTTTGTGTTCTTGGTACCTTACACAAAATGGGATAGTCACTACACCATGTCTTAGATTTGAATAAATTAACCGAAACCAATAAAATCTAAACTGTGAATACTTCCTAAGAATATATTCTATAAAACATGTTCTCATGGTTGGGGACCAATGATTTGAACACACAATTATATAATCCAATAGCTTCTATCCATTTCACCTTAGTGCCATGTTATCTTCTATGGAAACAAGTTCTATTTGACCTAATGTTATCCAATATAGGGGTGCATGTATCCTAGCCTCTCTGCTTGGTTCCATACAAGTAAAATTGCATATTTAATAGCCAAACAATATTCTACCTATAGTTTGTAAAAAGTCATATCAAATCTCAAAATTGAGACCATCTTCATTGCAAGCCCTACTGTTAATGGCTAGTGTTCTTGATCCATAATAGGTGTTGATACTTAGAGTTATCTCATCCATTTATAACTTATTATAAATACATCCAAGGCACCAAAATTTTCATGCCCAACAAATGCACCTCTTTGTTCATGCCATTAGTCCTTTTTATGCCACCCAAGAGAGTGCTCCTTGAAATATGCCATATTTCAGATTTAAATTTTTGAATTTTCAAGGCAATGAAAATTTTGGTGTACAAAGAAGGTACTTGATAAAAAAATCATACAAAGTGTTGAATTAGTATCCCCCACTAAAATTTTATGAAAAATACAAAAAATACCAATAGTACATCCATATCATCTATAGTTTACCCTATACAACTTTTTTTGGAATGTAACCAATCAAGCCATTTTCTCTTGTTGAATTAGCATGAAAGTTATTGGATATTTTTGCATTTTGGAAGTATTTTCCATGTAGTAAATCCTACCCAAGACTTATCTAGAAATTGGGAGTGATAGAAAAGTTTTAGCGTCTTCTTATATGCCTCAAAAAACATGTAGATTGTCCTCTCAACCATGTTATACATGTATCCAAAAAACCAAGAGAAGCAAAAATGGTTCCAAAAAACTAGAAAATACAAAAAACATCTACAAGTAAACTCTAATATTCAATTTATTATATTCCTATAGATATATTACTTTAAATCCAAGGCAACACTAAAATAATCCATCATAATAGTTAGATAACCAAATGGACTGGAATGTCAAGAGAGGAAACAAAATATGTCAATGAATATTTCTTCTAAGCTAGCCAATTTTACTATAGCATAACAACATCCTTGCAATCTAAGCTCCAACAAGGGTTCTTGGTAAAGCCCTTAAAAAATTATCAAACAAGATCTTCCCCAAATTGCTTCAAGTATAATTTCTTCATGTGACTGGGTGAAGTTGCTTGAGTCCAACTTTTATACCATGTCATATTTCACAATAATTTTTTAGAAATTAAAAAAGGGGAATATTGATCACAAGTCTTATGGAAATATGAATAGACAAAGAAACAAGAGTGAAGAGAGAGGAGAGAAGAGATAAAAGAGCAAATGAAAAGAGTGATAGAGATAATTGTTGGGATGCACGTTAGTATTAAATATCTTAAGATCAAATTACAATGATATAATTCACATCATGTAATGGATTAGGTGGTTAAGGGGTATGTATAGCAAATATGTAATCCCTAATATTAAAAATTATATATTATATTAACCTAGGTGGACATAAGGCTCAAGGTTAATTCAATTTCAATGTAAGTTGTTAAACCCTTAATGAATTTTTAGTTAATATTAACCATACAAGTGGTTTAACTAGTCTCGCTAGAGGTAAATACATCAAATTATTGCCCATAAAATTATAAAAAAATTACTTTTAGGATTACCTTAAGGTTTTCTAAAGGCTTATAAAACACTATTAGCCTTAGCATAATGAGGTCATATTACCATATTCCAATATATGAAGTATATTGGGAAAATTCATATAGAAGAGCAAAGTATATAATCTCTAAAGAGATTTTATTCTAAGTGGGACCATGTTACAAACCCATTTTAGCCTATGTGGGTCCAAGACCCTAATTCCTTCAAAATTATTATCTTATGATGAAATGAAACAAGTTCTAAAGGATCATGTATGCATAATTTTGTACAAATGATTAAATATATGGAAAATTAACTCTTTTGGTATCATTTAAAATAAAAGAGGGAATTCAATTCAAATTCAACAATTCATAAGTGATAATATAAATTTATGTACTAGACCAAGATACTTATATGCGGCCATTGTGAACGGATGGAGCAGCAAGGAGGAGGAGCGAGAGGTCTAGGGGCATCAAACCCTAGGTGTGGGACTTCAGAGGGCAGATCAGCAGACGCGGCAGGTGGGGGCTCTGGCGAGATAGCAGGCCCCCAGGCGGAGGATGTGGACAAGGAAGTTCTTTTGGAACCGGTCCAAGGGCGTTGGGCGGATGCGGTTGAAGATTTCTCTGAGGGGGACCAGGACTCTATGCGTCAGGATCAAAGGAAGAACCAAGAAGGAGACAAAGAGAAACCTGGCAACTGGAGACCTTCATATCTTAATGCTCTTCGCGGTAAGCAAAAATTATCCGACTCTTGTTTTAATCTAAAATCTGTCAATGGTAGGTTGCACGTCCCAGATTCCTTAGCTCAGCATGTGGCTATGGAGGGCAGAACATCTTTGGTGGCTAAATTTATGGGGGTGAGGCCGGACATGGAAGTCATAAGGAGATGGGCCATCCAAAAATGGCAGCCAAGGGCCGGTATGATGATTAAGGCTTTACCCAAGAGTTTTCTTTTGGTGACATTTCAATGTGAACAGGACATGGAAAGGACTCTCCAAGGAGGTCCTTGGTTTTTTGGGAAAAGGGGCTTGTATCTGAAGCGTTGGTCCCCCGATTTCAACCCCCAGACTCAGGGTCTTTGGATTTGGCTCCTATTTGGGTTAAGATGCCGGGATTACCTCTCGCTTTTCGGAACGAACAAATATTGGCTGGGATAGCTACAGAGATTGGAGAACTAATAGCTATTGATCCTGCAACCTTGAGCAAATCAAGACTCCTGTCTGCTCGCATGTGTGTGTTGGCGGACCTGAGTAAAGAGCTCCCTAAATCCATTATTTTGTCGTCTATGTTTGGCCTTCATACTCAGGTATTTGAATATGAAAATATGTCTTTTAAGTGTAGTGTTTGTGGGAAGGTAGGGCACCGGGGTATCCACTCGCATTTCCAAGAACCAGACCCCACTCCAAAATACCGATCCTCAAACCAGAATAATATCCCTCCCCCGCAGATCTCCATTCCTACCCAACCTGGGCCTCAAGGACGTGGAGCTCAAAATCCGAATATCAGAGACCCTATTCGCCCTATTGTAAGAAAGAGGCAACGTTTTAACCCTCCTCCCAAAAATTCTTATGCCCCAAAACCCTCTCACAGGGGAGCTGGTCCCTTTGATGGGAACCCTCAAGCTCAACCTGCTCCTAAGATGATACAGCAAGCCTCAGAGCCAAATAACAAAGGAAAGAACCCCATAGATCAACGCCCTGGGGAAAGTAAGTTTGATTGGGTGATACGGGAGGCCTATGGAGGATCGGTGGAAGTGGTCCCATGTACTGCAGAGGAATTTATGGGAAGAAATTCCAAGGAGATCAACATCCCAGTGGAGAACGGTTTTGATGCATTAAATCATTTGAAGGGAGATCAGATGGATAGCCAAGAAGTGGAATCTGAGGTAGAGGAGACTCAAGAGAAGGATTTAGAGGAGAAAAATCGGAGGAAGGAGCGAGGAAACTAATAATACGAGCAAGGATACTCAGGAGGAAGAGGTGAACCACCAAGATCAGTGTAACCCCAAAGCAAGGAAAAAAGAATCTACTAATCAAGAAGCTAAGAGCACGGAATCATCTCCACTGTCAAAAAGACCAGTTAACCTGGAAAGCCAGATTGTTACCCCAAATACCAAGACTGACCTACCCAAGATGGTTACTAGAAGCCAAGTGAATCCTAAGGAACTTCAACCTAGAGCGGATGTATGGGGATATGGTTCGGTAGGAAGAGGGAAACCTAGCAATGCTGCCTTAAGGCGAAAAGAAGCGAGCGAGGAGTGGCCGATGGCACTCAAGCGATGATTGCTCTTTGGGGCGAAGGCTCGAGGATCCAAAGCCCATAAATGAAGATTCTTTCATGGAATATTCGTGGGAGTAATCCTGCAAAAATAAGAGCTTTGTATGCTCTTAGACAAGAACACAAACCGGATATGATTTTACCTGCAAGAAACTAAAATGGAGGAGAGTAGAGTTATTCCTTTTAAGAATAGGACTTGGCGAGAAGTCGAAGTAGTAGGCCAAGAGGCCACCTGGAACAGCAGGGAGGGTTACTCGGTTATGTGGAACAAAAATGTGATTGATAGTAGAGTGATTCTGATGTCTAGTTGGTTTATTTGTCTCTTATGTGTGGATAAAACCACGCAGGAAGAGTGGATCTTAACGAATGTATATGCTCCGGTTAGACAGGGACTGAGAAGGGTTCTTTGGAGTCAACTAGCTGAATTGAGGGAGACGGTCCCCAACTACCCTTGGATTGTGGCGGGGGATTTCAATTGCTACCTTAATCCCGTAGATAAATTGGGGGGCTCTCAAAGAATAACTCGCGATATCTACGAGTTTAGAGATTTTGTTGAGCAACATGAGTCGATGGATGTGGACTCGCGTAGATTCTCCTATACATGGTCTAACAAAAGATTGAAGGAAAACCAAATTCAGATAATATTAGATAGGTTTCTTCTTTCTCAAGAATGCCTGGAGAGGTTTGGGGACTCTTCATTAATGGCACTCCCAAGAATCGGGTCCGATCACAACCCAATTCTATGGGAAACAAGGGAGGACTCTAAGAAAAGATACATCGGACCCTTTCGATTCGAACTTATGTGGTTCCAACATCGGGATCTCAAGGATCCGGTTGCCCAATGGTGGGACAAAAAGTATAATGGTTCGAAACCGGCCCAAGTGGCATGTAAACTAAGGAATGTGAAGGCTAACATTAGAGAGTGGAACAAAACTTCCTTTGGCAATATTTTTGTTAAAAAGGCAGAACTAAAAGACAAGATCAATGAACTACAGGAGAAGTTGAAGTCGGAGCAGACTTACGGAGGATCCGAGAAACCGGGAGAGGGAGTCGTTAGCCGAATACCACACGATGCTAGGATTTGAAGAAACCTTTTGGAGGCAGAAATCCGGATCGCGTTGGTTAAAGGAGGGTGACAGAAATACAAAGTTATTCCATGTCTCTACTCTTCGCCACGGGAGTACTAACAAAATTAAGGAGATCAAGATGGCCGATGGGTCTAACACCAAAGATATGGAAGACATAAGGAGGGAAGCGGTTGAGTACTTTAAATCGTTGCTAGAAGATGTAAATCCGACTATTGAAGAAGAGGACTCTCTGTTGGCAGCCATTCCACCCCTCGTAACTGATAATCTTAATGGATTCTTACTTAGTCCTTTCACAAAGGAGGAAATCAAGAAGGTCGTTTTTGACATGGATGGTAACAGCTCCCCAGGACCGGATGGCTTCCCTGCAGCTTTCTTCCAGAAGTTTTGGGATATCCTAGGCAATGATGTAGTGGAAGCTATAATTGAGGCTCAAAAGGACATGGAAATCCCAGGAGTTAATGCTACTTTTTTAGTCCTCATCCCTAAACTAGTGGGAGCAATGGAATTTTCCAGTTTTCGCCCTATCGGCTTTATGTAACACTACGATGAAGATTCTCACAAAAACAATCGCCAATAGGTTGAAGGTTATCCTTCCTTTCATCATTGATATGAACCAAGGTGGCTTTGTGAAAGGGCGACAAATATTGGATGGTATCATCACAATTCATGAGGTTATTCATTCAATGGTGACTAGTAAGGAAGCAGGTATGTTACTAAAGCTTGATATGAATAAAGCCTACGACCGGGTCTCATGGCGGTTCCTCACCAAGATTTTGGGTAAGTTTGGTTTTTGTCCCAGTGGATTAAGTTGATTTTTAGTTGTATCTCTACTACAAGATTTTCTCGTCATGGTGAATGGGTCACCCTCCGGTTACTTTAAGAGTGAAAGGGGGTTGCGACAAGGAGATCCTTTGTCTCCATACTTGTTTATTATTTTAGCGGAAGCATTGGGTAGGAACATTTTAGCGACGGTGGCAGATGGTCAATTGGAAGGTTTTAAACCA